>OY744606.1:13464881-13477381 GCA_963556255.1 Allolobophora icterica
AGCTAAGACTGAAACTCCGCCACTGTTTGTACTCTGGGAGTGCCAGTCCAAAGCCTGGATAAAGGAGGAGGGCGAAGCTAATGATCTTTGTTATCACACAGTGTCGTTAAACAGAAACTACTATTACTACTAGCTAAGACTGATACCTCGTGAAGGTGCAGTTTGGACTGGAGTTGGGGTCCCTTTTCCACGCCCGCACCAGTCCATTCAGCACCGAATCCGTGTAGTTCTTGAGGCCGGACTTCTCGCGGTTGAGGTTGTATCCACACTCCTTCTGCTTGTCAATATTGCCGCATTTATCCGACACATCCACCTCCGTTCGCTTGACGGTCTCACAACGGTGTCTATAGTCACACGAGAGACACAGTCAGCACAGGAATTTAATAACCATTGTTAATATATCTATTGATCTATTAACTAAACTTACTTCTAGTTGCTTATTGCTGCATGCACAATTTACAAATATATATCAGTAAAAGTAGGCTACTGTGTAAGATCAAATAATAGATCACATATCCTTAATCAGTTTAAGGTCCTTAACTGTCATCGTAATCTTAGGATTACTGTAGAGCCCCATACAGCAACGTAGTGCTATAGGAACTATAGCTTATTCACAGCGACTATCGTTATGGAAGTATTAGTATACTAATACTTCCATAACGATATGTCCAGCGTTAATGACTGTTTCGGCTGTTTCAAGTCGATATCCGAATTTAGGCTGATGGACAGACGAAAATGAAGGTTTGTGCTTGGAATTGGAACGGCTAAATAGAGAAGAAGAGGGGAATCGATAGGTTAACTGTTTAAACTATTGTTTTCAGCCTTGAATGAAAGGCAAAAATTGTAAGATGATCTGTAGTGCGTAGTGTGTTTGAAACTGATGATGTTGTTCAGCTATAGTGGTTTATTTGTCGGAGGGTTGGGCGTTCAAATAGCTCTTCCTCTAACCCCTCAGCTAATAAGTAGCTGAAAAGATATGCTGGGGTATAGAAAACTTAAATATCTCATGAGTTGAGTGTTGTTTCGTGTGCAACGTATTAAAAAATTAGACTTCGACCTGCTTTGTGTACTTTCATAGGCCTAATCTTTAAAACCTTCAACCGTCAGCTTTTTTAAAACTAAACAATTCAGCACTGTTTTCAGCCTATAAGAAATGACAGTGGCGGCGATCTTGTTTGACAGGTGATCTGGTCAAAAAAGAGTTTTGAACTGATCTGGTCAAAAAAGAGTTTTGAACTGATCTGGTCAAAAATGAGTTTTGAACTGATCTAGTCAAAAAAAGGTTAAAAAAATTATCGCCGTGAACTGATCTGGTAAAAACAAGGTTAAAAAATGTTAAAAAATTTGATGACCTTTTCTTCGTGTTTCTTTAAAATGTGGGGGTCCGATGCATGGCGTGTCCCCCATTGCAACTGTTAAAGACGGGGTCTTGTCCCCCTCGACCCCCCATGATCGCCGCCGATGAGAAATGACCATCAGCGTCAATTGCGTTGCACAGCTTAGGCCTACCTCTTATAATTAGGCAAATTTGACCTAAGCAAGGCGCATATGTTTCTCCTCTGCATGAACACAAGCAATCGTAGGCCTGAGCTAATTTAAGCAGCGGAAAGCAATTACGCCAACCAAAGGAAAAATTGAATCATTATTCACTGCGCCCTTGCTCTGATAATAATTATGAGACGGCGTTTTATTGAGTACAGCTAGGCCTACAAAAAATGTTACATAAATTAACAGATAGCTAGTTGTCGAAGATATTGGACAACGACCTCAAACACGGCGCTGGTTTATAACAATTAGATACCTAGATGTGTGTAACACCTTAATAAGGTCTCTGAACGGCGCAATTCTGATACACATATGCATACATACATGCATACGTACATACATACATACATACAGGGGCGTAGCCAGACTTCAATTCAAGAGGAGGCAACTACTGCTTGTCAAAACTTGTATACAGTGGTGGCGATCTTGTTTCAGAGGTGAGCGGGAAATTTTTCAGCGTCCGAAGGGCGGTCGCAAAAACTTCTGAGAATTTCAGAATTTCGCTCTGAGAATTTCAAAAATTTATGTGACGAAAAAAGTTGATGACTTTTTTTAGTCATTAACACATTCGAAGACTTTAAGACTTTCTTCTCGGGGGGCTAAAGACACAAATCAAGAGGGGGCAAAATCCACCTCTGCTGGGATGTACTTGAGGACGCAGGGCTATAACCCATGTAAAATTTTAAAATCCACAAAACCAAGAGGAGACAAATGCCTCCTCTTGCCTCCATGTAGCTACGCCTATGCTTACATACATATTAAAGTACGTACGTACGTACGTACGTAGGCTACGTACATTATACTTACATTACAATGCACATGCTTACATACGTATACGCATACGCACCCAAGTAAATAAGTCCGTATACATAGGTCTATATGCATAGAATTTTAATTAGCACAACATTAATGACAAAAGTGAATTTCTTCAATGATGGATCGGAAATTGTTACACAATTCGATGAAATTTTTCCCAGAAAAAGGATCGAACGAAAGAGCAAAGTTTATTAAGATATGAATGAGTTCGTAGTCAAAGTTCTGAACGTTTCCGAAGTTCTATTTCTCTGATACTTACGAAATGGCATCTACTGCGTAGAGTGACGCTAACGCCACGAATAAAATGAACTCGGTCAGACGATTTCTATCCATGGTTCTATAGAAACAAGACATAACGACACTTAATTATAGGAAAAAATTCACCGTGCAGTGAGGACTTTACACGATTACAGATCAGTGTATAGGCCTACGTTACATTTTAATTCTTTCCCCTATTTACGAATCCTGGATGCATTGTCCGTCACTTTAAGGTCACTCGCAGATAACTAAGTACATCAAGACAAGACAAGACGTTATAATTTAGCCTATTGACAACTTGCAAGCATCAACTTCAAGTAGGCCCTACTGAATTAATTCAATACATTTCAGTACTTCACTATATATTCAGTATAGCAATGACTTTTAGCCATCAATTGCCCAGTATTAAAGGGTTATCCCAAAGGGAGTAAAAAATTGCACCGCTCACAGTGAGCCCAATTTCCAACATTTTCCATTTTTACACATAGCAGCATATATTAGGCCTTATAATATAGTTACATAAAACATTGCATCAGTGCTCATTTTATATTAGAACAGTACTAGGTGCATTCTGAGTCAAGAACATACTGTTTTAGTTTAAAAGTACTTAGAGTAGACACATTAGTCAAACGAGTCTGCAGTGAATTTCATACACACGGTCCACGATAAGGAATTGCATAGGCGCCGAGTTGACCCAAAAATTGTGAGTGCCCAAGGAGAGGCAAATGAATTTTGGCGCGTAAGCGCGAAAAATTTTTTTGACCTTCTTTCGTTACAGTGCTACAAAATATATAGGCCCTATAGGCCTACCGTGGTTCTCTCCAGCATCAATTCTCAATTCTTGTTAAATGATTATAATGGCAAATTAATTTCAAATTAAAAATACCGTGGCTCCTTTCGTCCAGTGTCAATTCTTAAATTTTTTGGCCATTTGGGGGATTTGCTATATTTCTGCTTTTTTGTATTTGGTTAGGATCGACACACTTAATTATTGAAATTATCCTTTTGACAGTAGAGTCTGCACTGGAATCTACACAGAGACCGGCGATCTTTTTTGACAGGTATGGAAACACTTTGAAGTGGCCACGGTGAATACTCATCCGCGCGTGAGCGCGGAAAAATGTTGATAATTTAAATCTGTTTTTGTGCACGAAGAATGCGATACAAACCAAAATTCGACGGTTTTGCCGCCTAGCGTAGCGCTACGAGTTTAACTAGGGCCTATAATATTAATTGACAATAGAGCTTAAAAATATGGAGTTATGCTCCTGAAATTGATGCTTGCTCATCGATTTTCAGGAAAATTATCTCTTAAAAAACGCTTTTGCGGGCTGATTTCTGGTGGTGCCCAGTCATAGGCGGGCCTCGCATGGCCTATTTCTGGTGGTGCTGGGCACTCACGGGCCTCGCAGAGTCGGCGCCCATGAGGAATTGTGTTACATTCATGTGTTAGGCCTACATTCATATTCAAGTTACACTACATTCATGCTTACATTCTGTTTCACGGCTGTTCACATGCTGACGAAACTGAGATCACAATAGAGGTAAGTTAGCAGTCACGTTGTTAACACTGTCTTAAAACCAAAATGTCGCTGTCATGTCGCAAAAGTATGCACAGGGTCAAAAACCGGTGGTGACTGTCACCACGATTTTTAAAAATGGTGGTGACCGGACACCACCGTCACAATACTAAGTTACACCTAGATGCCTACATGTATATTACAATAGGCCTACATAGGCTACATTATAATTGTAGGTCGTTTCAACAGATGCCGGCGCAGCGGTTGCTGAAACAAATATACGTGCAGAAAGCAATAAACTAAGATTACCTGTCATCTGTTGACGACTAGAACGATGTCAGGCACTGTCTTCTGTCTCACAAGTGACTCCAAAAACCTGACAATCTGCCGGGTTTATATATCCTCCAGAGAGAACGCCCAGCAACTGCACACCTGTCGTAGGCTTTCGTCCCATCATCAATTATGCGCCCACCTGTTACTTCGTTTACAATTGATTTCGATTGGTTCTTATAATGGGCCGATTAATTAAAGCTCGACATCGAATCAGTCTGCGGTGTATATTTCTCTTGTCGGTGATGAATCCTGCTGACAAAAAGAAACTTTTAAAAATTGCAGTGTACTGTCGTCGCATTAAATCTTCCAGAGTAGGCCTATTTTAAACCGTTTGGGAATCGTCGATAGAAACGTTGACAGAAGAGAAATATCAAATTGTCTGAGAAGGTTGTCGATGACAAATGAGAATCATTCCCTTCTGAAGACTTGTTTACTGTCTTCTTTAAACAAGACGATTGCTTGTCCAAGCGCATCATCTGTCATCGTAATTTACTTGAATTCTTCCAGACATCTTGAACTATAGCTTCGCGTGGGTCAAATGTTTCTACAGCGACAATTTACTTTGGGACGCCAGTTGGTCGCCAGTGCAGGAAGATGTGAAAGGCTTATGTAGACCAGTTGTAGAACGATAACTAGTCTAAGTGGAAGAGCGGTTATAGGATTCGACGCTCGGAATAGACGATGCATCTTCGAATCAACAGCTTGAGGGTGTTAGGCCAACGCTAAGCCATGGGAGTAGGCCTACTTGAGATTACTAGTATTTAAGTTATCTACAAAATGCGGACATTATACACTAGCAAAGTTAAAAGGAACGGTGGCCGAATAAATGAGCGGACGAACGGACTAACAAGAGGACTAACGAAAGAAGGAACGATCGCAAGCACAAACGGACATGAGATAGAGAGGACTAACATTAGCAACCTTAGGAGCAGGTTTACACTCTGTCACTATGAGCGCTATCTCAGGACAGTCGAACAGATACACAAACGGACGAACGAGTGGACGGATGACCGGATGAATGAACGGACAAACGGACTAACGAATGATCAAGCGGGTGATCTAACAGTCGAAGAACAAACGGATAAGAGGACGAACGCAACAATGGTTGAGCGGACTAACGGACGAACTGATGGACGGACGGGCGAATGAGCGAGCGTACCAGCGGACGAACGGACGGACTGACACACGGACTAACGGATGACGGATGGACAGAAGGACGAATGGATATCAGACGGTTGAAAACGGATGAAAGACAAAAGATGAGATAACGGAAGGCAAACGGATGAACGACGGACGGAAGAAGAAAGAGTATACTGATAGATATGTAATAATATATGCTGCAAATGTGTTATGAAGTTCCCGTGTTTGTGCAAATGCTTTTCTGTAAACATTCCTGGCTGATATATAGGACTGCTTTCAGTATCGGATTACATACTGGGCTGATAGGACTGCTCTTAGTATCGTATTGCATACTGCATTCAAGCAACTGATTATGCCAGATTCTGGGAGTCGGCAGTTCAGCCTTATACATACTCTAGGCGTTTGGATTATTTCCCCGTTTTGATTCAAAACTGTATATTTTAGATATAACTGCATGTATTGAAATGTATTGTCATCACAAGTCTACCTCAAAATCCCCTCAAATACCGTTTCAACTCTAAGCACCGTACAATCTGACTTTCTACTTGTCTGACCCTTCGATGTTGATCGGAACCAATTTGACCTTACCTACCTATCGACTTTATTTTGACTGAGCGCCTGTGAGTGGGCTGACTCCAGCGTATTCGCTGTTTTGGGCGTGGGAGAAATCTCGAGATTATTATTACGGTTACCAAGGTAACCATGCACGTCAGTTCTGTAAGCTCAGTGACAGTGGGCGGGTCTACTTGACGCACCTCTCCCCAGTAAATCCGCCAAGCACTATACTCATGCCTTTCATAATAATGTCTGATCACTGAAAGTGAACATGTGGCCGCCAGAACGCTCAGGTTTAGGCTTGCACGAAGTAACGTGACCTTGACAGTACTCGGATAAGACCACAGTTTCTGGCCGCAGGTCACAATCGATGCGATCTGCTGCCATGTACGAAGTTTATTTTTTCATGTCTGGTTATTTATTAAGTAGCTTGGAAGGATCTCACATAGGGGTCTAATCTTTAGACTTATGTAGGCCTATGGTCACATTTGATATGAGAAATAGATACGGGCGCCTTAAGGAGCCACAGACGTAGGCCCCTATTAATTAGTACCGATCATTGTAATTGTAAATTTGTAATGAGTAACTTCTATTGCGCCGGTGTCTAATGCACAAGGCATCAACCGATGGCACACCAACCCGAAACCGTAATCAGCTCAATATATATATATGATATATGCATTCAGATATATATGTATAATATTGTATATATATACATATATGCCGTATATACATAGAACTATATAGATACGTGCACACCGTGTGCAAATATATATTATCCTATATTATGCCTAGATGTGTACGACGTTGTACGTGTTTATGTAGGTTATACATATGTAAGGCGCATGTAGGCCTATACACGGTATAAGTAACAATGCGCTGGAAGATAACGTGTACGATGGATTATCTCCAACGATGTTGCTGCAGCTGAGCACGGACCGTTAGCCTCCATCTGTACTCGCACACAGCCTCTCTAAGCAAAACAAGTTCAGCTGTAGACAGGAGTTGCACTATTGTTGATGTTGAGGGACAGAGGCAGCGAGGCAGACACGGGCTGAGATGGAGAGAGACAGAGAGAGAGAGAGAGAGAGAGAGAGACAGACAGACAGACAGACAGACAGACAGACACAGAGACACACAGAGAGAGAGACACAGAGAGAGAGAGAGAGAGAGAGAGAGAGAGAGAGAGAGAGAGAGAGAGAGAGAGACAGAGACAGAGACAGAGACAGAGACAGAGACAGAGAGACAGAGAGAGAGACAGAGAGAGAGACAGAGAGAGAGACAGAGAGAGAGAGAGAGAGAGAGAGAGAGAGAGAGAGAGAGAGAGAGAGAGAGAGAGAGAGAGAGAGAGAGAGAGAGAGAGAGAGAGAGAGAGAGAGGACAGAATGGGAGAAACGGAGAAATAGGGAAAGAGAAAAACGAGATAACGAAACTGAGAGAGAGACAGGTAGAGAGATAGAGAAAGGGAGAGAGAAAAAAAGAGACATCGATAGAAATGTATGGAGAAACGGAGGGAGGGCGCGAAAGAGAGAAAAATAAGCCTAAAGGAAAAGAGTGAGAGGAAGAGACACAGAGACAGAGTGAGGCCTGCAGAGGCAGAGCAAAAGGGGGGAGGACACCCACATAGCAGAGCAAATCTTCGAGAGCTACATGGAAGAAGATAGGCTCAAATGACTTTATATCTGTCCAATTTTCATACTCATCATGAGGCACAACGCGCATAAATGTGCCAGGAATTTCGCTGAGCCTCTAGACGCCTGACTTTCCCCGTACACATCCTGATACTCATAAAATAACTGGCAGCATAGTCACCACGCACAGCCCTATAGGCCTCAGCAGGCAGGCCTACGCTATAGCACACACAAATACACACGCATTCACATACATATGTTTAAGCCTGATATTAATTCTACTGGATAGGAGTTAGTGGCATCGATGTACCAATGGATGCTTGGTTGAGGCAGGGTAGGCCTAAACACATTCTAACTGCGCATATGTTGTGGAGGTTGCCACCGCATCGGACGTATTGGAAGCGCACTCTACCTGGGAGCTTGCTGCACCTGTAGACAGATAAGCGGGGGCTTGCTCTGTCGTGTAAACAACAACGGGGTCAACGACCAATGATGAAGATGTCGAAGGATTACTATACGACTCTTGGCCTGCCGAGAAATGCAACAGACCTTGACATCAACAAGGCGTACGTTACATCAAATGCATGCAGATAGCATTGTACCGGGTAATGTAACTCACGGCAACTGATAGTATTTACAGCGCCGTATTCTGACTAGGCTCTACGTCTTGTAGCGCTCCTCTTTTCCGATGCTAGGGTTCATTAAGAACAGCTAGTTCGTTTGTAAACAAATGCGCTGTCCAGATAGAACGTGAGCTCAGCTAATTAATTACGAAATGGATTGTCATTTTTCATTCATCTGCTGTTTGCGTGCGTCGCAATTTGATTGAATTGTTATTTTCAAAATTGATTTCGTAGTCTGTGCCTACATTCATCATATTTTCCTCTCCAGCTGGTATGCATGCATATTCAATTGTTTTTCGATGCTCTATGCTGCTGAACTTATTTCCAGATTCCGAGCCACTCCATTGACTCAATAGCTAACCCAGAAGGAGTTTTCAGTAATAAACTGTGACCAATAGATTCAAACACTGAAAATCCTCACTTTAAATATGGCTGTATTGCAACCTGTTCCTAAGTCGACTAGCAGATATTTATACGGACAAATTGTCCACGCTTTATACGAGATCTATACACATGTACACGCAGGCCTCTAACACGCTTGCCCTGTAATGGCACTGCATACGTTTTAATTGACAGTACAATGCGATACAATACAATGCAAGGGATTAAAGGCAATGCAATTGTTAAATATTATTGGCCTTAATTTATCTTAAGCCCAACAGTACTGTGAATAGTAGTCCTATATAGTTCTATATCTGCTGATAAGAAAGAACACATTCGTTTGTCTGTGTTGTTGACAGTTATCGGAATTTATCGTTGCGTTGGCATCCATCGAGGAACTTATCGAGTCGAGCTCTCGCTGAAGCCAACTTTCAACAGATATCAGAGGCATTTCAAGTTCTTTCAAACAGTACGTCCTAAGCATGCACTGCAGTCCCATTGGCTGCTTCTGCTTTATAAATAAGACTATGTGTGATAACAACGTTAACTAGCCTATGCCAAATAGTAGGCCTATTACCACATCGTAATCGTATTCGTACTCGTGATCTCCAAACTTCTAAAGCGCCACTCGAAAGCCAAGCACAGGACACCAGCTTATTCACGAGCGCTGCGTCAAGTCAGAGGGGTTTTCCAAAAAGTAGTCCAAAGAAGGTCCGAGTCCGATTTCCAGGTCATTGAGTGCTTATGATATATACATTATTTTATGATACTGTATATATATATGTATATGTATGTATAACAGACTTTACCTACCATATGTAATATATAGTATATAGACCTATGAGATGCTTTGCATTATATATGCAACAGGGTACTGATGAGCGATGAACGTGTGATTATGCGTATGAGTAACTACGTGTAGTCTATGTGCATACGAAGAGTGTATTTTATCTTCTCCAGACGTCTGTGAGTTGCGATATTTGAGCTGCAAGTGTTATCATCGGCGAGTTCAAGGGAGAATACGTTCCTGTAGCAGTGTAGGCCTATTCCATCGAGGCATAGTTTCGCCTCTGATAGCAGAGGTATAAAGGTCGCCCTCACTTGCAGCCACTGAAATTTAGTGACCTTTCAATGGTCTAAGAAACAGCCACCGAGAAGCATTTGGGTGAATCTACAATCCATATAGATGGCATAGACTTACCAGCTATACTTCATCCGTCTGTCCGTGCATCAATCCATCCATCTATCTCTCCATCCGTCCATCAGTCTGTCCGTTCCTCTGTCCATCCATTCCTCCTCCGGTCTGTCCATACATCCGTCCGTCTGTCCGTCTATCCGTCAGTCCTGTGGTCTACCCCTACATCAATCGCCTCCTTATACTCAATCTCGCACCTCCAATATGTGTGCGTTAGATATAAGAACAGATGCCGAGGGAATAGCTGGAATAAGAAACGCCTGGAATGTGTAGCCTACTTTCGTGGTCTGGTTAGACCTACTTCTCAGATGAACTCTGCATGCTAACCTCTTTCTATGCGTCTTTTCCATTGTGGTTTATTTGAGCCAGTCTGCAGTTTAATTATTACTGTGGCTATGCAAAAACACGATAACCTGGTTAATTGGTATCAGCATGTGAGACTGTGTGCTGGAATATATCGTAACTGGAAAATATATCATTCAAGTCGAAGGAAAGTGCCCATTTCCCCTTCAAATCAGGCACTGAAATAGTTATAAAGTCACTTAATATAGCGCCTTTTATGTACCTCACAAAGACGCTACCTCTGTTAGCGTAAATGATGCTAAGACATTAAGAAAGAAGAGTTCATCAGTACACAAAAAGATTCACATCCAGGGTTGACCGTTGACGTCGTTACATGTTACACGTCGCCAGCGCAGTTCAAGAAAAACGACAAAACATGTCTAAACAGTTGACCATACTGAGACTCTTTTTATCGGCAGAAATCGAGAGGAGACACTGATAACCTTTGCGATGACCTTGAATTCCAGACCTCACCAACGGCGACGCTGTGAGCCATGACGTATATTATATAGGCCTAACAGTTTCAGATACCAAGCTGATGGACTATGCTTATATGTACTAAGCTTATATGGACTAAGCCTATATGGACTAAGTCTATATGGACTAAGCTTATATGGACTAGGCCTATATAATTCTTGGCATGGGGACTGACGTGCTGTTAGGCTAATAACAAGGTGAGAATTGTCAGGGGCTTGGGGTTCAACCCCTAGTCTTTCTTAGGACTCCAATTAAGTCTTCACTGCACAACCCAGGGGTGTCGTTTCAAACCCCCTCATTTGCGCCAGTGTGTTTACGTTGTGCATATATCTTAGCATTTTCTTTCACAAATCACTTTGTGGGCTACTAATTAAGTAATGCTCTGGTTTATTGTGAGATTTGTGATCGCGTGAATTGTATACTAATAAATTTTGTGATGTTATCGCTTTAAGGAGTCTGAGCTTTCTATTGCATTTGTGAATTTTCTCAGTTTCCAAAATAAGGATAAAATATTCAACTTCACATGGATCAGACCAGTCTTGTTGTCCTCGAGACCAAGGTCTTGGTCTCGAGTGCACTCGAGTTCGTTTTTAAAAGTTTTGGTCTTGGTCTTGAGACCAAAGGTCTTGGTCTTGGTCTTGGTCTTGAGGTTCAAGGTCTTGGTCTTGGTCTTGAGGTTCAAAGTCTTGGTCTTGGTTTTGCAAGACCAAGACCAAGACTTTTGTCAATATGAACAGTCATTAATTTTAACAAACGGCAAGAATTTTAAAACTTTATTCAATAATAATATTACTCATGCAGTTATTGCTTTAGTATTTACACGGTGTGAATGAGGCTTCACTGTTGTTTTGGACAATTATTTTGACTTCTGGTTATTAACCATGGAATGATTTCAAAGCAGACTCACGATTAATTTGTACATTTACATCCGGTTCTTGAAAAGCTGCTTTGTGTGCTAGCGATTTCAGCACTTGTAGACCGTGTTTTTTCACATGGCAGAATTTTTATGAGGCCGAACAGGTCATGTC
The DNA here is from genome assembly GCA_963556255.1 of Allolobophora icterica. Taxonomy (NCBI): domain Eukaryota; kingdom Metazoa; phylum Annelida; class Clitellata; order Crassiclitellata; family Lumbricidae; genus Allolobophora; species Allolobophora icterica. The sequence goes on from OY744606.1 coordinate 13,476,726, forward strand.
TTGGTCAGAAAATTCTGAGCAAATTGGTTTTTATAAAATTCAACAGGCATTTGGAATAACGTTTCGCATGAAGGACTTTTGTAAATACGATTCGGAATTCTCTGCAGTCTCCATTTAGAGTTGTTTTGCTTGAATAAAAGAAAAGACTAATGTTTTCATTAAAATAACGAGTAGTCCGACTGGACAATTTTTAGTAAGGAATAGAAGTTTGGATACGACTGTGATTTTTTTGGGTCTTGGTCTCGGTCTTGGTCTTGAGGTTCAAGGTCTTGGTCTTGGTCTTGGTCTTGAGGTTCAAGGTCTTGGTCTTGGTCTTGAGGTTCAAGGTCTTGGTCTTGGTCTTGGTCTTGAGGTTCAAGGTCTTGGTCTTGGTCTTGGTCTTGAGGTTTAAGGTCTTGACAACAAGACTGGATCAGACTCATCAAAGTCTGACCCTCCCGACAGTCTTTTTTCTACAATTCTCACACTGGCTAATAACAAATCTCAGTGCTGATGTACCCCTTCCCAGCGTCATTTTTTTAGTTCAAGCCAGTCTTTAGATTGTTCATTTATTGGCTAGAATGTGGTGGATCTCCAGATATTTGCAAATCCAAACCAAAGCCTATCTGGCCAATCTTTAACCAATATAATATTTGCTATTCGCTATTCATAAACTA
>OY744606.1:13482381-13508875 GCA_963556255.1 Allolobophora icterica
TTCTGTTATCGTCAGAAAGGACTGCATGTTAATTAACATCTCTGACCTCATTTGATCAGAAAATTTTTATTTAACATCGATGTGCGTGATGAAATCTCTGCTGAAAACCGTCAAGAACTTAATTTGTTCTTTGTCCACTCAGCGTTATAAGCATCGAGAGATTAGGGGCCTATATATCTCGCCGAGCAGCAGCAATACAAAGTGACACGCTCTGGTGGCTGGTACATTGTAATTCTAACTGTAAGTGTTCATTTATATAGAGCCCCTTCGAGAAACTCATCAGAGGTGATCCTGACCTGTCTATACAAGACTACGCTCGAATAGATTATCCTACAACCGTTTAAAAAATAGGGGCTATACGAAGGAGTTCGTGTCACACTTTGCATTGGAACCTGTTCCAGAATATGTGGCCGACCAATGCAGAGTTGTTGCAGAGCGAAGAGATCTGTGACCAGGTTAGGGTTATAGTGAAATACATATATATAGGCCTATGCGTCTCTGAGGACTGGATAGAACACAACCGGCCGGGTAGTTCATATGTACAGTGTGTGTGAAACGATTAGCCCAGAGCAGCTTATAACACGTCCAGAGCTATATGCTTATGTTGGGCCCACCAGCTGGAATCGCCTTTCTCTTGAGCTGCAGCTCGAGCTCCTCAGTTTGTCCCTTCCACAGTTTCACAAGCGCATGAAGTCTGTATTATTCGACAGTGATTTCATTGGTTCGGGTCGGGAGCGCCACTGATGAGTTCATTCTTGAAGTGACGCTTTATAAATAGCAAACTACAATTACAATTACGTACTTTGCTTTACCGTAATTTAACTTTCTTTTTGATACCTGCCTATAATATTGTAGGCCTACGTCATATATGTTCGCTGGGTCGATGTTCAGTGGTCCAAACGATGCGGGTGATTATATGTCTAAATGCAGAACGAAAAAAGTCATCAACGGGAAGAAGACCATCACAAACAGGTAACTCGGCGAGATATTGCACGTGTTACATATTAGGCCTATATATATATATATATAGATATATATATATATATATATATATATATATATATATCCGAGCCACTAAAGGCCTATATTTGAATAATACCAAGTAGTATTGGTATGCTTTTTTCACTCTTGCCTTGATGGATGCTTTGCATGGGTTAAATAAGCCGCTAAACACGATGTCAACATCATACGTGGGATTCTGCTAAACCTTAGCGTCAGCCATTCGAATCTCCATCAGAGCTGAGAAGTAATTTTGTAGATTTGCGTTCCAGCTAAAATAAACTCAGAAAGGCACCTGCCCTTAACATCCACAACCTTTCTCATCATGATTATTGCTCTTGCAACATGTCACTAGATTTAGATGTATGTCAAAACAACGTTGTCTACGCTCTTGTTACCCTCGATTGACACCTATAATGCTAGAAGATTAAGATAAAGTAATCGTAAGATTAAAGTAAGGTAATCGTCAGATTAAGGTAGGGTAGTCGTAAGATTAAGGTAAGGTAATCGTAAGATTAAGGTAAGGTAGTCGTAAGGTTAATGTATAAAGTAGTCGTAAGATTAAGGTAAGGCAATCGTAAGATTAAGGTAAGGTTATCGTAAGATTAAGGTTAGGTAAGTTAATCGTAAGATTTAGGTAAGGTAATCGTAAGATTAAGCAAGGCCGTAGCCAGGATTTGGTTTGGGTGTCTACTCGTCCTTGATCAAACCGACAAGCAACCGAGTCAACCGACTAAGGGGTTTGAAGTTAGTAAATGCATTATTTCATTTTCACATTATATAATTTCGGGTGGTGTTTAAACACCCAAAACATACCCCTAGCTACGGCTATGAGATTAAGATAAGGTAATCACAAGATTAGGATAAGGTAATCGCAAGATTGAGGTAAGTGATTGTAAGATTAAGGTAAGGTAATCGCACTTCTCTTGGCCCAGAGAAGTGAGTAGCCTTGTCCTTCCTACACGCATTTAGCAGATGTGTCGACACAGTATCATTCTTTGCTGGCCGTGGAAAAAGGACTGTGTAGGACATGTGAAAGATATTCAACTACCGGTACGTTACTCCAGCCTTCTGCCCATTAGCACCAACTCTGTTGATGATCAGCTCGATGTACTGGAGCGCTTTGGAGTTCTTCTCTATGACGGTGCGAGCAGTGAGGAGAAGCAGCTGTTCTCGCAGATCAGTGGATGGCCTTCCACCAACTCAAGCTGCACTTGTGGAACACAACAATAGTGCTGCCTACCAGGCAGGTCATGTCTGGGCACAGATGTTCGCAGCTGTTCCTAAGCTACCATGTCCTGGTGAATGGGGGTGGCTGTAAACGATCGAAGGAGGCTGGGAATTGAAGTGGACAACACTTGCCAAAGTTTCTCAACAGAACTGCTCAGATGTGGCTGCGAGAAGGGCTGTAGGGGACAGCGGAAATGTGTGATAGGTGCTCGACAATGTGCTGGTCTCTGTCTGTGTAGAGCCCTATGTGACCGTGAATGTCGTGAACGATGTTATATAACTCTGTGGGCAGTATTTTATCTGGACTCTGGTGCCGAAAAAAGGACCAGCTGTAATATTGTTCAATGTACATTTACGAGAACATTAGTAACATGCTGAATTGCTGATATACCATAAGTTGTTTATTTCCACATGAACATGAACACAACAGCAAGTTTCTTGCAATCCTGCCCAACCTATTGAACGCTTAACAGCCGAAATTATAATCAAAATTTTAAGGTCACCTTAACTTCAAGGTGAATACCACAATTAGTTTTTCTCTTGTATGTAAGTAATTGCAATTAGTTCTATTGCAAAGATGCTCATAAAATATGTAGGCTATATTTAGACATCAAGATCACGATTCTAAGGGAACCAAAAGCTAAGATATTAAAAAATCTTTATTTGTGGTCGGCCATTTTGGAAAATGGCTGGCATCGAGGCCAGATGGCAAATCTGCGATGGCCCTATAGGCCTATAGCTATAAAATTCCCTTAAGACATGTTCATACTATGTACCACATTTCAAGCTTCTATCAGTAAATGAGCAATTGGTTAATATTTTGCACCGGACTGCCCCTTTCAGGTCACCTTAACTTCAAGATGGCTACCACAATTAGATTTTCTCTTGGAGTTAAGTGATTGCAATTAGTTCTGTTGAAATCTCCGCGCATAAATATGTATCTTTAGACACCAAGATTACGATTCTAAGTGAACTAGAAGCTGAGATATTGAAAAATCTCTTTTCGGTCGGCCATTTTGGAAAATGGCTGTCACTGAGGCCAGAAGGCAAATCTGCGATGGCCCTATAGCTACAAAATTCCCTTAGGTCATGTTCATACTATGTACCAAATTTGATGCTTCTATCAGTTTATGAGCAACTGGTTCATATTTTTAACCGGACTGCCCCTTTCAGGTCACCTTGGCTTCAAGGTGGCTACCACAATTAGCTTTTCTATTATAGGTAAGCGATTGCAATTAGTTCTATTGAAATCCTTGCCCATAACTATGTATGTTTAGAAACCAAGATTACGATTCTAAGCGAACTAGAAGCTAAGATATTGAGAAATCTCTATTTTCGGTGGGCCATTTTGGGAAATGGCTGCCACTGAGGCCAGAAGGCAAATCTGCGATGGCCATATAGCTAAAAAACATTAATCGTATGTTGTTACCATGAGCCAAATTTCATGCTTCCATCGTCAAGTGAACAATTTTTACAACAAGCTGACAATTTTAAGTTGGCAGTTTTAAGGTGAGGATATGACGTCATGCTTAGACGTCCGCTAGGGGGCGTAAACCATGGAAGAAAAATTGGCAACAGCATTTTTCTGCTTCAGAACTATCATAGCATTAATTTAAACATCATTGCCAAGATTCTACTCAGAATTTCTCTTCCCTTTCTTTTTGTGACATTAGCCAACGGACTACCTCCGTCAAGTTGGTTTGATATTCACATTCGGATATTGGATATTCGGTATGGAAAGCCGCAGGTCAAATACAAGTTTAAACATCTTCAAAAAATACGCATTTCTACATAAAATGTTATATCAAACCCACCACCAATCAACAGTTATCCACTGTAGGCAATCAGAAATAATCGCAAACTGATTACTGCGTGTGGGAAAATGGGTCAAATTTAGGCTTAAACACGGGGAAAAGCCATTTTCACACATTTTCTCACTGTAAGTGTCTCATGACATGTGTTTCTATGACTTTCACTATTCCTATCATGAGTTATCCACCTAGGAAACAAGAAAATAATTTCAAACTGATTTTACCATGTGGGTAAGTGGGTCAGATTTAGCCCTAAACACGGGGAAAAGCCATTTTCACACATTTTCTCACTGTAAGTGTCTCATAACATGTGCTTCTATGACTTTCACTATTCCTATCATGAGTTATCCACCTAGGAAACCAGAAAATAATTTCAAACTGATTTTACCATGTGGGTAAGTGGGTCAGATTTAGCCCTAAACACGGGGAAAGCCATTTTCACACACTTTCTCGCTATAATTGTCTCATAGCATGTTCGACTTAGAACTTTTCTCTTCCTATCATGAGTTATCCACCTAGGGAACCAGAATATAATTTCAAACTGATTTTACCATGTGGGTAAGTGGGTCAGATTTAGGCCTAAACACGGGGAAAGCCATTTTCACACATTTTCTCACTGTAAGTGTGGCATAACATGTGATTCTATGACTTTCACTATTCCTATCATGAGTTATCCACATAGGAAACCAGAAAATAATTTCAAACTGATTTTACCATGTGGGTAAGTGGGTCAGATTTAGCCCTAAACACGGGGAAAGCCATTTTCACACACTTTCTCGCTATAATTGTCTCATAGCATGTTCGACTTAGAACTTTTCTCTTCCTATCATGAGTTATCCACCTAGGGAACCAGAATATAATTTCAAACTGATTTTACCATGTGGGTAAGTGGGTCAGATTTAGGCCTAAACACGGGGAAAAGCCATTTTCACACATTTTCTCGCTATAATTGTCTCATAGCATGTTCGACTTAGAACTTTTCTCTTCCTATCATGAGTTATCCACCTAGGGAACCAGAATATAATTTCAAACTGATTTTACCATGTGGGTAAGTGGGTCAGATTTAGGCCTAAACACGGGGAAAGCCATTTTCACACATTTTCTCACTGTAAGTGTGGCATAACATGTGATTCTATGACTTTCACTATTCCTATCATGAGTTATCCACATAGGAAACCAGAAAATAATTTCAAACTGATTTTACCATGTGGGTAAGTGGGTCAGATTTAGCCCTAAACACGGGGAAAGCCATTTTCACACACTTTCTCGCTATAATTGTCTCATAGCATGTTCGACTTAGAACTTTTCTCTTCCTATCATGAGTTATCCACCTAGGGAACCAGAATATAATTTCAAACTGATTTTACCATGTGGGTAAGTGTTCAGATTTAGGCCTAAACACGGGGAAAAGCCATTTTCACACATTTTCTCACTACAAGTGTCTCCTAGCATGTTTGAATTAGAATTTTTCTCTTCCTATCATGAGTTATCCACCTTATCCACCTAAGGAACCAGAAAATAATCTCAAACTGATTTTACCATGTGGGTATGTGGGTCAGATTTAGCCCTAAACACGGGGAAAAGCCATTTTCACACATTTTCTCACTGTAAGTGTCTCATGACATGTGCTTCTATGACTTTCACTATTCCTATCATGAGTTATCCACCTAGGGAACCAGAAAGTAATCTCAAACTGATTTTACCAGGTGGGTACGTGGGTCAGATTTAGGCCTAAACACGGGGAAAAGCCAATTTCACATATTTTCTCACTGTAAGTGTCTTATAGCATTTTCGACTTAGAACTTTTCTCTTCCTATCATGAGTTATCCACCTAGGGAACCAGAAAATAATCTCAAACTGATTTCATTATGTGGGCAAGTGGGTCAGATTTAGGCCTAAACATTGGAAAAAGCCATTTTCACAACTTTTCTCACTATAAGTGTCTTATAGCATTTTCGACTTAGAACTTTTCTCTTCCTATCATGAGTTATCCACCTAAGGAACCAGAAAATAATCTCAAACTGATTTCATTATGTGGGTAAGTGGGTCAGATTTAGGCCTAAACACGGGGAAAAGCCAATTTCACATATTTTCTCACTGTAAGTGTCTCATAACATGTGCTTCTATGTGTTTCACTATTCCTATCATGAGTTATCCACCTAGGGAACTAGAAAATAATTTCAAACTGATTTCACCATGTGGGTAAGTGGGTCAGATTTAGGCCTAAACACGGGGAAAAGCCATTTTCACACATTTTCTCCCTATAAGTGTCTCATAGCATGGTTGACTTAGAACTTTTCTCTTCCTATCATGAGTTATCCAACTAGGGAACCAGAAAATAATTTCAAACTGATTTTACCATGTGGGTAAGTGGGTAAGATTTAGCCCTAAACACGGGGAAAGCCATTTTCACACACTTTCTCGCTATAATTGTCTCATAGCATGTTCGACTTAAGAGTTTTTCTCTTCCTATCATGAGTTATCCACCTAGGGAACCAGAATATAATTTCAAACTGATTTTACCATGTGGGTAAGTGGGTCAGATTTAGGCCTAAACACGGGGAAAAGCCATTTTCACATATTTTCTCACTATAAGTGTCTCCTAGCATGTTTGAATTAGAATTTTTCTCTTCCTATCATGAGTTATCCACCTAAGGAACCAGAAAATAATCTCAAACTGATTTTACCATGTGGGTAAGTGGGTCAGATTTAGCCCTAAACACGGGGAAAAGCCAATTTCACATATTTTCTCACTATAAGTGTCTTCTAGCATTTTCGACTTAGAACTTTTCTCTTCCTATCATGAGTTATCCACCTAGGGAACCAGAAAATAATTTCAAACTGATTTTACCATGTGGGTAAGTGGGTCAGATTTAGGCCTAAACACTGGGAAAAGCCATTTTCACACATTTTCTCACTATAAGTGTCCTAGCATGTTTGAATTAGAATTTTTCTCTTCCTATCATGAGTTATCCACCTAAGGAACCAGAAAATAATCTCAAACTGATTTCATTATGTGGGTATGTGGGTCAGATTTAGCCCTAAACACGGGGAAAAGCCATTTTCACACATTTTCTCACTGTAAGTGTCTCATGACATGTGCTTCTATGACTTTCACTATCCCTATCTTGAGTTATCCACCTAGGGAACCAGAAAGTAATCTCAAACTGATTTCATTATGTGGGTAAGTGGGTCATATAAGGGCCCAAATATGAGGAATATGTTTTTGCATCAGTGAAGCTATTTAATTTACATTTTGAATATTTGCATTAGTTTCCTTTGGGATTTATTTTATGGTTATATGCATTTAGAAACAGTTTTGTCTATACATTTCTGTTTTAGTATTTATGCATATGTGAATGTGTGAATTCATGGACGAATAGAGGTGCTCTCAAAAATGGTAACGATTTTTCTGATGGATATATGCATACATACTTACATATACGCACATAGATACAGACAATCATAGATTCAGGACTTGCCTTTTGATGTGCATAAATGCATACTTACCCACAGTCATACCTATATGCAGGCATATATACATGCACATGCATGTTCATGTATGGATACATTGCAAGTTACATACATACATACACAGAAGCATATATTGAGATAAACATACAAATTCTGTTGTTTTCAGATATATTAATATATATCTCGTGTTCTCTCTGTTTATTCACCTTCTCATCGAACAGCAGTGTGAGAATAGCCACTTGAGTTGTTATGATTGTTTTAATTCTCATATAAGGTTAACTTTCCCATCTCTGTTATTTTGGGATTTGAAGTAGTCTTAAAGCACAATATTCCATCTCCGGACCAGTTCTTGGAAGTCTGCCAGTAGTATTAATTACACTATTTGGCTTGTTTAACTGTGTGATGAGAAGCAATTGTATTGAAGTGAAAGATGATAAGACACTTAGGTACAGCTGAGATCACAAAGCAGTTATTTTCCAGTGTTTCTATAGGTGAAGTTCTTGAGCTAAGGTCAGATCATTCTGTACATTTGTTTCACAATTTCATGCAGCAATTGGGTCTCCTATACAATTTGAATTCAGCATTTTGGAGGATCTACTAACTTTGGTAAGCTTTACTTCTTCATTCATTCATGCATTACAAGTTTTGCAAAATATTAAAGAAATAACTATGAAATCAGTAAAGTACAGTAGTTGTCATATAATTCATTAATATTTTATTTTGCTAGATTTTGAAGTCAGTTAAATATTCATTTTGCAATATAACCATACTCAAAATCAATTCAGTTTAGAAGTGTTTTTAAAATGTTATTGTTTATAGACCTAAACATATCCCTCCCAAAGTATATTTTCACAAGATATTTTAAATTTTTTATAGTATACATGCATAGCATGCACATTTAACTGCAAACATAGGCATTAAGTTATTAATTATTTTCACTGTCCATCTTTGGTAATTGTTATGCATAACTGGGATATGTAATTGACCGATCTGAGTAGTCTCCATATTCTGGTTGAAAGTGATTTTCTCCAATGGCTTCATTGCAAGCAAGAACCAAAGCAGCTTTTCTACATTACATTCAGCATGGTAATTTGCATCAGCAAATTCACTGCTTTTACTCTGGAGGTAGACCACAGGTAAGTGTAATTACATATCTGTATGTTGGTTGCATGGCTGAATGTTCTCCGAGAAGACTAGCCTCTCCTAAACACAGCATCTGCATGCTAGTTTTCCAAATGTGGAAATGTCCCTTCTCTGAAAATCCTGTTGGTCTAGTAACCTGTTGGTCTAGTCACTCTCCCTTCCTCTTGCCTCTCACTCTCCCTCTCCTGCATTCTAAAACCCACTGTTGCTCTCCATTAGCTACATGTTATGAAAGCAATTGCTACAAATGTTAAAACAATACTGTGAAGACAATACCCCAGCCAGATCATGGACATTTAGGTTGTGTTGTAAATTCACAGGTAAAATATTTGCAGTAAAAGTCCAAATTTCTTACTGGTCAAATATGATAAAAAGAGGTCTAAGATTACAGAGCTTGGAGTTTGTGCACCTGAAGCTTTCATGCTACTCTTCAGGTGTCAAAGGACAAAGCTGAAGGGTCTAATGGTTGATTCAGGATTGTCCATTCCATTTCCTGTTGATTATGTTACAGGTGGCTTGCTTTCAAACTTTACAGCTTAAAGTTTGTTTGTTACTTAATTAAGCTGCAACACAGATGTAAATCAAGTCATTGCACTCTATGATGAAAGTTACAACACAGTAATTATACTAATTAAAGAACTAACCTTTACATTCAATCATAAATTGACTTATAGATGGTACATTCCTCAGAAAAGCGTGAAAGGAGTTTCATATACTGTAGTTCACATGAGGACTTAATTGAGAAAAGCTTCACAATAGTGCAAGCCGTGGCAGTTCAATAATTTTGCAAAGACCCTGTGTCATGCTGTTGGTAGTGCTGCCTGTATGTATATGCCTATCAAATGCTACTGACAACTTTTTCTATAACAACCAAAAAATAACTAGGCCAATTTCATATTTGAGAACTTGTTAGACATTATCCCAAAAAGACTTAGATGTAGTTATATGAACTGATTTTTCACCAGTAAAACTGAATCAAGCATTGGACCCTTCAGGATTGTCCTATTCACAAGAGTAGCATGTAAGCTTCAGGGGTACAAATTTCAATCTCTGTAATCCTCTTTTTGGTGATTCAATAAACGAATCAATCAACCATTTGCCAGATAGCACCAAAGTCGCCAAAATAAATGTACAAAGTAAAATATTTCACCATTTCCATCACTTAAATCATCCTTTACCATTTCTTTAATGGTTAAACACACCTTTCGAAACATAACCAAGACACTACACTGACAATTCATTTGTACCATTCTCCACCCCACCCCATATTTTACCTTTTGGTAAACAACCTGGAAGTGGCTAAACACACCTTTTGACAACATGAGCAACCAAGATATTCCATGATTTAAATCACGTTTTACCATTTTTTACCATATTTTACTATTCCAACTGGTAAAAAATCCGGATTTTTACTGCAAAAACATTTTAACCATAAATTTACAACACTACTTAGATGTCCATGATCTGGCTGGGGTCTTGTCTTCACAGAATTGTCTTAATATTTGAAGCAATTGCTTTCATAACATGTAGCTAATGGAGAGCAACAGTGGGTTTTAGAATGCAGGAGAGGGAGAGTGAGAGGCAAGAGGAAGGGAGTGTCTAGACCACCAGGTTACTAGACCAACAGGATTTTCAGAGAAGGGACATTTCAACATATGGAAAACTAGCATGCAGATGCTGTGTTTAGGAGAGGCTAGTCTTCTCAGAGAACATTCAGCCATGCAACCAACATACAGATATGTAATTACACTTACCTGTGGTCTACCTCCAGAGTCCAAGCAGTGAATTTGCTGATGCAAATTACCATGCTGAATGTAATGTAGAAAAGCTGCTTTGGTTCTTGCTTGCAATGAAGCCATTGGAGAAAATCACTTTCAACCAGAATATGGAGACTACTCAGATCGGTCAATTACATATCCAGTTATGCATAACAATTACCAAAGATGGACAGTGAAAATAATTAATAACTTAATGCCTATGTTTGCAGTTAAATGTGCATGCTATGCATGTATACTATAAAAAATTTAAAATATCTTGTGAAAATATACTTTGGGAGGGATATGTTTAGGTCTATAAACAATAACATTTTAAAAACACTTCTAAACTGAATTGATTTTGAGTATGGTTATATTGCAAAATGAATATTTAACTGACTTCAAAATCTAGCAAAATAAAATATTAATGAATTATATGACAACTACTGTACTTTACTGATTTCATAGTTATTTCTTTAATATTTTGAAAACTTGTAATGCATGAATGAATGAAGAAGTAAAGCTTACCAAAGTTAGTAGATCCTCCAAAATGCTGAATTCAAATTGTATAGGAGACCCAATTGCTGCATGAAATTGTGAAACAAATGTACAGAATGATCTGACCTTAGCTCAAGAACTTCACCTATAGAAACACTGGAAAATAACTGCTTTGTGATCTCAGCTGTACCTAAGTGTCTTATCATCTTTCACTTCAATACAATTGCTTCTCATCACACAGTTAAACAAGCCAAATAGTGTAATTAATACTACTGGCAGACTTCCAAGAACTGGTCCGGAGATGGAATATTGTGCTTTAAGACTACTTCAAATCCCAAAATAACAGAGATGGGAAAGTTAACCTTATATGAGAATTAAAACAATCATAACAACTCAAGTGGCTATTCTCACACTGCTGTTCGATGAGAAGGTGAATAAACAGAGAGAACACGAGATATATATTAATATATCTGAAAACAACAGAATTTGTATGTTTATCTCAATATATGCTTCTGTGTATGTATGTATGTAACTTGCAATGTATCCATACATGAACATGCATGTGCATGTATATATGCCTGCATATAGGTATGACTGTGGGTAAGTATGCATTTATGCACATCAAAAGGCAAGTCCTGAATCTATGATTGTCTGTATCTATGTGCGTATATGTAAGTATGTATGCATATATCCATCAGAAAAATCGTTACCATTTTTGAGAGCACCTCTATTCGTCCATGAATTCACACATTCACATATGCATAAATACTAAAACAGAAATGTATAGACAAAACTGTTTCTAAATGCATATAACCATAAAATAAATCCCAAAGGAAACTAATGCAAATATTCAAAATGTAAATTAAATAGCTTCACTGATGCAAAAACATATTCCTCATATTTGGGCCCTTATATGACCCACTTACCCACATAATGAAATCAGCTAGAGATCTCTTCTGTTTCCCTAGGTGGATAACTCATAATAGGAATAGTGAAACACATAGAAGCACATGTTATGAGACACTTATTGTGAGAAAATATGTGAAAAGGGCTTTCCCCGTGTTTAGGCCTAAATCTGACCCACTTACCCACATAGTGAAATCAGCTTGAGATTATTTTCTGGTTCCCTAGGTGGATAACTCATAATAGGAATGGTGAAACACATAGAAGCACAGGTTATTAGACGCTTATAGTGAGAAAATATGTGACAAGGGCTTTCCCCGTGTTTAGGCCTAAATCTGACCCACTTACCCACATAGTGAAATCAGCTTGAGATTATTTTCTGGTTCCCTAGGTGGATAACTCATAATACGAATGGTGAAACACATAGAAGCACATGTTATTAGACACTTATAGTGAGAAAATATGTGACAAGGGCTTTCCCCGTGTTTAGGCCTAAATCTGACCCACTTACCCACATAGTGAAATCAGTTTGAGATTATTTTCTGGTTCCCTAGGTGGATAACTCATGATAGGAATAGTGAAACACATAGAAGCACATGTTATGAGACACTTACAGTGAGAAAATGTGAAAATAGCTTTTCCCCGTGTTTAGGCCTAAATCTGACCAACTTACCCACATGGTAAAATCAGTTTGAGATTATTTTCTGGTTCCCTAGGTGGATAACTCATGATAGGAAGAGAAAAACTCTTAAGTCGAACATGCTATGAGACAATTATAGCGAGAAAGTGTGTGAAAATGGCTTTCCCCGTGTTTAGGGCTAAATCTTACCCACTTACCCACATGGTAAAATCAGTTTGAAATTATTTTCTGGTTCCCTAGGTGGATAACTCATGATAGGAAGAGAAAAGTTCTAAGTCAACCATGCTATGAGACACTTATAGTGAGAAAATGTGTGAAAATGGCTTTTCCCCGTGTTTAGGGCTAAATCTGACCCACTTACCCACATGGTAAAATCAGTTTGAAATTATTTTCTAGTTCCCTAGGTGGATAACTCATGATAGGAATAGTGAAACACATAGAAGCACATGTTATGAGACACTTACAGTGAGAAAATATGTGAAATTGGCTTTTCCCCGTGTTTAGGCCTAAATCTGACCCACTTACCCACCTGGTAAAATCAGTTTGAGATTATTTACTGGTTCCCTAGGTGGATAACTCATGATAGGAAGAGAAAAGTTCTAAGTCGAAAATGCTATAAGACACTTATAGTGAGAAAATGTGTGAAAATGGCTTTTCCCCGTGTTTAGGGCTAAATCTGACCCACTTACCCACATGGTAAAATCAGTTTGAAATTATTTTCTAGTTCCCTAGGTGGATAACTCATGATAGGAATAGTGAAACACATAGAAGCACATGTTATGAGACACTTACAGTGAGAAAATATGCGAAATTGGCTTTCCCCGTGTTTAGGGCTAAATCTGACCCACTTACCCACATTGTAAAATCAGTTTGAGATTATTTTCTAGTTCCCTAGGTGGATAACTCATGATAGGAAAAGAAAAACTCTTAAGTCGAAAATGCTATGAGACAATTATAGCGAGAAAGTGTGTGAAAATGGCTTTCCCCGTGTTTAGGGCTAAATCTTACCCACTTACCCACATGGTAAAATCAGTTTGAAATTATATTCTGGTTCCCTAGGTGGATAACTCATGATAGGAAGAGAAAAACTCTTAAGTCGAACATGCTATGAGACAATTATAGCGAGAAAGTGTGTGAAAATGGCTTTCCCCGTGTTTAGGGCTAAATCTTACCCACTTACCCACATGGTAAAATCAGTTTGAAATTATTTTCTGGTTCCCTAGGTGGATAACTCATGATAGGAAGAGAAAAGTTCTAAGTCAACCATGCTATGAGACACTTATAGTGAGAAAATGTGTGAAAATGGCTTTTCCCCGTGTTTAGGGCTAAATCTGACCCACTTACCCACATGGTAAAATCAGTTTGAAATTATTTTCTAGTTCCCTAGGTGGATAACTCATGATAGGAATAGTGAAACACATAGAAGCACATGTTATGAGACACTTACAGTGAGAAAATATGTGAAATTGGCTTTTCCCCGTGTTTAGGCCTAAATCTGACCCACTTACCCACCTGGTAAAATCAGTTTGAGATTATTTACTGGTTCCCTAGGTGGATAACTCATGATAGGAAGAGAAAAGTTCTAAGTCGAAAATGCTATAAGACACTTATAGTGAGAAAATGTGTGAAAATGGCTTTTCCCCGTGTTTAGGGCTAAATCTGACCCACTTACCCACATGGTAAAATCAGTTTGAAATTATTTTCTAGTTCCCTAGGTGGATAACTCATGATAGGAATAGTGAAACACATAGAAGCACATGTTATGAGACACTTACAGTGAGAAAATATGTGAAATTGGCTTTTCCCCGTGTTTAGGCCTAAATCTGACCCACTTACCCACCTGGTAAAATCAGTTTGAAATTATATTCTGGTTCCCTAGGTGGATAACTCATGATAGGAAGAGAAAAGTTCTAAGTCGAACATGCTATGAGACAATTATAGCGAGAAAGTGTGTGAAAATGGCTTTCCCCGTGTTTAGGGCTAAATCTGACCCACTTACCCACATGGTAAAATCAGTTTGAAATTATTTTCTGGTTTCCTAGGTGGATAACTCATGATAGGAATAGTGAAAGTCATAGAAGCACATGTTATGAGACACTTACAGTGAGAAAATATGTGAGAATGGCTTTTCCCCGTGTTTAGGGCTAAATCTGACCCACTTACCCACATGGTAAAATCAGTTTTAGATTATTTTCTAGTTCCCTAGGTGGATAACTCATGATAGGAAAAGAAAAACTCTTAAGTCGAACATGCTATGAGACAATTATAGCGAGAAAGTGTGTGAAAATGGCTTTCCCCGTGTTTAGGGCTAAATCTTACCCACTTACCCACATGGTAAAATCAGTTTGAAATTATATTCTGGTTCCCTAGGTGGATAACTCATGATAGGAAGAGAAAAACTCTAAAGTCGAACATGCTATGAGACAATTATAGCGAGAAAGTGTGTGAAAATGGCTTTCCCCGTGTTTAGGGCTAAATCTGACCCACTTACCCACATGGTAAAATCAGTTTGAAATTATTTTCTGGTTTCCTATGTGGATAACTCATGATAGGAATAGTGAAAGTCATAGAATCACATGTTATGCCACACTTACAGTGAGAAAATGTGTGAAAATGGCTTTCCCCGTGTTTAGGCCTAAATCTGACCCACTTACCCACATGGTAAAATCAGTTTGAAATTATATTCTGGTTCCCTAGGTGGATAACTCATGATAGGAAGAGAAAAGTTCTAAGTCGAACATGCTATGAGACAATTATAGCGAGAAAGTGTGTGAAAATGGCTTTCCCCGTGTTTAGGGCTAAATCTGACCCACTTACCCACATGGTAAAATCAGTTTGAAATTATTTTCTGGTTTCCTAGGTGGATAACTCATGATAGGAATAGTGAAAGTCATAGAAGCACATGTTATGAGACACTTACAGTGAGAAAATGTGTGAAAATGGCTTTTCCCCGTGTTTAGGCCTAAATCTGACCCGCTTACCCACATGGTAAAATCAGTTTGAAATTATTTTCTTGTTTCCTAGGTGGATAACTCATGATATGAATAGTGAAAGTCATAGAAGCACATGTCATGAGACACTTACAGTGAGAAAATGTGTGAAAATGGCTTTTCCCCGTGTTTAAGCCTAAATTTGACCCACTTTCCCACACGCAGTAATCAGTTTGCGATTATATCTGATTGCCTACAGTGGATAACTGTTGATTGGTGGTGGGTTTGATATAACATTTTATGTAGAAATGCGTATTTTTTGAAGATGTTTAAACTTGTATTTGACCTGCGGCTTTCCATACCGAATATCCAATATCCGAATGTGAATATCAAACCAACTTGACGGAGGTAACGGACTATTAGAAGCAACCATCGATGGATGCCTTGCGCATTGCGACGATGGCGCTCTAGAAGTTTCGAGATGAAATCATCTTTAGTTTTTAATTTAAAGAAAAGTGGGAAACTAAGGAATCGTGTATTTATTGTTATTCTCCTGTTACGAGAATAGCGTTGAATTCTGCTTTTCAACCATGCCAGCCTATAAGCTACGTTTAGTTGTGCATTTTTTTCAGTAGCCTATTTGAGCCATAATTTTACCTTTTGTCCGTTTGTTGTTTTACAGAGAAGTATTAAATGACCAGGAAAATGTTACGATCGAAGAAGACGGAGTTCTGATCTCGAAGACAATCAATGGAAAACCACAGCCATTTTAAATCACCCCATCAGCAACTGCTTCTCCAAAATATATAACACAACATTGACTCTTAAGCTTGTTTAAATGGCGCATTGTCAGCACCGCATTTATGGCGCGCCACTTAGCCTTATAGCCACCAACAGCGAATAATTATAATGTATATAGCGCAGCAGGTACAGCATTTAAGGCTATGCTACACTGACCGATACTTAATCATGAATTTTAAGTCTTCACTATGAAGCAGAGACCTTTAGGACTAATTTATATTAGGTCGGTCATTGGGAATTTAGGCCCTATATTAGGTCGGTCATTGGGTCCTTTGGGAAATTTGGGCCCACGATTATCGGGGGCTTGGGTTACATCTACTATTAGGGACCAGCTTAGTGCCCAATAAAGTGGGACATGATTCATTGATTATCGGTAATAATAATACTATTTCTACTACTGTTACTACTACTAGCATTGTTACTACTACTATTACTACCACTACTATTACCGCCACCACTCCCACTACTACTACTACTACTACTACTACTACTACTACTACTACTACTACTACTACTACTACTACTACTACTACTACTACTACTACCACTACCACTACCACTACCACTACCACTACCACTACCACTACCACTACCACTACCACTACCACTACCACTACCACTACCACTACAACTACTACTACTACTACTACTACTACTACTACTACTACTACTACTACTACTACTACTAGGGGGAAGTGGGGCAAAGAGATTCAACGAGGCAAAGAAACTCAGCGCTATAGAAATTTATACAACCAGAAAACAGGTAACCAGTCAATCTATAAACCTTATAGACTCACTTCCGGCTTAGGTGATAGTATTGATATGCTTGGCCAAAAAATGTTTTGTTTCTTATTTTAAGAAAATAGATATTTTGTCATTTGCAATATTGATATAGTTTTTGCTTGCAAATCGATCATCACGTCCATATTGGACACATTTCGGGTAAGTAAACAAATTATTAGTAAGACACGTATCACACTTCAATTAGTGTTTCGTAATCTAGCGTGCACGGACCTCTTCTATTATCACCCCCCCGAGAACAGCCTACCTATGGTTTGGGGCAAAGTGATTCGCAACTGAGTTACTTTGCCCCATGCTGTGTCGTTTTGCCCCAGTATAGTATTACTTTGCCCCATGCCGTATTGTTTTGCCCCAGTATAGTATTGCTACAGTATTACTTTGCCCCAGGCTGTTTTGTTGCCCTAATGTAGTAATATTAGTTTGCTCCCGAGATTTATATAAGGTATTTGCACCTAAAATTTGTAGCATTGCACCAACTGACCTTTTCCCTTCTTAATTTCCTTTGTAGACATCCTAGGCTACTTCAACCAAAGAAATCATCTTTGGTTATTATTTTGCCTAAAAATATTATTTATGTTAACTCTAAACAGATATTACATTATACTTTCAGATTGAAAATGGTAAGAAATTACAAACGCAAAACTGATATGGCAAATCGCCTTCGTCTTAACTATGATAAAACCAAGTACATTTGGCTTGGCAATCGTGTCCAGCTTGCCAGGATTGATGCTGACTCTCTGCGCCTCAGGTTTCCCAATGTGTACTTCTCCTCCTCTGTCCGTGATCTTGGATTTGTCCTAGATCCTACTCTTTCTCTATCTGATCATGTCAATAGTGTCTCTCGCTCGTGTTTTTACTATTTACGCCAACTTCGTGCCATTCGCCAGTCTCTTCCGCTGCATGCGATTGTGACCTTGGTTCATGCTCTGATCTGTACTAGGATTGACTACGGAAATGCTGTCTATATTGGCCTGTCCTCTACTAACACATCTAAACTTCAGTCCATCCTTAATGCTGCTGCTCGCCTTATAGGGGGCATCATGAAGTTTGCCCATATCTCTTCCTACATCCGGGACTCCCTTCACTGGCTTCCCATTCACCAACGCATTCAATTTAAGGTCCTTTCCCTCATGCGTAACTGTCTTGTTGGCTCAGCTCCGCTGTATCTCAGGGCTTACTGCACCCCAGTTTCCAGTTTGCCTGGTCGGGCCTCTCTCCGGTCATCTGCCCGTGGCCTCTTGTTAGTCCCTTGGATGCGCACTGCTACTGCCCAGTCCCGTAGTTTTGCGGTTGTGGGCCCTTCCAGTTGGAACAGCCTCCCTCAGGGCTTTAGACTTGTCCTCCTCTCTCTGTCTCCTGCCCAGTCTCGCAAGCGCCTGAAAACATTTCTCTTTGTCAGTGAAGACACTGACACGGGTCGGGAGCGCCTCTGTTTATGAGTGGCGCTATATAAATCCTTGATTACAATTACAATTACAATTACAATTGTGGACTCTTGAAACTATGCAGGCAGCCATAACAGATATTAGATCAAATCAAATAAGCCTCAGACAAGCTGAACAGACGTATGGGATACCACACGCCACAATACGGCGCCATCTCATGAAAACAGTTAAAACACCAGGCAAGTTAGGAAGATTTCGATGTACATTGAATGAGGAATATGAAACTGAACTGGTACAGTACATAATTGACATGCAGCAGCGATTCTATGGGTTAAGTTTGACAGATGTTAGACAATTAGCCTTCCAGCTTGCAGAAAGAAACAACATTGATGTTCCATTTTCCAAGGTGACGCAATTAGCAGGAAAAGATTGGATGAGTGGATTCTTGCGGAGACATAAAACGATCTCACTAAGAACACCCGAGGCGACTTCTCTCTCACGTGCAACCGGTTTCAATAGGGTGCAAGTTGGCAAATTTTATAATCTATTAAAATCAGTTTTGGAAACCGAAAAAATTCCACCAAATCGAATTTACAATATGGATGAAAGTGGGTTGAGTACTGTGGAAAAACCCGGAAAAATACTTGCAAAAAAAACTCAGAGGCAAGTTGGAAAGTTGACGAGCGCAGAACGAGGGCAAAATATTACCATAGTCTGCGCCATGAGCGCAACAGGCACATACATCCCACCTGCTTTCTTATTTCCAAGAAAGTATATGGCTCAAACACTGATGAAGGGCAGTCCGCCTGGTTCTCAGGGCTATGCAGTGCCGAGCGGCTGGATGGATTGCGACACTTTTGTCAAGTGGCTCGGACATTTTCAAATACATTCTCATTCAAGTGAAAATGAAAAGGTGCTTCTACTGCTTGACAACCATGCCAGTCACAGAACACTAGATGCAGTGAACTTTGCAAGGTCAAACGGCATAGTTATGCTTTCAATTCCTCCACACACAAGCCATAAAATTCAGCCACTAGATCGTACTTTTTTTGGCCCGCTCAAAACTGCTTACAGCAGAGGTTGCGACAAGTGGCTTGTTTCCAACCCTGGAAAACGCATAACGATGCACGAAGTAGCAGCCATATTTGGTGATGCGTATGGCAAATGTGCTTCTGTAGATAAGGCTGTAAATGGTTTCTCGTCAACAGGAATTCATCCGTACAACCCGGATATCTTCACCGACGAAGATTATGCTCCTTCTTCAGTGACAGAAAATGCCGATCCAAATACATCGGTTGTTACACAAGCGGAAACCTCAGCAGCAAGTTCTACTAGTAGGCCTACGACAACCGCGAGTGATCAAGCAGAGATTCCGACGAGAAAGAGGAAAGCAACCGCGAGTGATCAAGCAGAGATTCCGACGAGAAAGAGGAAAGCAACCGCGAGTGATCAAGCAGAGATTCCGACGAGAAAGAGGAAAGCAACCGCGTGTGATCAAGCAGAGATTCCGACGAGAAAGAGGAAAGCAACCGCGAGTGATCAAGCAGAGATTCCGACGAGAAAGAGGAAAGCAACCGCGAGTGATCAAGCAGAGATTCCGACGAGAAAGAGGAAAGCAACCGCGAGTGATCAAGCAGAGATTCCGACGAGAAAGAGGAAAGCAACCGCGAGTGATCAAGCAGAGATTCCGACGAGAAAGAGGAAAGCCAGCAATCGAATTTCTCAAGCGGAAACCTCAGCAGCCACCAAAGAACAATCAATGAGTGTGCAGAGACCTATGCGAACATCCCGTAATCCTGCGATCACCAAGCCAAGGCCTCCATCTGCAACTCGAGTAATAATTCGAAAGCCTGCATATTTACAAAACGCAAAAAACTGTGCACAGAACATTCCAAATCAACCTGTCGAGGAACAGCAACTTGAACCTGTCGAGGAACAGCAACTTGAATCTGTCGAGGAACAGCAGCTTGAACCTGTCGAGGAACAGCAACTTGAACCTGTCGAGGAACAGCAGCTTGAACCTGTCGAGGAA
The DNA here is from genome assembly GCA_963556255.1 of Allolobophora icterica. Taxonomy (NCBI): domain Eukaryota; kingdom Metazoa; phylum Annelida; class Clitellata; order Crassiclitellata; family Lumbricidae; genus Allolobophora; species Allolobophora icterica. The sequence goes on from OY744606.1 coordinate 13,502,783, forward strand.
CAGCAGCTTGAACCTGTCGAGGAACAGCAGCTTGAACCTGTCGAGGAACAGCAACTTGAACCTGTCGAGGAACAGCAACTTGAACCTGCAGTCGAGGAACAGCAGCTTGAACCTGTCGAGGAACAGCAGCTTGAACCTGTCGAGGAACAGCAACTTGAATCTGTCGAGGAACAGCAACTTGAACCTGTCGAGGAACAGCAACTTGAACCTGCAGTCGAGGAACAGCAGCTTGAACCTGCAGTCGAGGAACAGCAGCTTGAACCTGTCGAGGAACAGCAACTTGAACCTGCAGTCGAGGAACAGCAGCTTGAACCTGTCGAGGAACAGCAGCTTGAACCTGTCGAGGAACAGCAAATTGAACCTGTCGAGGAACAGCAACTTGAACCTGTCGAGGAACAGCAACTTGAACCTGTCGAGGAACAGCAGCTTGAACCTGTCGAGGAACAGCAGCTTGAACCTGTCGAGGAACAGCAGCTTGAACCTGTCGAGGAACAGCAACTTGAACCTGTCGAGGAACAGCAGCTTGAACCTGTCGAGGAACAGCAACTTGAACCTGTCGAGGAACAGCAGCTTGAACCTGTCGAGGAACAGCAGCTTGAACCTGTCGAGGAACAGCAGCTTGAACCTGTCGAGGAACAGCAACTTGAACCTGTCGAGGAACAGCAACTTGAACCTGTCGAGGAACAGCAACTTGAACTTGAACAATCTCAATTGCAAACAGTTCAAAGAGTATCAATTTTTGATATTTCACCATTGCCTAAAGCATTCTCTGGTCAGGGTAATGGTAGAAAAAGGATAGCACAGAAATCGGAGATCATAACAAGTTCACCCTTCAAAAACATCCTTGTTGACAAATTTCAGAGTGATAACATTAAGAAACAAAAAAAGGAAGCTGCAATGCAAAAAAGGTCAACCTCGAAGTGTGCATCAAAGTCTACTTCCAAGTCTTCCTCAAAATCTTCTTCAAAGTCTGCTTCCAGGTCTGCTTTAAAGTATGCTAAACAGTCAGCTTCAAAGTCGGTTCCACAGTCAGCTTCCAGGTCTGCTTCAAAGTCTGCTAAACAGTCAGCTTCAAAGTCGGCTCCACAGTCAGCTTCCAGGTCTGCTTCAAAGTATGCTGCCAAGTTCTGTTTGAAAACAGCTTCTAAGAAGACATCTGATATTGAATGCATTTTTTGTACCGAACCTTACGTCGAACCACCAGTGGAAGAGTGGATTCAGTGCCACCACTGCAAGAACTGGTGCCATGAAGATTGCGCGGACACAGATAAACATGACGCCAATGGTAACTTTGTTTGCGGCGAGTGTTAGTTTTCTTGGCTAGAGAACAGTTTCAGGTTCTGTTAGTTTGCCATGTTTATTTTGCTCTTTGTTTATTTTACATGCAGACTGTCATAGAAGAACAGTTTCATTTTCAGTTAGGGCCTACTTTGCTATGTTTACTTCGCTGTATAGCTCTATTTAGAAATAATGTCATTACAATAATTATGTTTGGTATAATTGGTATGTTTGGTTTTGATAGGCCTACCTGTAGCCTACATTATAACAATAGCGTATCATTTTACCCCGGTGAATGGGGCAAACAGATACGCCTGTTTCATTTTGCCCCAAATGGCGGGGTAAAGTGATACATGCATAGCTTCCAATAAATCACAATTTCCAAAAAAACATCTGTACAATTTCAAATTTTTTCCTTACTAAGGTGTCTATGGATGGTAGAAGCATGAAATTGTACTTGGACCGGAATTGTTTTCCATTGATTAGATATATAAATTTTGACTCTACGAAATGTGTATTCCTTTGCCCCACTTCCCCCTACTACTAATACTAATACTAATACTAATACTACTAATACAACAACAACTACTACTACTACTAATACTACTGCTACTTCTACTACTACCACTAATAACAATAATAATTATAATAAAATAACAACGATAGGCGTCAGATACGCTGTAATGCTTCATTCAACAAGAACTGTATATATTAAAGTCATCGTTAAATTGTTGCCCTGTTGTTGTTCAAGATGCTGGTAGCGTTAATAATACTTTGAATGCTGGGCCCAGTGATATTTTACTTCTAAAAATAATTCCTAATTCAGCTCTAATTCAGTTTTGAGCTCTTGAATTTTACTTCTAATTCTAATTTTACTTCACAAATAAATTTTACTTCTCGTACCAAGGACATGTCGCAGACCATAGCCTCGTCTCTTGTCTGCTGTCGCATTGGTTATGCCAAGTTGCCAACTGTGTTTTGAAAGCAATGCTGGCCTTAGGGGCGTGCGAACCGTGCGGTCGCACGGGCCCGCAACTTAAGGGGGCTCGAAAATGTCACAGAAAATTAACATGTACAAGACACCCTGACGGCTAATAATTGTTTCGATTAAATCTTCTCTTTGTCAATAAAATAAAAGTCAACTTCATTTATATCCCAGAATTCTCGTGTGTAGTTAAATTTGACTTGTTGTAGGCCTACTTGTTAACAATCTACTAAAATAAAATGATTAGCAATGAAAAACAATTTGACTTGTGTCATGGGGCCCGTACAGTATGCTCTGCACGGGGCCCGAAATATCCTAAGTCCGGCACTGTAATTGAAAGACATCTTCTCGTTCAAACTCATTAGCGCTGCACCCTCATCTGCTTTGGCTTCCTGTAGAATTCAGAATTAAAATTAAACTGGTCTGTCTCACCTACAAAGTCCTAATAATGTGCACTCGTATACCTACTTTAAACCACAACTCTCTCCTTACATAACGCTACGCAGTCTGCGGTCTTCGGTTATGGATCTTTTGGTTAATCCTAGATGTAGCACTGCCATTGGCTCTCGTGCAGTTCGTGTTGCAGCCCCAAAGAATGGAATAGATTATCAATGTTTATCCGTTGCTCGATTGTACAAATAGGTTGTGCAAATAGTCTATCTATAGGATGTGATTACCTGGCTGACTGGCTAGGCTATGGTTACACATGAATGTGGATGTGTGAAGTTGTCCACTGGGGACTGCGCGTGGAGAGATACATTTGTACATTTCAGTCTCGTGAAGAAAACGACTCTATAGGACGTACACATATAAAGGCCTATAATTTTGTTTTAGGGCGGACATTCGCAACAGGAAATAACAGTATACGGAAATGTGCGCCATTTATTGAAGTTTCATGACGCTACTTGTAAGGAGAAAACATACTAGTTAACGAATCGTGATATCATAACTAGAATTCTAACTGCGCTATTTGTTGGTAAGTTTCAACTGTTAATGTTTATTATCGTAGGCTAATTGAGTTGACAGTTATTTCACAACATTTTATATTCTTGTGTGTATATATATACACACACACATATATATATCCAATACATTAATACAGTTTCAGAAATGCACGAGTGTTGATGGTTTACATATGTGTACTCTAAAGTTTTGTGTTGTGGGATAGGGACTCAGTAGCCGATTTATTAGAACGCTCGACTTGAAACCCGGAGATTACGGGTTCGAGCCTCCTCTGAGACGGTTACTGTGTATGGACGATGAGCAGGTCCTTCACTTACAATTGCTCAGCGCCATCGATTGATACTTTGTCATTAGAGAGTGTCGCAAAATAAATAAAATAGATGACATTTTAGTTGAGAACACTTGAAAATGCCACAAGCATAAGTTACTCAATCAGGAATTACGAATCACATGATTTCTGTTGTGCGTAATAGCATTGGTCACTTTCTAATCATGATGATAATAATAATTATGTGGCGATAATGTGGGTCACATATAAGAAAACTGGATTCCGTCCAATGGCAAATCCAATTATACCAAAATCCAGGCTCAGTGATATCCAGTATCAGTTTCCCTCTTGGTTTTTGACCGGACTTATCCTTGATTTTGATGTGGATGGCGAATTTGCTTAGTAGCGACCATCACCATCGCCTCGATCTTCAGCTTCAGAAACTGACAAAAGCATGCATTTATATTTCAGAGTGCGGTAGGGAGTCCTAAAATAATTAAAATTTTATTTCTGAGTGTTTCTCTGTTGTCTCATACCTTGTGCACAGGGACGTCATTTCAGCTTTTCCGGGGAGAGGGGGGGGAAAGAAGTGAAAATTTTCCCCCGTGTGGGGACAACAGTACACTGTGTCCTCCCACTGTTAAACGCGGGGGTTCTTGTCCCCTCGACCCCTCGGGATCACTACCCATGTTTGAATTTAGCCTACATACGCAAACTGTAAGCAAGTGCTTCAAATGAGTTTCTTTTTCTCTTTTTCCTCCTTTCTACTTCCGCTTTTTCTTTTTGACATTTTTTTCAAAAAATCGGGGGCAAATGCCCTCTTTCCCCCAAATAACGTCCATGCTTGTGCATTGTTACAGTGGCGCTCTGGAAATTCTTTGATCACTGTTTTATTATTATCATCAATAAAACTATGTAGAGCAGTGGACGATGAAGAAGAAGCTTAAATACTGCAGGAAGCTCTAACAAGAATGTTCAGATGGTCACAGGACTGGCAAATGCTCTTTAATTTGGAAAAGTGCTCAGTGATGCATATGTGAAGAGAAACAACGAGTTTTCATATGAAATGGGGGCGTGATATTGAAAGTGAGTGATGAAGAAAGGGACTCGGGAGTGGTTATGCACAAGAGAGCAAAACCTTCGAGGCAATGTGCTGAAGGATCAAAAAGGCTAACGCAACTTTTGGGATGCTAAGAAGGACAATAGTCACCAGAGACAAGGATACAAAGACGAGGTTGTACAAATCGCTGGTTAGGCCACAGTTGGTATAGACCTACTGTATCCGAGTATAGAATCCGTACCTCAAAAAGATTATGGAAAAACTGGAGAGAGTGTAAAGAAGAGTTACAAAATTATTTGGGATCACACGGATTTGAGATATAAGAAAAAATTGAAAAGGTGTGGATTAATAACATTGGAGAGAAGGCGGAGCAGAGGAGAACTAACCGACGCCTTTAAGATTTTCACTGGAAAGGAAGCACTGCAGTGGGAGAGGTTCTCTGAATTAGCACCAAACAAGGCAACTCGGGGACACAGGTAGGCCTATAAATTATTTAAGAAGCCAAAAGGAACATTTGGGCAGAAATTCTTCAGTGCAAAAGTTGTAGACCTGTGGAATGGTTTGGGTGATGATACTGTCTCATTGGACACCATCACAGCTTTTAAGAAGAAGATAGGGAAATCGGGCTATTAATCGTTTTTAGCATCGATCCATGGTGTGAAAATGCACTCTGGGGTCATTTTTGACCCCACGCCCGCCGAAGGGTTTAGAAGACGAAAGGAACATTTGGGCAGATATTCTTCAGTGCAAGAGTTGTAGACCTGTGGAATGGTTTGGGTGATGATAGGCCTACTGTCTCAGTGGGCACCATCACAGCTTTTAAGAAGAAGATTTGGAAATCGGGCTATTAATCGTTCCAGGTTAATTTGTAATGGTTCTAACACAGACTACACGTCTTCTGAACCACTTAAAGCCTTGTTCTGCTATGTTAATAGTAGAAGTCTTTTCCTTAGCTGCTTTTCTAGTATTGCAATTTTTTTTTTATCAAATAGTCTAACTAAACGAATGATTTAAGTTGAATTTCACCAACCGAAGCATTCTATCTGCAGTTGTGAATTTCATGAAATATTATTAGAAAAACCTTAATGTAATTAGCAATTTTTATAGCGCCAGTTTAGAAGTGCACAAGGCATTAACCGACGGCGCACCAAACACAGTTCAGCATCCAGAAGATCAGTCCGCTAAGACAGGGAGGCAGTCTCTGATGGATATGCAATTTGACAAAGGTATGGACATTATTGTGAGACATTATTGCTATCATATTTAAACCATTAGTTATCATTTTAACTTTCTCTTGGAATAGCCAGACCCAGGCCGAGCTGGACGATATTATAAACTATAGTCTTACCTGGATACTTCCGTAGCGCCTTTATTATCTTAATGCTCAAGGCATGAAACGATGGTCGCTTCTAAGCAAACATAATTTTAGGTGCTAAAACATGATCCATTGGACAGCTCCAGTTTAGATCCGTAAGGCCCATGGAACTGGAAGTTAAACCACGGGTGATAAGCAATTGATGTCTCTTTCAACCCGAGGAA
>OY744606.1:13509075-13844075 GCA_963556255.1 Allolobophora icterica
GATTTATGGCTGTTCGAGTTGAGCTTTGATGTTGACAAAACATACTGGCAGCCTACTCGACGTCAGAAGTGGAATGAAGCCATGGTTTTAAGTTTTTCGTTTCGTCTTTGACAATTATTTACGTGGTAGTGTGTTTTGACACTCGATCTTAGCCTTCTGTTAGTTTCGTCCCAATAGGCCTGGCACCTAGCAGGTAAGTACATCGAGCCTTTGCTCGCAACCTCTGAGTTATCTTCGAAGATAATATAGGCCTATTATAATTATAACGTCCTCGCGACATAATTATTTCTAAAACTGAAGGCTCCTGTTGTAATGTCCGCTTCACAGAAAATACAGGAGACTATCATCTCTCTCTACGCTAGGCTAAATGCTGTGAAAGTTCATTCTAAAAATATCAATTAGTAAAGAACGCGACTATAGCCAGGGCTTGCTCATTTAAACACGCACATTCCAACCAACAGATTCCAGTCCACAACCACCAGCTTTATTATATGTCTATGTCAACTAGCAAAAATATACCAAGAGCTTGATTGCATGGGGTCAGTTAGGTCTACCAACGACAAAAAGCTTGCCATGTAACTTTTAACTCTAAGAAAGGCACCGCTGGCTCATGTAAGCTGCCGAAGTGAAAATTTTCTCTGTTGGCTGTTGAATCTTCCTGTGGCTTGGCTGCACCCAGTGTTATTTAAGTTTCAGTTAACTTTTCAGTTTCAGTTATAGTTTTGCTAAAACTGTCCAGTTTAGTTTTAGTTATAGTTTTCAGATCTTTTCAGTTTTAGTTTTAGTTTCAGTTTTCAAAACTTTCGAGTTTCAATTTAGTTTTGTGCGCATTCCACAGAAGCAACTGAATTTCATTTTTTTTATTACTGACATTCATTCATTTTGATTAGCTTTCATAGTCAAATCACATCATTGATGATTGACTGCATTTGAAAAATAGGCTTATAGTCCAGGCTTGGAATTTAAAATAGTCTCTAGAAATGACTGTAAGAAGCAAATCATAACAATTTGCTACTAGGTGTTTCTAGACTAATTTGACTCTGCTGAAAACGAAAATCGCGGTTAGCAAGCTGGAGTTTTAACGGTTGCATGGGAAAACAAGATGGCGACCAAAATGGCTCTAACGCCAGCCTCATCAGGATGGAGTGTGATGAAGAAGGTGTTCACGCACCAGTGTGGTCTACAAATGATTCTGTGCCACAGTCGTGTATAGAGTTTGTCTACTGTAAAATCATGCAAAGTTGATAAGTGTTACACCAAGCGCTGCTCCTGTCGAAGTGCGAACTTGCCATGTACACATAGGCCTATGTGCAATTGCATTCACTGCAACAATGCTTGAAATAGCTGGAGTCTATATCAGTCAAGTCATGAACATAAATATTGCATACGTAATGTAGGCCTATAACATGGTTCAACTGCAATCACAAGATATAAAAATTTGTATGTATTTGACCAAGAAAACACTACTCCAGACCGGCCGCCATTATGTCCGCCATTTTTTTTATAGCCATTTGAAGACATTGGCCGCCATTTTGTCCGTCATTTTCTTTTGCGGCAGTGCTACATAATTTTATGTGTCTATAATTCCATCACATTCCTTGATTCGGAAAATGTTAATTTAGATTCTAACATCATGTTTCCATCGCATACATAACTTAACTCATAGCCAAATGAAGATACGGGCCACCATTTTGGCCGCCATCTTGTTTCACCATTCAACCGCTAAAAATCCAGCTTACTAACCGCGATTTTTCGTTTTCAGCAGGGTCAAATTAGTCTAGAAACACCTAGAAGCAAATTCAAATTGTTACATGATTTCCTTCTAACAAGGTCATTTTGAGATTCCAGGCCTAGTCTATTACCGCTAACGAGAAATCTGACAGAGAAAGGACTCAAACGGATGTTTGCTTAAGCGATATTGCTTTCAGAAATGTGCGCCGATCAGTATGTGCGCCGCTAACCGTTGCAGACATGTCTGCCACTCGGTCTGTGCGCCACACAAGAAAAATTAATTCAGTTTTCAACTTTCAAGTTTAGTTTTAGTTTTAGTTTTGTACTTTTCAGTTTAGTTTTAGTTTCAGTTTTCAGAACTTTTCAGTTTTAGTTTTAGTTTCAGTTAACTGAATTAGAACTTTTCAGTTAACTTAAAGTCACTTTCAGTTTTAGTTAACTTAAATAACACTGGCTGCACCCTACATCTGCGACGTTTTCATCTACAGTATAATATATAAAAATTCTGACACTTTTCTTGTGCGACTGGTAACTGCATGGTTATCACGGTAAAGGAGTTTATCCTCTTCCTTTCATGGCTGAGTGTTGAACAACCTCGTGCAATAAAAATTAACGAAATTGTAATTCACTCGTTAAAGTTTTAAAAATTTTCCCGTTCAGGAAGTATAACTCTTTGTTCCGCTCCGCAGAGCTAGTAATTGTCTCTAATCAAGGCCGGATTTAGTTGTCTTCCGCATATACACTGTAGGCCCATACTGAATGCCGCCCCTTGCCCATATTCAGCATATATATGAAATTAAAACAGATATATGCTGCTGTTATAATCAGGGCTGTAGTCGAGGGTATACGCGGGTATACAGCGTGTGCTCACCTCTAGAGACCGTATACTCACCTCACAAAATATTTGTACTCACCTCTAGTTTGTTTCGGAAACTAACCGGTAGCGTACGTATACTCACCTCTAATTTTACCACTACTGCCCTGGTTATAATGCTTCCAAAACATTATTACTTATTTAAAAACGGCGGCATACTATTTATTTTAAAAAATTTGAATGGCGGGGTATGTGCCGCTTCCAAGATATTGCCGCCCTAGTCCCGGGCCTATAGGGTCTAGTGGTAAATCTGGCCTGTCCGTAATCATACTTTCATTCTTCATTTTTCTGTGAAAGTTTCATAGCTTAAACATAATGTTTATTTTACTCTTGTAATGGGGAGTGCAATATTCCAGTGGTTAGTGTGCTGGACTGTTAACAGAGATGTCGGGGTTCAAATCCCAGTAAGGGCAGATATTTGGTTTGAGATTTCTGCTTATTCGCCTGTGAATAAGCTGGTTCCCGCGACTTCGCTTTTGTGGGCGCTGTAGAAATTTCGAGATTACGATTCAACTCTGCTATAACTCTAGCTATAACACCTGTCGTCATGTACCGACGCTAAGAAAAATTAAATCGCTAAAACTTTACACCCAAGGCTGCCTCTCATAGCTAGCATAAGGAATTGCCATTTTTCTTATTCAATATTCATGCAATGTGCTAATGTTTTATCATAACTGCAGGGGCTGAGAGCAACAGGTTTAAAACCATCCAAAAATTAGTCTGTAGATTTCGATACAAATATTTCCTCCTATAAGTTTGATAACCTCTATCTTTAGCAGATCAAGTTAGCATGTATTTTGAAAATGCACACTAAGTACCAATAGCCTACCCCTTCCATCCATTTTGAAGTTAAATCATATATACATAACTGATACTTAATAGTAATGACTCACTGCCTTGAATTTTCGTATGCTTTTTCAGAGAACAAAGGACAGCCCCAGCCGTGTAACTGCTCACATAATCATGCATATAATGATGGCTTTTCGTCTACACTTGTAGGCCGTGCACTAGAGTTAATTATACCACCTTGTTGACGCATCCGTGAACTGAAGTATTAATCACTTTTGTTTGATAGACTCGACCGATATGCTCTGCCAATTATGTTCGCCGGGCAACTGCAGGCAGGCCAACTGCGCTGTAAGAACTGTTCGTTATGTCAATCATCAGATGCAACTATGAGTGTGAAATGAGGAGGACTTCAGTTTCTCATTTCGGCATAGCATGGAGAGCGACAATATCTAGTCCTTATCCTCACCGTCTTCTCGTCGACATTTGGGAGATCTCTATTTGTTTGACTGGACACGTTTGTGCTAATGTTTTAACAGCCTCATGTTATTCCGGAGTAGGCCTACGTTACTAAAATTAGTTCAAACGCTAAGAATCGATCTCTACAAAAGTAATCATATTGGTTTAAACTGTTGTGCCCAGTTCACGCTGCTTATAAGACAGGAAAATGTTGCACAGAGGCAGAGTGAAGGCTTTCATTTGTTTCGTCGTTTGTCTGATGCCAGTGTTCGTTGTTATCCATCTTCTAACACATACACCAATACTCGGTATTTATGAGCTAGCTAATAAATCGCACGTATATAGATTTTTTAACGTGTGTATTGAACCTCTGCCGGAACCTGTCATTTTGAACAAATACGAAATAACCTTCAACGTGACTCAGCGAATTGTCATATACGACGCAATCATGAATAAGCATTACAGTAATTCATTTGCACTGGAAGTCTCTGGTCCACCAGGACATCCTTGGAACGACTTCGACGTACAGATCACAAGCGACAAGATCGATCCCAGGCGTTTGCAGAGAGGCACTGCGTTCTTCATATCATCCAGATGCCCTGGAAATTTCCATCACTTCATTAAAGAAAACTTTCTTCCCTTGTTCAGCACCATTCGCTCCACTGACGACTTGCAATCGGGAGCCGACAACTGGATTCTCTACAACACACCGAACACAAACTACAAACAGTTCTGTCGAGATTACAACAGGTTCGATGAAATTCTACGGACTTTGCATACAAGCGGATTTCATGACGTCTATTACAACGCACCCCGAAATACGTGTTTCGCTGAAGCCGTGTTTGGAAGCATCGATACGCTGGCTCGACCCAGAGACGCTATTGAACAGATCATTCACGGATACAATCTATCAAAAATCTGCAGCGTCGAGAAAGCCAAGTTTGTGACGATTGTACTCCGGAAAGACAGACGGATTTTGAACATCAAGGAATTGTATCGGATCGCTAATAAAACGTCTCATTTTCGAGTGCGGTTGGTCGAGTTCGGTGGCAAGTCAATTCGACGCCAAATAGAAATCGCCTGTAGATCGCTGGTTATGATTGGAGTCAACGGAGCGGCTCTTGAGTGGGGAGTCTTCATGCCAGAAGGATCGTACGTCCTCGAAATCTGGTGGCGCAACTGGCTTCCATATTATACAGACGAACTGAAGCGATTTGGCACCGTGCATCGAACCCTTGAGGCTGAGAATGTGCGGACCAACTGGACAACGTATGAAATCAGAATGCGGGGTGGTGGTGCTGCATTGAGCAGCGCGGAGAGGACACAGCTTTACGAAAAGGATAGAGAAAATGTAGCAAAGTGGTCGGACGTTAATGTAAACGTCACAAAATTTAAAGAATCTTTTACAAACATTTCAAAATCTTTGTTCTACCTCAGGAAAAGGATATAGCTGCTCAAATATGGGCTCCATATGGTCTACATACGGAGCCAACGTGGAATACATACATGCATAAAATGTAATGCAATATTCCCATTATGGTTCAAATGTTAATCTATGTTTTTGCTATTATATTCGGTGTTTTGCAGTAACGAAGTGAAGTAACGCGTTACTGTGCTTTAGCAAAGTTTCAATAGCCTACCTTTGCTTGTAAAGAAGTCTTAAAAAGTGGAAGTTCTTTTACTCTTAATTAAGTTAAAGTTAAACTTTTATAGTAGTTTTAATACGTTAATGATTTGGATTATAAAAAATTTTTTCGTTACAAAATATATTCTCGATAGTGCAAGCCATCATCTTGCAGTGTGCGTGGCAGTAATTCTAGTGAAAGGCATTATGGCACAACCGGATTTCTCGCATCTGTTATACCTGAGAAAGGGTATGAATGAAATTAGAAAATAATAATTATAATAATAATAGTAACCTGTTCTTTAATTAAGCGCCTGCAAACGCACTGCGCTGTATAGTGAACATACATAGGCCTATAGTAGAAACGGCAGCCACGCAGGGCGCCTTACATACATGTATACATTAGAAGCACACATGATAACAGTTTTACAGGAGTCGAATATAACTGTTTAAGCGACAGCCACACGGGGCCAATCATGGCCTACATTCATTTAACCACTGCCACCTCGCGAGTGGAAGGCTGAGTAAGCCTTACGGGGTCTACCGGGTTCGATCTTGGTACCTTCAGCTCTTCACGCCAGTGTGTTATCCATTACTCTAATGGCAGCGATGAGTATCATAAAGCAGACTGAGACAAGTTGGGAAGGTGGTAGGCCCTAATTTGAACTGTCCACTATGAGATCGAGTACGCACCGCGTATACCAGGACTAGAGTGCCCTGGGCGTCTACACTTTAAATATAAATTATGGTTTCGTGGTGGTAGATAATTCCACCCGTCGGTGAAATGGATTTGGTAGGATTGGAATTTGGAAATTCCACAGGGGCGCTGCAGACCTGAGGACACAAGACCACGATAAAATGGGATGGTTTTCAACCGCTGGAGAATTAGATATAGCTAAAGCCAGAAAGACAAGAATTCCATATATCTCACACTGCAAGGCGGACTGTTTGGGAACATGGGTCAACCACGGTTAGACTACTATATTGCATTGTGGAAGTAACGGGGTAAGAACTGCACCACCAGCAGTCAGGTGTTTAAATTATATGGGAAGAATAGGCCCTATGACGGTATTTCCACATATGGGATCCATATGCTCAACACATGGAGCCAACGTGGAATACATAGTCCTATTTTTTATAATGCATAAAATGTAATGCAATATTCCCAAATGCGCCCATGCAGAGGCGTATCTACTACGAAAAAATAATGAAGCTGAAGCTTCGGGGCCCCGACCCCAGCCCCCAGAAGCGATTAATTCTGCACTACAATGATAAGTTGTGGAAACTTATACAGATAGGTGCAGAGGCATGTTATTCGAACTACGGTCACCGTAGGAACTTGTGATGCCCAGGCGATTGAGATCAATATTATTAGTGGCTTCATTTTAAAGAACACGCTAAGCAGATGTTCAGAATGGAGTTTGCAAAACATCGACTGACACAGTTAGGGGCCAAAGGGCTACTGCGCAGTAAGGAGAATATGCTCGTCAGCTCGATTAATCGTAAACTCGAACTTTGAACTTTCTGGAAATGCATCGTCGAACTGCGTGTGTCTCAACATCTTAATGGTTGTTTTGATGATCTTTGTTTATTGCAGTAGGTTACATATCGAACGATTCACCTAAATACTTGATTTATCCACACAAAAGCTACTTTGGTGGAATTCATTCGAACGTCGACAAAGCCCAAAGAATTCCGTTTGACATAATTCTCTCCGTGAAAAAAAGAAGTCTTGTTTCCGAACATCTTACACCGGAACGTCAAGATAGGTTGCATAGGGTCTTTGGATTGTAAATAAATGTAAGAATACACATATTTTTTTTATAGCGACAGTATTACCTCCCTCTGCTCATTTTAAAATGATTTGATCGGGTGAGATCTTTGCAACGCTGCCCATTTGACTGGGCGCCACGACATTTAAGGTCCCCGTGTACGGACCGCGCTAGCCCGACATCCAAATCTCTAACACAAGCCACCATCGGGAGGTGAATAAGCTAAGTTTATGAAACGGCACCGTTGACAATATTAATTCTGCACTACAATGATAAGATATGTGGAAACTTAGGCTATACAGAGAGGTACAGAGGCACACACCATCACACAATAGCGCATAGAACGATTACTCTAACCAATGTAGCTTACTGGGCAAGTATGTTGTATTATTCTGAACTGATCAATTAATTCAGAAATTCTATCATATGGCTGGTGTATCGTACAATGTTAATCCGCTCAATGTAATTTGCAGTTCACGTACTATACTGACGAGAGATAATCATCAGCATGCCAGACCTTCATTGATGATGATGATGATGATGATGATGATGATGATGATGATGATGATGATGATGATGATGATGATGATGATATTCGTTTATTGTTTATTGAGTAAACACAGGCTGACAAACTGCAGCAAGGAACAAAGTTAGATACCGGGTACTGTAAAGTTTCGAGAAGTAGATAATTTTGAGTATAGTGTTCGGGAAATAAAGTCTCAATTGTCTTTAACTGGATAACTGTAGCCTGTTGGTGATTCTGGGTGCGCAATGCCAATGAATATACAGTTTTATGGACTGGTGGTAAAAGAGGCCTTAAGGACGTGATCTTGATTGTTCTCAATAGATGTAAATTAATTGGCAATCAGCAGCATTCGCAAGTCAACTATAGTCAGTTGTTCGTAGTTGACCAACCTCATTTTCTGCAACCTCCTGATAAAACGTTTTAATCTTAAGCGATCTGATGATGAGGTTAATCCCCACCATCCTGGGATAGCATATAGGAGTTTGGTCAGTGTTGTTGCTCTCGTAACTTCTCTAAGAGCATCATTGGAGAGTCCGCGATGTTTTAGTACTCTTAAAACATATAGTGATCTAGCATAAGTTGCTAGGTTTGAGCTAACATGGGCAAGGTCATGAGATTACCAGAGAGCTTTGAGATGACCAGATATGTAGACTCCAAGGATGTTCATGGAGTCGACTCTCTTAAGTTCTTTCTGAGGTTGTGGAAGGGTTTTGCATCTGGCTCGCGGAATTATCATCTTAAGAGATTTACTTTGATTCAGCCGCAGATTATGCCTGCATAGTGAGCCCAATCTGCGCTACGTGCTAGCTCTGATTGTATGGTCTGGGATATAAAAGCAGGGATGATTAGGTAGGTATCATCCGTATATTTGGCCATCGAGTTTTTTGGATGTAACAGTTGTAGCACTGAGGCATTTGTTATAAAGGCGATCGGCCTCAAACCTGAACCCTGGATGACTGAGGAATTGATGTATGCGACAATGGAGGATTATGCCAATGAATCGAGTTGTATGAGATCGTGAAGCTTTTGCGCAAGGGTGAAATGCCGAACCGTATCGAAGGTAAATGAGCGCAACAAAGGGTTCGGTTCTGAGTAGTTTGTAAATCTGATGTTGAATAAATATGAGTGCCACCGTTGTTGATCCTGAGGGTCGGAAGGCAAACTGGTCTGCAAGAAGTTGACGGATGTCCGGTTTATTAAATGATGGATATAGATAAGAGGTTTTCGAACTGTTTGGGCCAGGGACCCCTATTTTTGCCAGTCATAGCTCGCGGACCCATATATTTAAAAAGTAAAAGTTATCACTTAAGATTTAACCAAAATAACAGGCAGACTATTTCCACAGAACAAGGCTGCTTATGACGCTGAGGACTATTATAATATAAAATGCAGTGATGGGCAATAGTTAACTAAAAAGTTGCTAACTTTTAGTTTAACTGAACTTTTTTTTAGATGAGGATGAAGTTTAACTAAAAAATAGTTTAGTTAAAACCATAGTTTAACTAAAAACTGTTAGTTGCTAACTAAAAAAATTAGCAACATGCAACTATTTTTCCACAGTGAACGTTGAACACTGTCAACAAAAAACATTTTACACTGCATGGTTTTAGCATTAACAGCCTGTGTTTTTAAATTCATACACTACTTACAGTACGCCTGCAACTGTATGTCAGAACAGCACACATTGCATAGCTTGAAGGTGAAATTGTCATTGACGCTCTGCATTATTACAGTTCACTTCACCTCTGTTATTGTGAAAATGTTTGTCGTGAAAAGTTGGAAAAAGTTTAACTACTTTTTTCAGTTTAGTTAACTAATTTCCAAAATCAGTTGCTAACTTTAGTTAAACTATTTTTTTAGCTGGAAAATAGTTTTAGTTTAACTTTAAAAAATAGTTTAGTGCCCATCACTGATAAAATGTAACACTGAATAAATTGTTATTAACCTTCCTGCAATAATTATGGAACACAGTCATTTAAAAAAAAATCAACAACATCGGCTTCGCCAAAAACCAGTAGGCCTAATGTCAGTGGGATGGACGCGCAAGAACTGTCAATTCTTGGTGCTATTTTGGATAAGCACTGTTTTCTTACGTTTCAAAAAGTTATCCATACCGTACGTACTAAAAACAACAAAATTATATAGTTGGGATATTTCAGCGAACGTGAACGAAATAGGAATATGCTTTGCACAAATTCTGTAGTATTGTTCATTTAAGGGCTAAAATCAGGCGAATTCCACAAATTTCTACAAGTCCAGATTTGGCACAATCAAGAAATAGACCAGCATAATTATTACAATACATCGCACTTACCTTGTGTGCGAAAATGATTTACAGTCGATAAGAAGAAAATATTTATTAAATTTCATTAAAACACACACGTTTTAGGTTATTAGACTAGAGATGTAACGTGACCATAATTATATTTTATTTACATCACTGTAGTACGCAAAGAATAAATAGGTTCCCTGCAGCGTCGCAAAAACGGTGTGATAACTGTGATCGAACACCCATGTCGCGTGAGGAGATCGACAACAACGACGAGATGTCATCATCATCACGATGTAGGCGTCGTTGGTGGTCGAGATGGAATGATGACGGACGAAAGCCAGTCCCCACTTGATCAACAATGAAGGCAGCGAGGCCGAGGTGTAATCGGACACCACACAGCCAAGGTGTAATAGGACACCTCGCGGCTAAAGTGTAACCAGACACCGCCCTCGCTGCAGGCGAGCGACGACCCGCGTCTCGAAGAGCAACCTGACACTAATTGGCGGTAGCATGACGTGGGGAGGGGGCGGACCGATGGACGCTGAAGTTCCTACATAACAGAAGGGAAAGGAGAATACGGGACTTGTACTACTGACGAGCGCGACGAGTGAACATCGGTCGAGTGCCCAACAGCGAGAGGAACGATCGGCGGCGGCGGCAGAGTAAAGTCCGTCAGATTCAGAGACTGACGCGAAGAACGATCTGTAGTTAGGCTGTACGAAGCAACATTTGAGATAGTCCAATTTAATATCTAAACGCTTTAATACTACGTGGAAGTTCCCGTAGAGTTAGTGTATATATTTGTTTCTTTAATTAAATTCTTATATTAAACAAACAAAGTCTCGTCGTGAATCTTCGATAGAAAAGTTAGGCATCTTTAACAAAAGGTGCAAGTAAAAGAACATAGCGAGTCGAGGGTCGACATCATCACACGGCAAACACACGACAGGCGACCTTCGATCGCGACAACCCAGTTAGACATATCCGTATGGTTCAAGGTTCAAACAGTTACAGGCATACTATAATTAAGTGTATGAATTTGAAAACACGGGCTGTTAATGCTAAAAACATGCAGTGTTAATCATTAATTAATATTTTCAGAACGCTCTCGCGGATCCCCGCCATATCCTTCGCGGACCCCTCTTGGTCCGCGGACCACAGTTTGAAAAACTCTGATATAGATATTTGCATAGGGGGCCTACTATTACACAGCGCACACTCAAAGATCCTTGATAAAACCGGGACAACTGAAATGGGTCAGTAGTCGTTGGCTGGTATGAATAGTGTAGGCCTACCCGTAGGCTACCTGTGCATTTTATGACACGAACTTCTGCGTACCTACCACTGATGTTGATGACTAACCTCTCTAGACTATTTCCGTCTGTATGGTCATATTCTGTTGGAAATGTTAAAACGTTTAACACCAGGTGCTCAATAACATCTAATGTCTTTGTATTGATTCTAAACAGAAACTGTAAGTTTATTTTCCATCGTTCGTGGTACATTCTAATAAGAAAATATGTAGGCCTACGGTATTCTGTCAATGTCAACTCGGAATAGTGTGTGTAAACGTTAGGCTAAATAACAACGACAGGCTTTATAGTTCCACTTAAAGTTCGCGTGGAAGTTCGCTGTTGACAAGGAGCCGGAATAATTGCTGTTTTTAAGAGTATAGGCCTACGCCACAGGAGTTTGACAATAAATCATACCTGTACGTAAATAATCAGGTACCGGTACACAGGTTTGAATAATTCTGTTTTAAATATCACCCTCCGTATGGATATACAGGGTGGGCCATTAATAATGAGAACATCACGTTCAATCTGATTTATTTATTTAATTACTATATTTTTTCTTTTCAAAATGTAAGTATTATATTGCTGAATGTTATTTTAAACTCAGAAATTGTAGTCTATGTGTCTGCCTCGGATCTGAACAATTTTTTTCAAAACATCTGCGCCACCCGATCGTTAATGCCTCTGTCTATAAATCGCTAGGACAATTTTCGCCACTCTTCAACAATGGCAAATTTTCAGTTGTTCTATTGTTGTAAATATACCACGAAGGTAGACTTTTGTTGGAGAGCATCCCAAATAGCATAGTCTACCGGGTTTAGGTCTGGTGTATTTGGGGGCCAGGTGTCTGGATCGATTAAGGTGACATTCTCCTGATGAAGGAAGTTGATAGTGTTTCTTGCTGTATGAGAAGGAGCTTCTTCCTGCTGCAACGTCCAATTGTAACGAGTACATCTTGCTCGAATATAAGGAAGTAAACCTTTTTATAGAACGTGATCACATTAGTAGTTACCCAGCAAACACACCCGCACGGGTCCCTTGTGGGTTTCATCCGGTTTGACGGTACGGGATTCTCGCGGTTTTTGACCACGGTTTGCGTAAGGGACCCTTACGGTCCAGCCCGCGTCGGTGGCGCCTCCTACCGGTATTCGTATTTCTACCGCCGGTCCGCCATTTTGTGTGCCTGCCGTTTCGAATGTACACATATTTGACAGATCGCGATGTGTTTCTGTGAAAAGTAAGATTACGTTATATTTATTATAGGCCTACTAATGAACCTATATCTGCGTGTATTAACAGTTTATGTAAATGCTGTAGGCCTATTTAATTGTGGTCGGGATAGACGAAACGGAGATTGCAGTGGGTTAGGGTCAGGGCTGTAGTGGTAAAATTAGAGGTGAGTACACGCTACGGGTTAGTTTTCCGAAACAAATTAGAGGTGAGTCTACGCTACAGTATTTTGTGAGTATACGCTACAGTATTTTAATATAAATAAATATAACTATTTGGGCGGTGAGTAGGCCTATACGGTCTCTAGAGGTGAGTACACACTGTATAGTGTATACCCGCGTATACCCTCGACTACAGCCGTGGTTAGGGTTATGGACTGTACGGTAAACTTGCGCTATGAGGGTCCTAATGTTATGGTCTGACCCAAATTCAAAGGGCTATGTATTACTGTGTGACAAGAGGTCGCACCTTAACACTAGTTAGCGCCCAGACACCAATAAGGCTATTTAAATGAAAGCACATCAACAAATATTCAGCAGCAATGACGCTAGTTTTCAAGTTTATCCGTGTTAGATGTTGACATCTCTCAGTTAAGTCGCATTAAAGTTTCATTTAAACATTTTGAACATTTATCCAATAAATGTAGCTTAAAGTTTCATAGATTATACTTGAACGTTTAGCTTAAACTTCCTATAAATTTAGCTTAAAGTTTCATTTGAATATAGTATCCTTTAAATTTAGCTTATACATTGTTGAACGTTTACAATAAACTTGAAAACTAGCGTAATTGCTGCTGAATTAAACATTGCAGCTGCCGTGACCATCAAAACTGGATAGTTGTCGAGATCAATAAGTACTGCACTCTGTGAAGATGAGAATGACGATATTGCAGGGCTTCATGCAACAAGAGTCGACAACGTTGAAGACTAGTCTGAGAAATTTTAAAGTACACAACCATTTAATTGTCTTTGTGATGTAGTTATAATATCTCTGCAATCCTTAATGAACTGATCGAAAACAAGGTGCAATTAGAATATTTTAAACGGGAGTACGTGTTGAACAAACATATTAAAAAGGCCATGATTCTGTAGAATGAAATGGTTTCTTAGTTACTTTTATATGAATGATTCACTCTTAAGCTTTGCATTCACTAGTTCTTAGTAGCTTGGTAGCAGCCTGTGTGATTGACGGGTGTAATGATTACATTTTGTTTTATTATGTTACATTAGTCAACATTGTGCAGGCAGTGTCTCTAAATATTGTCATTTAATAACAGAAAGAGTTATTGGAATAATACCATTTTACAATACAAATCAGAGCACATCAAATTCTTAATTCTTGTTCTTTGTAACTTGTTATTTTTAATCTAAATGTTGCATGTTTGAAATTTCAGGTTCGGTAAAACATAATATTGCTACCAAGGACAGCACGAGGAAAATGGTTGAAGACGAGTTGGCCATTTGGTTTGGTAATGCTAGGGATCATGGCACTGGAGGCCGCCAACTATTGAAATCGGCGCCATTCAAAGAGACCGAGTCAGAGTCGATCAGTGTTGATCAGGAGTTCACCAATACTGCTGATGACATTATTGTTAAATGAAATTACAGAGCAGATCGACTGCATGATTACTTTACTTTATTAAATTGACTTTATTAAATTGATGTGTCATTTAACGCTTTTGTTGATTATTTATTGCTTTAACTATATAGCACAGTTTACAGTACAGTTTGCATACTATACTGTAAACTGTGCCACTGGCAGAGTTCTTGTTTGACAGGTGGGGGGCGACGTTTTTGAACTGATCAGGTCAAAAAAAGAGTTTTGAACTGATCTGCTCAAAAGAGGTATAAAAAACTGGGGTGACTTTTTGCTGTTTCCTAAAAATTTGGGGGTGGGGGGCAGATGTATGGTGTGTGCCCCTACTGTTCAAGGGGGTCTTGTCCCTTTTGAACTGATCTGGTCAAAAAGAGTTTTGAACTGATCTGCTCAAAAAGAGATTAAGAAACTGGGTTGACTTTTTTGGTGTTTCTTCAAAATTGGGGGGGGCAGATGTATGGTGTGTCCTCCCCACTGTTAAAATGGGTCTTGTCCCCCTCGACCCCGGGATCGCCGCCCATTAACTGTGCTAAACTGGGTATCACTTTTTAGTCATCTGGGAATGAACTGGGAATGAACTGGGATGCCCGGCGGGATATCCCGTATGGGTCCCGTACGGAAACCGCGGACAAAAACCGGCGGGATCCCGCCGGGTATCCCGTACGGGTCCCGTATGGCAACCCGTATGGGACCCGTCTGGGTCCCGTGTGGGTGTGTTAGCTGGGTACTGTTTACTTTGGCTCCGAGTTTAAAAAATTACACGAACATTGTTTTTCCCATCCGAGACACACCGACCGAAACCATGATGCTGCGCTTGAAATGTTCACGTTCACGTATGAGTCTTGTTGCTGAAATTTGTTTTTCTTTCTCGAACCAGAATTTGCACGATCATTTTGAGAATTAACTGGTAGGGCAACTGTAAAAGTCTTTTTTATCTGTGAGCCAAATGCCTCGTACACCTCGCTCGTTAGGAAACATTTCGAGTAGCTGCTGACTTCGTTGCAGGCGTTTTAATTTACAGCCTTCGTTTATCACTTTCACCATCTCGCGTTTGTACGCTTCAAGTTGTAGATCTTGCTTCACAATAAGGATGGCGACGGAAGTTGACGAAAAACTGACTTATGTTAAGTAAGTACATCGTAGAATATCTTAGGTATTTACGAATAACTCAAAACACAATTTAATTTTGCATTAAACACGATTGAACGTGATGTTCTCATTTTTAATGGCCTACCGTGTTTATATTGAAATGGCACATAGAAATTAATAGATCGTGGCTACTAATGGTATTCAGCCCATGTCTAGGGTTGTGGACTGCTGCTAAAGTGGTTGTTTCATAAGGTGGGTTGCAGTTGAACCATAGAACCTTATATAAGCCAAGCGGATGTATAGAGACAGTTTAGAGCGAATGTGGCAAAAGACTGAGTGTACGACATCAGCGCCTACTAACGGAGAAAACGTAACTATCCCGAAGGCATTGCTTCAATTCTTTTAGGCTAGAGCAGGGGTGCACAACCTTTTTTGGCCAAGGGCAGATTGTATTTTAGAAAAAGTCGAGAGCCGCAAATACGACGTAATGTATTTATGTACGTATTTAAGTATCTGCATGGACGCTTAAGAAAGTGCATTTTACGTACCGGTACCTTGCAAAAGCCTAACAATGACTTGGCATTTGAAAACAACACGGAAGACTCAAGCAGAATTTAAAATCAATTTTACTAATTAATCTACCATATTTCACGTTCAAACCGAATTAAAATGCGCTAATTGCTGCTATAGGCCTACATAACTCATGAGGTGGTTTTGACTTAATGCGTTGAACTACTTCATCTATATTTGGCTGCAATTCAGTTGTTGCAATCTTCGAAATAGAGTTTAGATTGTTATCAGTCAAAGCTGAGCTTATTCTTATTAATGTTCATGATCGAAAATGTTTGTTCGCGCAAATATGTATTTTCAAATGCTGAAAACAATGTTAAAGCCATTTCCTTAATTTTCCACATTTGTTAGGACAAAGAGTCCTGAAAAATGTTGAAACGTGAGTTATTTGAAAGGACATTTTCTCGTCAGCTGAACGCTGAAGGTCGATGACCTTTGTAGCTGGTACTCGTCAGGAACATACTCTGCTGAACAAGAAAAGGGACCATGCATTAAAATAAACATATATCTCTGTCTTTTCTTTGAAGTCTTGGAAATGCTATGGAAATTCCTTCTTTAAATTTTCACTTGACTTGTGATATCTAGTAAAGTCACACTGGTACTCCCTTTGGAAAAGTGAGCATATCTAAAAATGAATAAGATTCCCAGACTGCAGATGTGAAGGGAAGAGATGTAATTTCAATTGAATGGCTTGTAACTCTTGAAACTGGTCAAAGATAAAGTGTTCTTTACCTTGAAGACTATGATTCAACATATTGAGATGACCTGTGATATCTGTAAGAAAGGCCAAGTCAGACAGCCATGCCTTATCATCAAACACAACGGTTTATTTACCCTTCTCAGTTAGAAATTGTTAGTAGTACAATGAAGTTTTAATTAAGTTTATATAATTTCTGTTCGCGGGCCACTTTCCTTTGTCATTTTAAAATGCCCCGAAGGCCGCACAGGACGAGTCCGAGGGCCGCATGCGGCCCGCGGGCTGTCCACCTCTGGGCTAGAGGTATAGCTTCAATTCTTTTAGGCCAGACCTAGTAAAATATTTATGGCTCTACGATTGTGAGCTTTGGGGTCGACAAACACATTGGCAGCCTATCCGAAGTCAGAAGTAGAATGGAGCCATGGTTATAAGATTTTCGTTTTGACTTTGACAATTTATTTGGTAGTGTGCTTTCACACTCGATCGTAGCCTACTGTTAGTTTCGTCCAAATATAAAGCCTGGCACGCAGATAATTACATTGAGCCTTTGTTCGCAACCTCTGAATTATCTTCGAAGATAAACGATCCTCACGGTATATTTCTAAGACTGGAGGCTCCTTTATGATGGCCACTTCAAAAGAAACTACAAGAGACTACCATCTCTCTCTACGCTTGGCTAAATGAGGTGAAAGTTCATTCTAAAAAATATCAACAAGCAAGGAACGCTTCGATAGCTAGAAAAGCCAACAGTGGCTTCCTCACTTAAACACGCACAGTCCAACCAACAGATTCCAGTCCACAACCACCAGCTCTGTTATATGTCTATATCAACTACATGTAGCAAAAATATAACTAGACTTGACTGCATGGAGTCAGTAACCAACGACAAAAATTTGCCATGTAACCTATTCAAGTAGTGTATTTGGATAACCCTTTGTTTATAATGTAAGACCGTAGCAAATTTTTTAAACAACTTATAGACAGTGCAGAGGTTAATAATTCTGAAGGTAGATTCCAAAGCACAGGGCCCTGGGCCCCTAATATTTTATAGAAAACCTTTTTAGCACTGATTCGAGCATATTCAGGACGATACCTTACACGTCTCATGACAGTGAATTGATACCATCTTGAAGTAGCACTTCAAATGTGACAGAGGCAGCATATTGTTATGATACCGATTAATAGGCCAGTTTGAAACTTCATTCATTCATTCATTCTGAAAATTTATATAGCGCTCTTTCAAGGTACCTACTCAGGTACGCTCCCAGCTCAGCCACGGCTAAAAAAGAAAGACTTGAGCGATTTATGAAATGCAGGCAAATTATTCAGAGGTAGTAATCGCAGTTCCAGCGGGAGCCCATTCCAAGTGGAGGGACCCACAACTGAGAAAGCCCGGCGCTGCCCAATAGAAGAACGAGCACGCGGGACCAAGACCTCCCCTCTGGCCGAGGAGCGTAGTGCCCGACGCGCTACGACGTCGGACACCGGGCGGCAAAGGTCACGAAGGTAAGATGGAGCGCAGCCTAGAAGACAACGAGAGACTAAGGCAGCGATCCGATAGGAAATACGCTGCGCGATAGGGAGCCAGTGCAACACATCGCGCATGTAGGCAGAGACAGGAGCGAACTTGGGGTTACGCCCGACAAGTCGAGCGGCTGAGCGTAGAACCCGATCCAGACGCCCTAGGACTCCGAGTGGGAGACCAGCTAGAATCGAGCAACTATGGTCAATTCGACTGGTAACAAAAGCATGGACGAGAACCACAGCAGTATCGTGTGAAAGAGAACGAGAGACCACTCGAAGCTGACGAAGCTGGTAGTAACAGCTTCGGGTAAGCAGGTTCACGTGCTGCGAAAGAGTAAGTTCTTGGTCAAGGGTGATACCGAGGTCTCGGACAGTAAGTGAAAAAGTAATATTAGGGAAGATCCGGGTTAGCAGGTGCAAATCAACGCCAGCTAGCTGCCTACGGCTGCCCAGCCATATAAATTGGGTCTTCGTAGGATTTAAGAGAAGCCGATTGGAGGCCATCCATAAGGAAAGGGCATCAATGGCTTGGCACATCAGCCGAACAGAGGCCACCGCGTCAGAGGCATGGGAATGGATGTAAGCCTGCACATCATCCGCATAGAGTTGGTGTAGGAGCCCCTGAAAAGACAAAACAGAACTGATGTCAGCCGTGTACAAAAGATATAGCAGGGAGCCTAGGACAGAGCCTTGAGGCACGCCAAATGGAGCAGGTACCCAAAGGGACCTAGAGGAGCCAAGGACAACGCAATTAGTGCGCTCAGATAAAAAGGAACGGAGCCATTGCAAAGGCTGACTGACCAACCCAAAGGAGGTAGAGAGGCGCTGAAGAAGAATGGGATGGTCCACAGAGTCAAAAGCAGAACTCACATCAAATAGGGCTAAGAGAGTTATCTGACCACGATCCATGGCGCCATAGAAGTCAGATAGAAGGCGAAGCAGAAGGGTCTCCGTAGAGTGATTTCTACGGAAGCCCGACTGCTGAACAGGAATCAATTCATTTAAGTCTAGATATGCAATTAACTGATTAGCTACAATGCGTTCTAGAATTTTAGACAGAAAAGTAACATTAGCGATAGGCCGGTAATTGGTTGGATCACTCGGGTCCAAGCCATCTCGCTTCAAGGCAGGTAGAAGAATGGACTGTTTCTCAGAGGCTGGTAGGCAGGCCTCACGGATCGAGCAGTTGCACAGCACCGTGAGGAATGGGAGAAGGTCGTCGATAAAGTCCTGAACCAGAAACGTTGGCGCAGGGTCCAATTCGCACGTCTTCGGCGCGCAGGCAAGAATGAGTTCACGTAACTCCATGCTCGTGATCTCATTAAGAGTAGGAAGCCGGCATTCCGTAGTGGAGTAGACGGGAGGAGAGGAACCAGTGGTAGCGTCGCGGATTGATGATATTTTGGCGGAGAATCGTTCTAGGAACGCATCCGCAGAGAAGGGCGGAGGAGAATGCGACTGACGACCACCCCTCTGGCGACCAAGGAGGCCGTTGAAGGTGGTCCACAGCTTCTTCGGGTCCTTCGACTGGCGAGTGATGATGGCCTCCCAGTATTCCCGCTCAATGTCCCGGTAGGTGGCGTGCATTCTCCGGACAAAGTGGACCCAGGAAGCCTTGTCAGCCGGCAAGCGCGTTCTTCTGTAGATCCTCTCGAGGCGCCGCGCTTGACGTCGAGGCGCGCGACATTCCGCGTTAAACCATGGAGACAGCGGACAATGTCGCGTTCGAATAGTACGCACTGGGAGGAAGGCATCGATGAGTCCGGACATCGCAGACTCATAAGAGCTGAACAGCTCCGAAGTAGACAGCAGAGAGGCTGCCTTGACATCCGCGAATAGAGGATGAGCTCGGAGCGCTGAACTGAAGGCAGAGCGGTCAAGACTTTTCCAATGCCGGAACCGCCTGACAGCGACGAGAAGAGGCTCGTAGATGAAAGGAATAGTGGCAGCCACAAGACCATGGTCAGAGAGAGTAGGTGGGAAGACAGTAACATCGGCGAAACTTATTTGGTCTATTGTCAGGATTTGTTTATCCTTAAATGTTTGTTTGGAGCTAACGCTCCAATGGGTGTGAAACGCAGTACGTATAGCTGTGTTTTTTGCAATTTAATTACAGGGTGTAAAAAAGCCTTGTGATTTGCATTCCGTTATGATTCTACAGTATGAAATGTACGGAATGATAAGTGTATAATATAAGCTCAATAGGATATTTGAGGGCATATCCTGTGGTTAGCGTGCTGGACTGTTAACAGAGAGGTCGGGGTTCACATCCTTGTAAGATGAGGCGGCGAGGCAAAAGACTGGCCACCCGTCGGTATATTATGCCAAAAGGCCAAGAAAAATTAAATCGCTAACAATTCATATCAATGGTTGCCTTTCGTAGCTAGCTTAAGGGACTGCTATTTTTCGCACTCATGTAATGCGCTACAATAACTGCAGGAGCTGAGAACAACAGGTTCAAAACCATCCAAAAATGAATCTGCACATTTCGATACAAATATTTTCTCCTTTATGTTTGATAACCTCTAGTTTTAATAGATGAAGTTGGCGTGCATTTTGACAATGCGGAATAAATAGGGCCTACCACTTCCATCCATCTTTGAAGTTAAAAATCATATCTACAGCGTTGATGCTTACTAGTAATGATTCACTGCGTTGTAAATATATTTATTTTTCGTATGCTTTTTTCAGTGAACAAGGGAAAGGCTCGGCTGTGCTACTGCTCACATAGGCTACTACCTCATGCACGAATGATAGCTTTTGTCGCCTACACTTGTAGGCTATGCACTAGAGTTAATTATGCCAACCTGTTGATGCATCCATAAACTGAAGTATTGATCACTTCTGTTTGATAGACTCCACCTATAGTAGGGTGAGCGCTGCCAATTATGTTTTCCGGACGACTGCCAGTTAAACTGCACTGTAAGAACTTCAATCATTAGATGCAACTATGAGTATGAAATGAGGAGGACTTCAGTTTCTTATCTCGGCATAGCATGGAGAACGACAATATCGAGTCATTATCCTAACTGTCTTCTCGTCGACATTTGGGAGTGCTCTATTCGTTTGACTGGACACGTTTGTGACAATGTTTTAACAGCACAGTGGAGCAGCATGTTACTAAAATTAGTTCGAAAACAATTTTGTAAGCATGTGTCTATTAAGAATCGATCTCTACAAAAGTAATCATATTGCTCTAAACTGTTGTGCCAAGTTTACACTGCTCATACTTAAGACACGAAGATGTTGAACAGAGGCAGAGTGAAGGATTTCATTTGTTTCATTGCTTGCCTGATACCAGTGTTCGTTGTTATCCATCTTCTAAGCGTATGTAAAGCACCAATACTCGATATTTATAAGCTAGTTAACGAATCCCATGTAAGCCTATACAGCTTTTTCAACGTGTGTATCGAACCTCTGCCGGAACCTGTCGTTTTGAACAAATACGAAATAACCTTCAACGTGACCTAGCGAATTGTCATATACGACGCAATCATGAATAAGCATTACAGTAATTCATTTGCACTGGAAGTCTCTGGTCCACCAGGACATCCATGGAACGATTTTGACGTTCAGATCACAAGCGCCAAGTTCGATCCCAGGCGCCTGCAAAGAGGTACTGCGTTCTTCATATCATCAAGATGCCCAGGAAATTTCCATCACTTCATTAAAGAAAACTTTCTTCCCTTGTTCAGCACCATTCGCTCCACTGGCGACTTACAACCGGGAGCCGACAACTGGATTCTCTACAACACACCGAACACAAACTACAATCAGTTCTGTCGAGATTACAATAGGTTCGATGAAATTCTACGAACTTTACATACAAGCGGATTTCATGACGTCTATTACAACGTACCCCGAAGTACGTGTTTCGCTGAAGCCATATTTGGGAGCATCGATACACTGGCTCGACCCAGAGACGCTATCGAGCAGATCATTCACGGATACAATCTATCAAAAATCTGCAGTTCCAAGAAAGCCAAGTTTGTGACGATTGTACTCCGGAAAGACAGACGAATTCTAAACATCAAAGAATTGTATCGGATCGCAAATAAAACGTCTCATTTTCGAGTGCGGTTGGTCGAATTCCGTGGCAAGTCAATTCGACGCCAAATAGAAATCGCCTGTAGATCGCTGGTTATGATTGGAGTCAACGGAGCGGCTCTTGAGTGGGGAGTCTTCATGCCAGAAGGATCGTGCGTCCTCGAAATCTGGTGGCGCAACTGGCCTCCATTTTTTACAGACGAACTGAAGAAATTTGGCCCCGTGCATCGAACCCTTGAGGCTGAGACTGTGCGGACCAACTGGACAACGTACGAAATCAGAATGCGTGGTGGTACTGCACTGAGCAGCGCGGAGAGAACACAGCTTTTCGAAAAGGATAGAGAAAATGTAGCAAAGTGGTCGGACGTTAATGTAAACGTCACCAAATTCAGAGAATCTTTTACAAACATTTCAAAATCTTTGTTCTTCCTCAGGGAAAGGATCTAACTGCTCAAATATGGGCTCCATATGCTCTAGGCCTACATACGAAGCCAACGTGGAATACATGCATGCATAAAATGTAGGCCTAATGCAATATTTCCATTATGGTTCAAGTGTTATTCTATATTTTTACTATTATATTCGGTGTTTGCAGTAACGAAGTGAAGTAACGCGTTACTGTGCTTTAGGAAAGTTTCTAAAGCCTACTTTTGCTCGTAAAGAAGTCTTAAAAAGTGGAAGTTCTTTTACTCTTAATTAAGTTGAAGTTAAAGTATTTATAGTAGTTTTAATACGTTGCAGATTTTGATTATAGAAATTATGTTCGTTACAAAATCTATCCTCGACAGTGCAAGCCATCATCTTGCAGTGTGCCTAGCAGTAATTCTGGTGAAACGCATTATAGCACAACCGGATTTCTTGCATCTGTTATACCTGAGAATGGCTATGAATGAAATTAAAAATAATAACAATAATAATGATAATCTGTTCTTTAATTAAGCGCCTGCAAACGCACTGCGCTGTATAGTGAACATACATATAGTAGAAACGGCAGCCACGCAGGGCGCCTTACATACATGTATACAGTAGAAGCACACGATAACAGTTTTACAGGAGTCGAATATAACTGTTTAAGCGGCAGCGAAACGGCGCCAGTCCTACATTCATTTAACCACTGCCACCTAGCGAGTGGAAGGCTGAGTAAACCTTACGGGGTCTACCGGGTTCGATCTTGATACCTTCAGCTTTTCACGCCAGTGTGTTATCCATTACTCTAATGGCAGCGATGAGTATCATAAAGCAGACTAAGACAAGTTGGGAAGATGGTAGGTCCTAATTTGAACTGTCCACTATGAAATGGAGTACGCACCGCGTATACCAGGACCAGGGTGCGCTGGGCGTCTACACTTTAAATATAAATTATGGTTTCGTGGTGGTAGACAATTTCACCCGTCGGTGAAATGGATTTGGTAGGATTGGAATTTGGAAACTCCACAGAGGCGCTGCAGACCTGAGGACACAAGACCACGATAAAATGGGATGGTTTTCAACCGCTGGAGAATTAGATATAGCTAAAGCCAGAAAGACAAGGATTCTATATATCTCACACTGCAAGGCGGACTGTTTGGGAACATGGGCCAACCACGGTTAGACTACTATATTGCATTGTGGAAGTAACGGGGTAAGAACTGCACCACCAGCAGTCAGATGTTTAAATTATATGGGAAAAATATGACGGTACTTCCACATAATTATGGGCTCCATATGCTCAACACATGGAGCCAACGTGGAATATATATTTTTAGAATGCATAAAATGTAATGCAATATTCCCAAATGCGCCGATGCAGAGGCGGATCTACTATGAAACTAATGAAGCTGAAGTTTTGGGGGCCTCGGCCCCAGCCCCCAGAGGCGACTCAGACTCTTGACTGTACGCAGTTTTGATCTGGTTGAGTAGCCAGAGACGTAACTTTGGTCTAAAAAGTGGGGGTACTAATTTCTTCTCCACTTTCGCTTTTCGCATGAAGACCATTTTGGAAATATTACCCGTAAACGTAATTGCAGTTGTAAATTAGTAGTAGTAGTAGTAGTAACAGTAACAGTAGCAGTAGTAGCAGTAGCAGCAGCAGCAACAAAATAATATTATAATAATAATAATAAATAATAATTTAAAAAATAATAATATTATCTACCTCGGGCGAAAAATAATTATAATAATAATATTATAGGGCCATTCCGGACTCTTTATTTTCCATATTAGTTAATATTCAAATCCCTGACGGATCCTGTATACCTCGGGGCAATCTCAGTTCGTTGCACATAAACTGTAAGACTATGAAAGGCTGATGAGCTTCTCTCCATAACGGCAATGTTATCGTCTATAATTTCATCTACTCGTTTCCGTTATAGAACAAATTGATCCATTTTCCCCATGAGCAAAATCGGAACATAACGTGTACCGTATAGGTCAAAATTAACGACGTCTTAAATGCTTGTATTATGTAACGGACTGAGCTTTCTTCGGCTATAGCGGGCTCGGATATATTTAAGCAAGGACAGTTACTGATTCTGAGATTGTGATGGGACAGCGGGTGAGGAGTCATATATAAAGCCGGCAATATGAGTGAGGGTCCATATGCGGATTTGTAAATGACCAGGGATTACAGGGAGATGTCAG
This sequence comes from Allolobophora icterica, assembly GCA_963556255.1. Classification (NCBI taxonomy): domain Eukaryota; kingdom Metazoa; phylum Annelida; class Clitellata; order Crassiclitellata; family Lumbricidae; genus Allolobophora; species Allolobophora icterica. The sequence goes on from OY744606.1 coordinate 13,533,787, forward strand.
ATCTTTCCAAGAGGACTATAGCTGTCGGGTGACCTTTGTGGCTCTAAGTCTGCCTGTCTAACTCTCTAGCTGTGACTCAGTTCGTCTGGCTCTTGATTTACCTGTGTATCTAGGCCTAAATGTTTTTGTGGAACATACTCCTCATTCTGTCTACATACATGAAGCAAGGCGGAGACTGCGATCTCTGGGAAGGCACAATAATAAAATATTGATTGGCATTGTTTAACAAGTGGAGGTACGGTACCCCCAGTCCAAAAAGTGGGGTACGGTATCCCTCGTACCCCTATAAATTACGCCTATGTTAGTAGCCACTTACGCGACCGTACGTTTGTCAGTCTAACGCTCACCAAAACCCATTTCAATAACCTTTGACTGCGTTCAGGCATTTCCAATGCCCCAGCTGTGTCTAACAGAACTTCTAGTGTCATTTCCGAATCTGCAAGAGCATGCCTTCTTAGTCTCGTTGAATTGCATGTTTGAATGATGTGAGACTTTATCTCTGCAGAGACGTTCGAAAAGTGTGTGAAGTTGTCCAGTGGAGATTGTGCGTGGAGATATAATTTCAGTCTCGTACGTGTCGAAAACAACTTCAGCATATATTCACAAATAATTAATTTCGTTTTTTTATAGCGGACATCGCAACAGGATATAACAGTAGGCCTATATGTGCCATTTATTGAAGCATAATAAATAAAATAGATGACATTTTAACTAAGAATATTTGAAAATGCCACAAGCATAAGTTAATCAATCAGGAATTACGAATCACATGATTTCTGTTGTGCGTAATCGTATTGGTCACTTTCTTATCATGACAATAATATGTGGGTCACATATCAGACAACTGATCCGTCCAATGGCAAATCCAATTATATTAACATACAGGGTCAATGATTTCAAGTATGTTTCCTTCTTGGTTTTCGACCGGACTCGTCCTTGATTTTGATATGGACAACGAATTTTCTTAGTAGCCACCATAATCGTCGCCTCGATCTTCAGCTTCAGAAAACCACAAAATCACATTTGTGCTGTCAGAGTGCAGAGGGAGAGCATTAAAATAATAATAATAATTGAACTTCTAAGGAGTGTTTCCCTGTTAAGCCATACCTTGCGCATTGTCAAAGTGGCCATATAGATCATTGTTTTATCATTACCAAGAGTAACAGTCTTCCCCTTAGCTGCCTTTCTAGTATTGCAATTTTCGTCAATTAGCCTCAATAAACGAATGATTTAAGTTGAATTTCACCAACCGAAGCATTCTATCTGCAGTTGTGAATTTCATGAAGCATTATTAGAAACACTGTAATGTTATTGGCGCCAGTTTCGAATGCACAAGGCATTAACCAATGGCGCACCAAACATAAGCCGTAAACAGTTCAGCATCCAGAGGATCAGTCCGCTAAGACAGGGAGATAGCAACCTGTGATGGATACGCAATCTGACAAAGGTCGGGCCTGTGTGAGACATTATTGCTATCATATTTCAGCCATTGGTTCCAATTTTAAGTTTCTCGTGGAGTCGTTAGGCACAGGCAGAACTGGACGATCTAGACTGGTCTAACCAAGAAACTTCTATAGCGCCTTTATTATCTTAATGTGGTGGTCGCTTCTAAGTGAAAGTATATGATGCAACATGATCCATGTTTTAGAGCCCCCGTTTAGAGTTTCATGGAGCTGGAAGATAAGCTACGGGTGATAAACAATTGATGTCTCTTTCAACCCGAGGAACAGTGAGCCCAAACAAGGCGCCTTTGATACCGGTTCTTAGCAATATCGTGATGCATAAATTTATAATTTTCGGAACAGGTCCATGCTTGGCTGCTGATGAGAATTCATCCGAACAATGGTTTGTCGCTAACTCGTAACCACTGGATTTCTTCTTCAACGCCAAATAGCTGAGTCTTCCCCAGCAGCATATCCATCGTCATTAGATGGGACCCATTTAAGCCCCATATGGACCCAGGGTCCACCTGTCTTCTCCCCAGTCAGTTCTCAATGCTGCCACCAGACTGATTGTTCGTCTTCCAAAATGTTTCCACATCTCCTCGCTTATGGTCAATCAACTTAATTGGCTCCCTCTCCTGGCCCGCATTCAGTTTAAAGTTCTTGTTTTGGTCCTTAAGTCCAAACTGGGTACTGCTCCCAAATATCTCAGGGACCACATCCACCCCCTCCGCGTGCCAGGACCATTCTGGCTCAAACCAGATCTTTTGCCAACATAGGACTCTCCTTGGGAATGCTCTTCCTTTCCCTCTGCGTGCAACCATACTTTCTGGATCTCTTCCTACATCCCTCTCCGTGCTTAACATTCGAAATTTTATTAGGCCTACTTATTACCAGGGCTGTAGCGGTAAAATTAGAGGTGAGTACACGCTACCGATTACTTTTCCGAAGCAAATTAGAGGTGAGTATACGCTACAGTATTTTGTGAGTATACGCCGTAGTATTTTAATATTACCCTCGACTACAGCCTCGACTACAGCCCTGCTATTAACAGCAACTACACCTTATCATCTGCATAGGGCCTTGAGAATATGAAAAATAGTAAGTAAGTAAAAAGTAAGTATATTCTTATTACAACGTTAGCAAACGCACAATTGGACAATACCTAGAAGCATTGATTGTAAAACATAAAAGTAATTAATCATGAAAAAAATTTAATTATAAAATAATAGTAGTTTCAGTGGTTGCTTCATTTCGGCCTAACACAGAATTATCAAGGTAACTTGTTGCAGTACCTCCTCAGTTATAGGTTCAACTGTAACCCACCTTAGAAAATAACCGCCTTAGCCGCAGTTTGCAACCCCATACATACACTGAAGCTGAACGACTAACCGTGTGCTTTGATGAGTGGACTAAGGCCTTGCGTATAAGATGCGTTGATGAACTGAGTGAAATTCACTTTGGTTGCAGACGTTGCTGGTTCGTACGGATGCTGACCCTTCGCTCCTGCGTTCACACAGAACACAATATGTCATTGCAACTTCTATAGTTTGTTGCAAGTGTAATTTTGTAATTTGAGTAGATATTTATATAGCACAGCTTCGAGAGAAACTCATCAGAAGCGATATTGTATATGGTTTGCGTGACAATGTCATGTATAATGCGTTATTTCCTTAATCGAATCAATCTTCCTTAGGCCTATATGTCTAACATGAAATTCAATGTAGTACGGTGGTCGACGTAGAGCTCAATATTATGTTTAAGCGTTAGAAGACAGTCGGGTAAAAAAAACACTGCCTGATCATAACGCGGTGTATGAATTTGAAAACACGGGCTGTTAATGCTAAAAACATGCAGTGTTAATCATTAATTAATATTTTCAGAACGCTCTCGCGGACCCCCGCCATATCCTTCGCTTACCCCTCTTGGTTCGCGGACCACAGTTTGAAAAACTCTGATATAGATATTTGCATAGGGGGTCTACTATTACACAGCGCACACTCGAAGATCCTTGATAAAACCGGGACAACTGAAATGGGTCAGTAGTCGTTGGCTGGTATGAATAGTGTAGGCCTACCCGAAGGCTACCTGTGCATTTTATGACACGAACTTCTGCGTACCTACCACTAATGTTGATGACTAACCTCTCTAGACTATTTCCGTCCGTATGGTCATATGTTCTGTTGGAAATGTTAAAACGTTTAACACCAGGTGCTCAATAACATCTAATGTCTTTGTATTGATTATAAACAGAAACTGTAAGTTTATTTTGTATTTTTTGCCATCGTTCGTGGTACATTCTAATCAGAAAATATGTACGGTATTCTGTCAATGTCAACTCGGAATACTGTGTGTTAACGTTAAATAACAACAACAGGCTCTATAGTTCCACTTAAAGTTCGCGTTGAAGTTTGCTGTTAACAAGGAGCTGGCATAATTGCTTTTTTTACCAGAGTATAGGCCTACGCCACAGAAGTTTGTCATTAAATCATAGCTGTACGTAAATAATCAGGTACACAGGTTTGAATAATTCTGTTTTAAATATCAACCTCCGCATGGATATACAGGGTGGGCCATTAAAAATGAGAACATCACGTTCAATCTGATTTGTTTATTTAATTACTACATTTTTCTTTTCAAAATGTAAGTAATTTATTGCTAAATGTTATTTTAAAATCAGAAATTGTAGTCTATGTGTCTGCCTGGGATCTGAGCAATTTTTTTCTAAACATCTGCGCCATTCGTTAATGCGTCTGTCTATAAATCGCTAGGACAATTTTCGCCACTCTTCAACAATGGCAATTTTCAGTTGTTCTATTGTTGTAAATATACCACGAATGTAGACTTTTGTTGGATAGCACCCCAAATAGAATGGTCTACCGGGTTTAGGTCTGGTCTATTTGGGGGCCAGGTGCCTGGATCGATGAAGGTGACATTCTCCTGATGAAGGAAGTTGATAGTGTTTCTTGCTGTATGAGAAGGAGCTTCTTCTTGCTGCAACGTCCAATTGTAACGAGTACATCTTGCTCGAATATCAGGAAGTAAACCTTTTTATAGAACGTGATCACATTAGTAGTTACTGTTTACTTTGGCTCCGAGTTTAAAAAATTACACGTACATTGTTTTTCCCATCCGAGACACACCGACCGAAACCATGATGCTGCGCTTGAAATGTTCACGTTCGGGTACGAGTCTTGTTGCTGAAATTTGTTTTTCTTCTTGAACCAGAATTTGCACGATCATTTTGAGAATTAAGTGGTAGGGCAACTGTAAAAGTCTTTTTTATCTGTGAGCCAAATGCCTCGTACACCTCTCTCGTTAGGAAATATTTCGTGTAGCTGCTGACTTCGTTGCAGGCGTTTTAATTTACAGCCTTCGTTTATCACCTTCACCATCTCGCGTTTGTACGCTTTAAGTTGTAGATCTTGCTTCACAATAAGGATGGCGACGGAAGTTGACGAAAAACTGACTTATGTTAAGTAAGTACATCGTAGAATACTTTAGGTGTTAACGAATAACTCAAAACACTATTTAATTTTGTATTAAACACGATTGAACGTGATGTTCTCATTTTTAATGGCCTACCGTGTATATATTGAAATGGCACATAGAAATTAATAGATCGTGGCTACTAATGGTGTTCAGGCCATGTCTAGGGTTGTGGACTGCTGCTAAAGCGGTTGTTTCATAAGGTGGGATGCAGTTGAACCATAGTACCTTATATTGAGAATGGACTTGAATAGACCTAGGGGCCTACCAATGGTATTCAGGATATGTTGGGGTTGCAAACTGCGGCTAAGGCGGTTATTTCTTAAGGTAGGTTGTTCCTATAATTGAGGAAGTACTGATACAAGTTGCCTTGTTTATTCTGTTTTAGGCCTATATGAAGCATTCACCGATACTGCTATCCTCCATAGTCACAATGACCTAAATAATAACATATGCTTATATTGGATTGTAGCGATTATATTATATATAATTGTGCTTTAGCGTTCGTGCCAGGAATTGAAGATAAACATTCACATCACATCCAATGTACATATCCATTCAATGAATAACAATCGTTTCTTTAGATTTGATGCAATGTATGTATATTAAAATAAGACAATTATTTCCATTTTACAAGCAAATAAACCTTATCTACTTAAAGCGGCGTATTTAACTTAAGGATTAGTTTTATTATATTCCTTATCTGAGCCGTCGTAGAGTAAATTGTCAGACCATCTCCATAGATCGCTGTGAGATCGTATCTTGCATTGTCCCAACCATGTCCATTTCTAGGCTGTAGATAGGTAGATCTTCTTTGTAGTATCGAATTGTTTGAATCGCATAAATCCCTTCAACTAACGTAGGCGATGACGATTTCAGAATACTATACGAAAATCAGTATATTCCATTTGACCTTTGGCAGTCAATCAGTAATCGTAACAGTTCGATCGTTTCTCAGAACTCAACTTCAATCGAAGAACTTACAGCAAAACGAGCGCTGAAAGTGTTACTTCTGTGGCTTACTGGTGAGCACACAGATTCGATGAATTATCCGTTATTTGGCTAACGAATCTACGTTCATTCAAACATCTATCGTGAACGAAACACGACAGTCGCCATAACTGTTTCATGTCCATTCGAAGACTGCCCCACGACATTTCATTGGTTGGCTTCTCCGGTCGCTATGGCAACGCATACGTAGTATCTCCTTCCACGTCATCATATCAACATCGGCTCAACGGCTGTTTACTTAAACTGAGTTTTATTTATATAGCACCGCTTTTCTTTGGATAAACGCCACTTACATTAGCTATCTTATACTAAACCTTAATTTAATTATTGAATTAAATAACAAGTCATTTGATAAGAAATAGTATTCGCTACATAAATCCCTTCTTAAAAAGGCTGTCTACAGACTTCTATTCCTTACCACCTTATCAAATACTTGTGACTTACTCACATACATTAATTACTATCTAAACTATAAACACATAACATCTTACTTCACTATGTACATCTATACACTTTATGAGTTTTTGTCTCTTATGTCAGTCCTCTGCTCAGGTAGTCTGAGATTACATTATTACATCAAAGGGGATAATGTCACTTCAATCTTCCCTTTTCCACCACTTTCCTACCATGTAATAATCTGGCACTCCTTTGCACCTATTAAACTTACCCTTTTTCCTACCATTCAGGACATCATCATGCTTCAATTCATTATGACTAATGTCCAGGTTGACATTCTTATTCTCATGATTCACCTTATTAGGTCTTAGCTCATTTACTTTTGTATGTTTTCTGCTCTCCATCCTATTATTTCTTCTGTTGGACCAAACTAACACCTTTCTTGAGTTTGACCAATCCACTCCTGTATACAACTTCTTTTTCCATTTGTTCTCATGCACTATACCATCACATGCTGCCGGTAATGCACATGTTATCATAACTGAGTCACTGACTTCCTCATATGACTTCCTCGTATTTGACTCTTTGTTAGACTTTCCTTTCCTGTCAATATATCTCTTGAGTATATTTATGTGATAGGTCCTAGTCTTTTCCTTATTGATTTCGATCCTATAGTTATATTCTCCGATTTTCTCTCTGACTGTATATGGTCCTTGCCATTGTACAAATGATTTATTGTCACAACTTGGTAACAATACCAAAACCTTATCTCCAACTTCTAATTTCCTGTTTCTGACCTTCCTATCAAAAAATTTGTTATGCTTCACTTGAGCTCGACTCAATGCAGTCTTACTCACATGTCTCTGACAGACATCACAGCTTTGTACGAACTGTCTAACTTCATATTGCATCGAAGGCCAATAACACTCACTGCTAATCTTATTAAGTGTGGCCTTAACATCTCTATGAACTCTTTCTGACGGACAATGTGCCTTCGTCATCATTTGTTCTCTGAGTGGTTGTGGTATAACCAACCTCAGTTTAACCTCAGTGTCTGGTGTCTCTGTGTGACATTCATATAACAGATCGTCATCCACAATAAACTGATTATTTTCCATCTTGCTTCTCTCTGACATGTCCTTTGCTGCCAATTCTCTGCAATGTTTCAAACTATCATCCTCTTCTTGTAATCTTTGAATCGCATAAGATGAAATCTGAACATTATTAATCTCAATTAGCTTTTCTTGTCTAACTTTTTCTGTTTCGAATAGCATTTGTGCATCAATAGTTGCCAGAATTTGTGGCCCTTTAATTCTATATTTCTCATCTACTTCAATATATGACTCATATTCTCCAATCTTTGTAATTGGTGTCGAAACTTCACATGCTGCTGCATATTGTTCTTTACAGATCTCTAAGTTCCTCTGCGTATTCACTTCATCTTCAAAAGTGAAGTCCTCATCACTATCCGTCCCTTGACAAACATTACAACTCAGCACAAATCTACGTACGTCTTGATTAACTGATGGCCAGTATAAATCATCACTTATATTGTCTCGAGTTTTCTTGATTCTGTGGTGTGTCGACAATTGGGAACCATGTGCAATTGTTAACACTTTCTCCTTTAATGGTTTAGGTAACATCAACTGCAACTTAACCTCTTCTGTTTGAACGTCTTTGTATTGTCTAAATAACAATCCATTTCTCATTATGAACTGAAATTTGTTTGTTTGTTCATCATGATTCCGTGCTTTAGCTATTGCTAAGTATCTCTTTAGAGTTCTATCTTCCTCCTGCATTTTCTTAATTTCTGTTGGGGTCACTTCAAGATCAGATAATGCTTCTATCTCAAATGGCCTATACCCCGTATCTCTCAATGTTGACGCCCTAGTTTCAATAGCGGCCGTTATCTGCTGTTCACTACATGCATTGATATGGCCTTCTGTGACGTCATCTATGCACCCCATGACCTTGTTTATATCAGGCGATCCATGTCTCAGTATCATTAGATCCCTCGTACTGTCCTGTGTTTCTTTACTGCTATCAGTAGTATGAATTTTCTTTGATTCATTATTATTATCACAGTGTGTTTTATCTGAAGGCTTATCCTTTGTCTCATCTTTGGCTAGAAGATATGCCCATCCATCAATTTTACCTATAATGATTGGCTTTACAGGGTTGTTCATTACCACTGCTTCAACCTTTCCAGATAAATATTCACTCTCCACATGGATATTGGCTGTTGGGAAACGTCGTACACTGCCATCGATTAGTGTACAGTTGACCTTTCTTCCTGTCAATGCTGCCTCATCTATTAGTGCTCTCTTCACTATACAACATGTTGCTCCAGAGTCATACAGACATTCAATGCTTTCTCCATTTAATTTAATTCTACCAGTTGAATTGAATAGCTTATCATAATCTGAAGCTGTGACAATTGCACTTGCAATTACGTTAGTCAACTCATGTTCATTGACTTGTGTTCCTCGTTGATTCACTTCTTCCGGATTTTGTTTCATCCTCCATTCTGCCTTGAGTTTACTATTCTCAAAGACTTGTATGGCAGCTGCGGTGTGTTTAACAACACTTTTAACTCTGTTTTGGCAAACATTCGCCTTATGTCCAGGTTGCCGACATATGAAACAGACAGGGGCTTGTTCAGTTGTCTGGTATTTGTCTCTGCCGTAATCTTTATTAGCAAATCTATTATGGTTCATCTCCTTGTGAGATTCTATTTCTGCTTTATGTTTACTTGTTGAATCAGCAAACTTGTTTCTTGTCCTATCTTCAAATGTTTTGTTTTGGTTTTCATCAGACGTGAACTTAACCTTTGGTTTCTGATTGGTATCAATGTTCCTGTACCCATGTGCTTCTATATATGCCTCTGCATGAGTCAACATTTCTTTAAGACCAATTTTACCCTTCTCTTTAATAAAGGTCCTCAAATCTACAGGACATGTTATGAAGAATTGATCTCTTAGGATCAGGTTTTCCAATCCTTCATAAGTTTGCTCATATCCAGACATTAGAGTCCATTGACGGATGTAACGTCTAAGTCTCTCAATGAATTGAGATGGACTTTCTCCTGGTTCCAAGCGACTTTGTTTAAAACGCTGGCGGTATCCACCTTCTGTCAGTTGGAAACGTCTAAGTAACTGTTCTTTAAGACAGTCATAGCTCTGTGCTTCTTGTGTAGTTAACCTTTGATAAACTTCCAGAGCAGGTCCCTCAAGATTTCTGGCAAGAGCAATGGCCCAGTACTCTTGTGGAACTTCAAACGCTTCACAAGTCCTTTCAAATCGCAGCAGATATGCATCTAGGCAATCTTTGTCTGCATTAAAATTAGGGAATTTAATGTTCCTGAATCCTTTGACATGATTCGCATTATTGTCTCCATTCCCTTCCACTGTATTCATCCTCTCTTGACTTTCTACTTGTCTGAGATCATAGTTCATGCGAGCTTCTATCTCCTTTACTTTAATCTCAGCATCTAATTTCTTCAGTGCTAGTTCCTGTTCCATTTGTCGTTTCTCCTTCTCTTTCTCTGCTTCAATAAGCATTCTCTCCTTCTCTGCTTCCATTAGCCTCTTTTCCTTCTCCTCCTCGATCCTTCTCCTTTCCCTTGCCTCTTCAGCTTCCATTAGCCTCTTTTCTTTCTCTTTCTCTGCTTCCATTAGCCTCTTTTCTTTGGCCTCCTCACGTTCCCTCGCTCTCTCTTCTCTCGCTTCTGTTTGTCTGTCAATTACAAACTGTTTCAGTTCCTGATCCTGCAGATTTAAATCTCTGCCTATTTGTAACCACTGATTATAATCTGTAGTGGCCATCTTACTCACTCACTCTTCAGAAAAACAATCAGTGAATCAATTAATCAATAGATGATTAAAATGAATTAATAGCCTTGCGCTATATAAATTCAATATTCTAGATGAGATCTAGGTGATGACTCTTGAGTATGATATGTAGTCTATGCAAGCACATCAATATTCAAGCAAGATAACTTGCACTGGTTACAACGTCAAAATGTCCGACCGTTGAAAGTTCAAATAAATGTCTCAATTTTCACACACTGCATAAATCTACTAACTGGTTTCAGTAAACTGGCAGTTATTAGATGCTAGTAATTGTCTTTCTTAATCCCGCGAAGAGCTCCCATATTGTAGCGATTATATTATATATAATTGTGCTTTAGCGTTCGTGCCAGGAATTGAAGATAAACATTCACATCACATCCAATGTACATATCCATTCAATGAATAACAATCGTTTCTTTAGATTTGATGCAATGTATGTATATTAAAATAAGACAATTATTTCCATTTTACAAGCAAATAAACCTTATCTACTTAAAGCGGCGTATTTAACTTAAGGATTAGTTTTATTATATTCCTTATCTGAGCCGTCGTAGAGTAAATTGTCAGACCATCTCCATAGATCGCTGTGAGATCGTATCTTGCATTGTCCCAACCATGTCCATTTCTAGGCTGTAGATAGGTAGATCTTCTTTGTAGTATCGAATTGTTTGAATCGCATAAATCCCTTCAACTAACGTAGGCGATGACGATTTCAGAATACTATACGAAAATCAGTATATTCCATTTGACCTTTGGCAGTCAATCAGTAATCGTAACAGTTCGATCGTTTCTCAGAACTCAACTTCAATCGAAGAACTTACAGCAAAACGAGCGCTGAAAGTGTTACTTCTGTGGCTTACTGGTGAGCACACAGATTCGATGAATTATCCGTTATTTGGCTAACGAATCTACGTTCATTCAAACATCTATCGTGAACGAAACACGACAGTCGCCATAACTGTTTCATGTCCATTCGAAGACTGCCCCACGACATTTCATTGGTTGGCTTCTCCGGTCGCTATGGCAACGCATACGTAGTATCTCCTTCCACGTCATCATATCAACATCGGCTCAACGGCTGTTTACTTAAACTGAGTTTTATTTATATAGCACCGCTTTTCTTTGGATAAACGCCACTTACATTAGCTATCTTATACTAAACCTTAATTTAATTATTGAATTAAATAACAAGTCATTTGATAAGAAATAGTATTCGCTACATGGATAATGATATTCTCATTAGCTTTCGTAGTTTCCTAGCTTCAATTTCTGCATTGGACATTTAAATCCAGTTTGATCAGAGTGTAAATGTTGGCCACCAGTTCATGACTAGTTGGTCAAGTCCTTGTTTCAGCATAATTATATCTACCATAATGTAAGATAGACACAGACGGATTGATAGACAAAATGACCTTCCTCTCTTCATCTCTGGCTCAGTCTTGGTCCTTAGCGAACAATTATCTGCACCTCAGATTCAGAATTGCTGAAATAGGCCTAAATAATGACTAAGATAAAGTAGCTTTTGGTTGGGAGAAAACGATTCTTCGAGCCAAGGTCCAGTGGTGTTTAAAATTCAAAGCACAAATTCCTGACGACTTTGCTGACCACAAGCAATCAGTTTGGGACTGTTCTCTTATAAAAAAACTTCGTTACTTTACAGTAGTCCATTACAACGTCCATTGGTCACGAGTTACGGTATAGCCAGTATGTTGACGCCGACCTTACTTTACTTTACAACGAGTAAGGTAAGGTGAGGTATCAACAGCAATGGAGTCGGATAGGCTACACGTCTGATGCTGCATCAATACTTTCATGAACTGTCAACGGCTGTTGTACGCGTGATTGACGGTTAACAGGCAGCTAGCTAATCGATGAGATTGTTCATCCGCAATTGTACAGCTGTGGGCCTGCGCACGTGAGCTTGTGTACAAGTAGCTTATTGTAGAAAAACAGTGTAGCCTACATTACTGTGCTGTACAAGATACAATGCACGACCTACAGCAGAAAGGCCTATATACATGTACTACAACTTGAAAGACCGAGCAGGCAGTGAGTGCTAAGCAATTTGCCGAATTGGAAGTAGGTCGAGTGTCTTTCTCTCGGGAGATAGAGAGGGTTGGTCACAGTCAAGTGAGTGGACGTTATGTGGAATAGAGAGCATGAGAACTGTAGCAGCTGCTTTATTCTCAACGGACCGAGGAAACCAGACTAACTCAACTAGTATCTGAGGAATATCGACATGGCGACGAAACTATGCAGAATTTGGTCGTTCTGATTCAGCGCGCTATCTGGTCTTCGGTGCTCAAGCCAAGCGGATGTATAGAGACAGTTTTGAGCGAATGTGGCAAAAGACTGAGTGTACGACATCAGCGCCTACTAACGGAGAAAACGTAACTATCCCGAAGGTATTGCTTCAATTCTTTTAGGCTAGAGCAGAGGTGCACAACCTTTTTTGGCCAAGGGCAGATTGTATTTTAGAAAAAAGCCTATTGCCGGAAATAACACGACGTAATGTATTTATGTATGTAGGCCTATGTAAGTATCTAGACGCTTAAGAAAGTGCATTTTACGTACCTTGCAAAAGCCTAACAACGACTTGGCAAATGAAAACTACACTGACGACTCAAGCAGAATTTAAAATCAATTTTACTAATTAATCTAGCATATTTCACGTTCAAACCGAATTAAACTGCGCTAATTGCTGCCAGAAGCCTACATAACTCATGAGGTGGTTTTGACTTAATGCGTTGAACTACTTCATCTATATTTGGCTGCAATTCAGTTGTTGCAATCTTCGAAATAGAGTTTAGATTGTTCTCAGTCAAACCTGATCTTATTCTTATTAATGTTCATGATCGAAAATGTTTGTTCGCGCAAATATGTATTTCCAAATGCTGAAAACAATGTTAAAGCCATTTCCTTAATTTTTCCACATTTGTTAGGACAAAGAGTCCTGAAAAATGTTAAAACGAGAGTTATTTAAAAAGACATTTTCTCGTCAGCTGAACACTGAAGGTCGATGACCTTTGTAGCTGGTACTCGTCATGAACATCCTCTGCTGAACAAGAAAAGGGATCATGCATAAAAATAAACATATCTCTCTTTTCTTTGAAGTCTTGGAAATGCTATGGAAATTCCTTCTTTAAATTTTCACATGACTTGTGAAAGTTGTGATATCTAGTAAAGTCACACTGGTACTCCCTTTGGAAAAGTGAGCATGTCTAAAAATCAATAAGATTCCCAGACTGCAGATGTGAAGGGAAGAGATGTAATTTCAATTGAATGGCTTGTAACTCTTGAAACAGGTCAAAGATAAAGTGCTCTTTACCTTGAAGACGATGATTCAACACATTGAGATGACCTGTGATATCTGTAAGAAAGGCCAAGTCAGACAGCCATGCCTCATCATCAAACACAATGGTTTCTTTACCCTTCTCAATTAGAAATTGTTAGTACAATGAAGTTTTAATTAAGTTTATATAATTTCTGTTCGCGGGCCACTTTCCTTTGTCAGTTTAAATTGCCCCGAGGGCCGCACAGGACAAGTCCGGGGGCCGCATGCGGCCCGTGGGCTCTGCACCTCTGGGCTAGAGGTTTGGCTTCAATTCTTTTAGGCCAGACCTAGTAAAATATTTACGGTTCTACGATTGTGAGCTTTGGTGTCGACAAACACATTGGCAGCCTATCCGAAGTCAGAAGTAGAATGGAGCCATGGTTATAAGATTTTCGTTTTGACTTTGACAATTTATTTGGTAGTGTGCTTTTACTCTCGATCTTAGCCTACTGTTAGTTTCGTCCAAATATAAAGCCTGGCACGCAGATATTACATTGAGCCTTTGTTCGCAACCTCTGAGTTATCTTCGAAGATAAACGGTCCTCGCGGTATATTTCTAAGACTGGAGGCTCCTGTACGATGGCCACTTCAAAAGAAACTACAAGAGACTACCATCTCTCTCTACGCTTGGCTAAATGGCGTGAAAGTTCATTCTAAAAATATCAACAAGCAAAGAACGCTCCGATAGCTAGAAAAGCCAACAGTGGCTTCCTCACTTAAACACACACACACAGTCCAACCAACAGATTCCAGTCCACAACCACCAGCTCTGTTATATGTCTATATCAACTAGCAAAAATATAACTAGACTTGACTGCATGGAGTCAGTAACAAACGACAAAAATTTGCCATGTAACCTATTCAAGTAGTCTATTTGGATAACCCTTTGTTTATAATGTAAGACCGTTGCAAATCTTTTGAACGGTGTGCCGACATTTAAACACACGACAGATAATCACGCGACACTTAAACACAGACACTTAAACACACGACAGATAAACACATGGACAGATAATCACACGACAGATAAACACATGGACAGATAATCACACGACAGATAAACACATGGACAGATAATCACACGACAGATAAGCACAAGGACAGATAATCACACGACAGATAATCACAAGGACAGATAATCACGCGACACTTAAACATATTGACGCGAGAATTCCAAACACAATATATATATATATATATATATATATATATATATATATATATATATATATAATGAATATTTTTCCAAATCGGTTAAAAACAAATTAATGAATCTTGATAATCTGTAACTCTGATACATTTTACAACGCCAATATATTTCTCCATTCTTATTCTCCCGAACTTTAACATACTCAAAATTTCTGTATATTACTGTTGAACGTCCTTTTGATGAGATGCCAAATGTAACAGAATCTGTTTGTGTCGCCATATCGTAATAAATAATAAAATTTTATGCGATAAACTGTCCGCAATTTAGAATCTCTACTTGGCAGTGTAACAGGTGAGGTCTCGGCTTCTGTTAAAGATGTTCGTACACTAAAGTCGTAGTCTAAGAAGGACAGGCACATTGAATGTCACCTTTCTCTCTAAAATTATCAAAAAAGTCGTCGCCATGCAGCTCGTCGCTTACTTGGAGAAGAATAATCTGCTGCCGTCAAGTCAGTCGGGTTTCAGGAGATACCATTCAACAGAGACACTCCTGCTCCGGCTTCTCTCAGATATCTACGGAGCGATTGACAGGGCCCAACTCACACTACTAGCACTGTTCGACGTCAGTGCTGCATTCGACACTGTAGACCATGAGATCTTGCTAGAACGGTTGCGTGTTTCGTATGGACTGTCTGGAGACTTATATGAATGGAAAAATCATAAACTCATTTCTTTGTGAACGTTCCCTCTGTGTGATCCATGGCACCACTAGGTCTTCATGGGTCCCTGCACGGTACGGGTTGCCCCAAGGCTCCGTCCTAGGACCTATTTTATACATTATCTATACCTCTGGACTTTCGACACTTCTGGCTGCACATGCGGTTCTGAGTCAGCAATATGCTGACGATGTCCAAGCATACCTGCATTGCCTCTCTACCAATGCCATTCCAACAGTCCGGGTTATGAGTGGGACTTTAGATGCCCTGGAAGCGTGGATCTCGTCAAATCGACTACGCTTGAACCCGTCCAAAACCAATTTATTTGGCTAAGCACGCGACAGCAACTCGCTAAACTTGAGTACCTCACTGCTCTTGCATTTGAATTCCCCAACTATACCTTCTCAACTCTTGTCCGTGATCTTGGTGTCTGGCTCGACCAGGAGCTTACTTTTTCTCCACAAATACACCGTCTTAGTACAGACTGCTACTACAAACTGCGCCAGCTTCGCACTGTTACTCGTTCCCTAACGTCCAGTGCCACTGCTACACTGGTTCACTCCTTCGTCACAGCCCGCCTTGATTACTGCTCATCGCTTTATTTTGGTCTTCCATCTAGTCGCATAGTGTGTCTACAGCGAGTTCTGCGCTTTGCAGCCCGTCTCGTTGGGCATATTTCTAAACATGGCCAAGTCTCTAAACATATGCTGGAGGTCACTGGCTTCCTATGCGCTTACGAAAAGAATATAGGATCGCTGCCTTAGTACGGCGATGTTGTCAGGGCCCTGCCCCTGCTTACCTTCGTGAGCTTTGCTGCACAGTTTCAGGTGCCCAAGGTCGACGTTCCCTCCGCTCATCGGGAAAAGGGGTACTTTTAGTTCCATTTGCTCGTTCCACGACTATGCAAAGTCGAGCTTTTTCAGTGGTGGGCCCGACAGTCTGGAATAGACTTCCCTTAGAGCTCCGCATGTGCCCTGGGGCCACCCCTGGCCTATTTCTTGCAAATCTGAAAACTGTCTTATATGAACGTGCTGGTGTCGGGAGCGCCTCTGAGTAGTTACCTTGAAGGGGCGCTATATAAATCTTCAAATGAATGAATGAATGAATGAATGAATGACAAGTCAGGCACTGCACACAGTGGTGCACAGACTTTGTTTGTAACAGTTAATACAATAAGTACCTGTGATTATCTGTCCATGTGTCTATCTGTCGTGTGATTATCTGTCCGTGTGTTTATCTGTCCCCGTGATTACCTGTCGTGTGTTTAAATGTCGCTGTGTTTAAGTGTGCCTGTGTTTATCTGTCGTGTGTTTAAGTGTCTGTGTTTAAGTGTCGCGTGATTATCTGTCGTGTGTTTAAATGTCATGGAACCCTTTTGAACAACCTATAAACAGTGCCGAGGTTAATAATTCTGTAGGTAAATGATTCCAAAGCACAGGCCTCTGGGCCCCTAACATTTTATAGAAAACCTTTTTAGCATTGATTCGAGCATATTCAGGACGATACTTATGAGCATTACGTGTCTCATGACAGTGAATTGATACCATCTTGAAGTAGCACTTCAAATGTGACAGAGGCAGCATATTGTTATGATACCGATACATAAATAGGCCAGTTTGAAACTTATTTGGTCTATTGTCAGGATTTGTTTATCCTTAAATGTTTGTTTGGAGCTAACACCAATGGGTGTGAAACGCAGTACGCATAGCTGTTTTTTTGCAATATAATTACAGGGTGTAAAAAAGCCTTGTAATTTGCATTCCGTTTTGATTCTACAGTATGAAATGTACGGAATGATAAGTGTATAATAAAATTATAAGGTCAATAGGATATTTGAGGGCAATAGTCCTGTGGTCAGCGTGCCGGACTGTTAACAGAGAGGTCGGGGTTCACATCCTTGTTAGGTGAGGCGGCGAGGCAAAAGACTGGCCACCCGTCGTTATATTATGCCAAAAGGCCAAGAAAAATTAAATCGCTAACAATTCATATCAGTGGTTGCCTCTCGTAGCTAGCTTAAGGGACTGTTGGTTTTCTCACCCATGTAATACGCTTCTGTTACCTCATAACTGGAGGGGCTGAGAGCAACAGGTTCAAAACCACCCAGAAATGAATCTGCACATTTCGATACAAATATTTTCTCCTTTATGTTTTTTTAAATCTTCGTTTAATATCTTCAAACTGACAATAACGCAGTGTGATTACAAATCAGTATGAACGGATGATCACAAGTTATTACAGGAGTCGAATTTAACTGTCCACGGCAGCCATGCAAGGCGCCCATCACGTCCTACATCTCATTTTAACAACGCGCCATCTCGCGAATGAAAGGCTGAGTGGACCTAATTGTGGGATGGTTGCGGGAAGCGATCCCGCTACCTCTTGCTCTTCACGCCGGTGATGTTACCACTACTCTATGGACCCCCTATGATAACCTCTAGCTTTAATAGATAAAGTTGGCGTGCATTTTGACAATGCGGAATAAATAGGGCCTACCACTTCCATCCATCTTTGAAGTTAAAAATCATATCTACAGCGTTGATGCTTAATAGTAATGATTCACTGCGTTGTAAATATATTGATTTTTCGTATGCTTTTTTCAGTGAACAAAGGAAAGGCTCGGCTGTGCTACTGCTCATGCACGAATGATAGCTTTTGTCGCCTACAGTTATAGGCTATGCACTAGAGTTAATTATGCCAACCTGTTGATGCATCCGTGAACTGAAGTATTAATCACTTCTGTTTGATAGACTCGATCTAAAGTAGAATGAGCTCTGCCAATTATGTTCGCCGGACGACTGCCAGCTGAACTGCACTGTAAGAACTTCAGTCATTAGATGCAACTGTGAGTATGAAGTGATTATAAGGACTTCAGTTTTTTTTTATCTTGGGATAGCATGGAGAGCGACAATATCGAGTCATTCTCCTAGCTGTCTTCTCGTCGACATTTGGGAGTGCTCTATTCGTTTGACTGGACACGTTTGTGACAATGTTTTAACAGCACAGTGGAGCAGCATGTTACTAAAATTAGTTCGAAAAAAAAGAATCGATCTCTACAAAAGTAATCATATTGCTCCAAACTGTTGTGCCAAGTTTACACTGTTCATACTTAAGGCACGAAAATGTTGAACAGAGGCAGAGTGAAGGCTTTCATTTGTTTCATTGTTTGCCTGATACCAGTGTTCGTTGTTATCCATCTTCTAAGCGTATGTAAAGCACCGATACTCGATATGTATAAGCTAGCTAATGAATCCCATGTAAGCCTATACAGCTTTTTCAACGTGTGTATTGAACCTCTGCCTGAACCTGTCGTTTTAAACAAATACGAAATAACCTTCAACGTGACTCAGCGAATTGTCATATACGACGCAATCATGAATAAGCATTACAGTAATTCATTTGCACTGGAAGTCTCTGGTCCACCAGGACATCCATGGAACGATTTTGATGTGCAAATCACAAGCGCCTACCTCGATCCCAGGCGCCTGCAAAGAGGTACTGCGTTCTTCATATCATCAAGATGCCCTGGAAATTTCCATCACTTCCTTAAAGAAAACTTTCTTCCCTTGTTCAGCACCATTCGCTCCACTGGCGACTTACAACCGGGAGCCGACAACTGGATTCTCTACAACACGCCGAACACAAACTACAATCAGTTCTGTCGAGATTACAACAGGTTCGATGAAATTCTACGGACTTTGCATACAAGCGGATTTCATGACGTCTATTACAACGCACCCCGAAGTACGTGTTTCTCTGAAGCCATATTTGGGAGCATCGATACGCTGGCTCGACCCAGAGACGCTATCGAGCAGATCATTCACGGATACAATCTATCAAAATTCTGCAGTTCCAAGAAAGCAAAGTTTGTGACGATTGTACTCCGGAAAGACAGACGAATTCTAAACATCAAAGAATTGTATCGGATCGCAAATAAAACGTCTCATTTTCGAGTGCGGTTGGTCGAATTCGGTGGCAAGTCAATTCGACGCCAAATAGAAATCGCCTGTAGATCGCTGGTTATGATTGGAGTAAATGGAGCGGCTCTTCAGTGGGGAGTCTTCATGCAGAAGGATCGTACGTCCTCGAAATCTGGTGGCGCAACTGGCTTCCATTTTTTACAGACGAACTGAAGAAATTTGGCATCGTGCATCGAACCCTTGAGGCTGAGACTGTGCGGACCAACTGGACAACGTACGAAATCAGAATGCGGGGTGGTACTGCACTGAGCAGCGCGGAGAGAACGCAGCTTTACGAAAAGGATAGAGAAAATGTAGCAAAGTGGTCGGACGTTAATGTAAACATCACAAAATTTAGAGAATCTTTTACAAACATTTCAGAGTCTTTGTTCTTCCTCAGGGAAAGGATCTAACTGCTCAAATATGGGCTCCATATGGTCTACAGGGGAGATGACGTGGAATACATACATGCATAAAATGTAATGCAATATTCCCATTCTGGTTCAAGTGTTAATCTATGTTTTTACTATTATATTCGGTGTTTTGCAGTAACGAAGTGAAGTAATGCGTTACTGTGCTTCAGCAAAGTTTCAAAAGCCTACTTTTGCTTGTAAAGTAGTCTTAAAAAGTGGAAGTTCTTTTACTCTTAATTAAGTTAAAGTTAAACTATGTATAGTAGTTTTAATAGGTTACAGATTTTGATTATAGAAATTATGTTCGTTACAAAATATATCCTCGACAGTGCAAGTCATCATCTTGCAGTGTGCCTAGCAGTAATTCTAGTGAAACACATTACAGCACAACCGGATTTTCGCATTTGTTATACCTGAGAAAGAGTATGAATGAAATTAGAAAATGGCAGCGATGACTATCATACAGCAGACTAAGACAAGTAGGGTTGGTGGTAAATTGAACTGTCCACTATGAGATCGAGTGCGCACCGCGTATACCAAGACTAGAGTCCCCTGGGCGTCTACACTTTAAATATAAATGATGGTTTCGTGGTGGTAGACATTTCCACCCGTCGGTGAAATGGATTTGGTAGGACTGGAAACTCCACAGAGGCGCTGCAGACCTGAGGACACAAGACCACGATAAAATCTGATGGTTTTGAACCGCTGGAGAATTAGGTATAGCTAAAGCCAGAAAGACAAAAATTCTATACATCTCACACTGCAGGGCGGACTGTTTGGGAACAAGGGTCAACCACGGTTAGACCACTATATTGCATTGTGGAAGTAACGGGGTAACAACCGCACCACCAGCAGTCAGATGTTTAAATTATATGGGAAGAATATGACGATATTTCCACATTATTATGGGCTCCACATGCTCAACACATGGAGCCAACGTGGAATACATAATTTTTTTATTATTCATTAAATGTAATGCAATATTCCCAAATGTGCCCATGCAGATGCGGATCTACTATGAAACTAATGAAGCTGAAGCTTCGGGGCCCCGGCGCCAGCCCCAGCCCCAGCCCCCAGAAGCGACTCAGGCTCTTGACTTACGCAGTTTTGATCTGGTTGAGGAGCCAGAGACGTAACTTTGGTCTAAAAAGTGGGGGTACCAATTTCTTATCCACTTTCGCTTTTCGCATGAAGACCATTTTAAGACATATTACCGTAATCGTAATTGCATTTGTAAATTTGTATTAGTAGTAGTAATAGTAGCAGCAGCAGCAACAAAATAATAATAATAATAATAATAATAATAATAATAATAATACCTACCTCGGGCGAAAAATAATCATACATATAATGTCCATAGAGCGTGTGTCTGTCGGAGGACGCTACGTCACAAACGGTTTCTGTTCTATTGTGAAACAGAAACCATTTGTGACGTCAGTACTGCCGTCATGACGACGGCGATCAGAGCATTTTAACCAACGATACATTTACATAGGCCTACACTGCCGTCATAATATGACGGGCAAATGCTCTAGTAATAATGATAATATTATTATAGGGCCATTCCGGACACTTTACTTTCCATATTAGTTAATATTCAAGTCCCTGATGGATCCTGTATACATCGGGGCATAAAAAAATAATAATGATAAGGATAATAGTGATGGTAAACATAATAGCAATAAGGGACTAGTGTTCTGTAATTTGTTTTCAGTTTTGAGGGATCAAGTGTTCCTTGTGAGGAATGCATATGCGGCTGAAGCAGCTAATTGTAGAAAAGATTACCCATACCAGATCACATGAACGTCAGATCATGTGGATTGTGTCAATTGAATCAAGCCATCTGTTTAATTGCAGCATTAGATTAAAAGCACTTACATCATTTTGCCTGGCTTCTTTACAATTCAAAAGCGCTCTAAATTTAATGAATACTCATTTATATGACAATTCGGCAGCCATCGAGGCAGACATTTCAAACTATATTTAACCCAAAATACTTATGCTTTTTCTTCTAACTCTCCAGATGGAATGGAACTTTAGCCAACCTCAGGAAATCAGGAAAATTTACTCTCCGGAGTTGACCATGGAACAACTAAAATAGCTGTCAATCTCAGTTCGTTGCACATAAACTGTAAGATTATGAAACGCTGATGAGCTTATCTCCATAACGGCAATGTTATCGTCTATAATTTCATCTACTCGTTTTCGTATTAGAACAAATTTATTCATTTTCCCTATAAGCAAAATCGGAATATAACGTGTACCGTATAGGTCAAGATTAACGACGTCTTAAATGCTTATATAATGTAACGGACTGAGCTTTCTTCGTCTATAGCGGGCTTGGATATATTTAACCAAGGACAGTTACTGATTTTGAGATTGTGATGGGACAGCGGGTGAGGAGTCATATTAAGCCGACAATATGAGTGAGGGTCCATATACGGATTTGTAAATGACGAGGGATTACAGGGTGATGCCAGATCTAACCAAGAGGACTATAGACGTCGGGTGACCTTTGTATTGTATTGTATAGTAGGGAGGGCCATTCAGAAGCGCTCCCAGTGCGAGAGACCCCGAGAGAAAAAGCAAGTTTTAAGAACAGTAAAAGAGGAAGAGACGTTACCTGAGAGAATAGAAGAACGAACGAACGGGGGAAGCTCATTCCAAAGAGCAGGGCCAATGGAGGCAAAAGACCTAGATCGAGCCAGAGAAGATTGTGGCTGGAAGTCTGCCTGTCTGACTCTCTGTGACTCATTTCGACTGGCTCTTGATTTACCTGTGTATCTAGGCCTAAATACTCCTCATTCTGTCTACATACATGAAGCAAGGCGGAGACTGCGATCTCTGGGAAGGCACACTAATAAAATATTGATTGGCATTGTTTAACAAGTGGAGGTACGGTACCTCCAGCCCAAAAAGAGGGGGTACGAGTATCCCTCGTACCCCTACAAATTACGCCTATGTGAGTAGCCACTTACGCGACTGTACGTTTGTCAGTCTAACGCTCACCAAAACCCATTTCAATAACCTTTGACTGCGTTCAGGCATTTCCAATGTCCCAGCTGTGTCAAACAGAACTTCTAGTGTCATTTCCGAATCTGCAAGAGCACCGCTTCTTAGTTTCGTTGAATTGCATGTTTGAATGATGTGAGACTTTTAGCTCTGCAAAGACGTTCGAAAAGTGTGTGAAGTTGTCCAGTGGAGATTGCGCGTGGAGATATAATTTTAGTCTCGTGTCGAAAACAACTTCAGGATATGCACAAATAATTAATTTCGTTCTTAATAGCGGACATCGCAACAGGAAATAACAGTACATGTGCCATTTATTGAAGCATAATAAATAAAATGGATGACATTTTAGTTGAGAACATTTGAAAATGCCTCAAGCATAAGTTACTCAATCAGGAATTACGAATCACATGATTTCTGTTGTGCGTAATCGTATTGGTCACTTTCTTATCATGACGATAATAATGATGTTGGTCACATATAAGAGAACTGGATTCCATCCATTGGCAAATCCAATTATATTAACATCCAGGGTAAATGATTTCAAGTTATTATTCCTTCTTGGTTTTCGACCGGACTCGTCCTTGATTTTGAAATGGACAACGAATTTTCTTAGTAGCCACCATCATCGTCGCCTCGATCTTCAGCTTAAGAAAACCACAAAATCACAAAATCACATTTGTGGTTTCAGAGGGAGAACATTAAAATAATAATAATTGAACTTCTAAGGAGTGTTTCTCTGTTAAATCATACCTTTGCGCATTGTTAAAGTGGCCGTATAGATCATTGTTTTATTATTATCAAGAGTAACAGTCTTCCCTTAGCTGCCTTTCTAGTATTGCAATTTTCGTTAATTAGTCTCAATAAACGAATGATTTAAGTTGAATTTCATCAACCGAAGCATTCTATCTGCAGTTGTGAATTTCATGAAGCATTATTCGAAGCACTGTAATGTAATTAGCGCTAGTTTCGAATGCACAAGGCATTAACCAATGGCGCACCAAACATGAGCCGTAAACAGTTCAGCATCCAGAGGATCAGTCCGCTAAGACAGGGAGATAGCAACCTGTGATGGATACGCAATCTGACAAAGGCAAGACCTGTGTGAGGCATTATTGCTATCATATTTCAGCCATTAGCTCTAATTTTTACTTTCTCGTGGAGTCGCTAGGCACAGGCAGAACTGAACGATCTAAACTGGTCTAACCAAGAAACTTCTATAGTGCCTTTATTATCTTAATGCGGTGGTCGCTTCTAAGTGAAAGTATATGATACAACATGATCCATTGGACAGCCTCCGTTTAGAGGTTCATGCAGCTGAAAGATAAGATATGGGTGATAAGCAATTGATGTCTCTTTCAACCCGAGTAACACTGAGTCCAAACAAGGCGCCTTTGATACCGGTTCTTAGCAATATCGTGATGCATAAATTTATAATTTTTGTAACAGGTCCATGTTTGGCTGCTGAAGAGAATTCATCCGAGCAATGGGTTGTGGCTAACTCGTAATCTCTGGATTTCTTCTTCAGTG
Source organism: Allolobophora icterica (assembly GCA_963556255.1). NCBI lineage: Eukaryota > Metazoa > Annelida > Clitellata > Crassiclitellata > Lumbricidae > Allolobophora > Allolobophora icterica. The sequence continues at coordinate 13,558,083 of OY744606.1, forward strand.
CCAAATAGCTGAGCTACCCCAACAGCATATCCATCACCATTAGATGGGACCCAATTAAGCTCTATATGGACCTAGGGTTCGCCTGTCTTCTCTCCAGTCAGTTCTCAATGCTGCCACCAGACTGATTGCTCGTCTTCCTAAAGTTTTCCACATCTGCTTGCATATGGTAAGTCAACTTAACTGGCTCCGTCTCCTGGCCCGCATTCAATTTAAAGTTCATGTTCTTGTCCATATGTCCAAACTCAGTACTGCTCCCAAATATCTCAGGGACCACATCCAGCCCCTCCACGTGCCAGGACCACTCTGGCTCAAACTAGATATTTTGCCAACATAGGACTCTCTCTCTGTGGAATGCTCTTCTTCCATTTCATACGCAATAACGTAACACCGAAAGCCAAATAGCTGACTGTCCAGATCAGAGGTGAAAAAAGTTTTTTCGGTTTTTGGTTTTAAACAAAACCAAAGGATAAAGAAAACCACACCAAAAATATAAAAAAAATTTCTTATTTTTGTAGAAGTTATTTTAATTACATTGATTTAATGATTTTTAATTTTCGGAATTAGCAACTGAATTAAACTGAGTTGGAGCTCTTGTTCATGCCATTTTTCATGATTTTTACCATCCGAAATCCGAAAATCTTAAAAACAACCAAAACAACAAAAACCATAAAAACGAAAAAAAACCAAAAAACACAAAAAAAACAACTTTCATATTGAAAAAAACTTGTTTTTCTGATCCAGACCTCATGCCCCCCCGATTTATTTTGGACAAGTTTACGCCAGTGCTTCCTATATCCCTCTCCGTTCTTAACTTTCGAAATTTTATTAGGCCTACTTATAACGGCAACTACACCCTATCATCTGCATAGGTCCTTGAGAATACGGAGAATAGTAAGTAAGTAAAAATTAAGTAGATTCTGTATTACACCTTTAGCAAACGCACAATGGGACAATACCTAGAAGCATTGATTGTAAAACATAGAAGTAATTAATCTAAATTAAAATTATAAAATAATAGTAGTGTCAGTGGTTGCTTCATTTCGGCCTAACACAAAATTATCAAGGTAACTTGTTGCAGTACCTCCTCAGTTATAGGTTCAACTGCAACCCACCTCAGAAAATAACCGCCTTAGCCGCAGTTTGCAACCCCATACATACACTGAAGCTGAACGACTAACCGTGTGCTTTGATGAGTGGACTAAGGTCTTGCGTATAAGATGCGTTGATGAACTGAGTGAAATTCACTTTGGTTGCAGACGCTGCTGGTTCGTACGGATGCTGACCCTTCGCTCCTGCGTTCACGCAGAACACAATATGTCATTGCAACTTCTATGGTTCGTTACAAGTGTAAGTTTGTAATTGTCAGCAGATATTTATATAGCGCCGTTTCAAGAGAAACTCAACAGAGCCGATATGTTATTGTACGCATGGCAATGTCATGTATTATAATGCGTAATTTTTTTAATTGAAACATTCTTCCTTATAACATGAAATTCAATGTAGTAGGCCTACGGTGGTCGACGTAGAGCCCAATTGTGTTTTTAAGCGTCTATTAATAAAACACTGCCTGGTCATAATGCGGCGCATGCTATGACTTTCAGTGCTGAGATATATTATGGATGTTCCATTATACATGAACATCTATGTATGTGTGTAACGATGTATATATAAATATATATAAATATATATCAAATCAAATCAAAAAGTCTTTATTGCAACCAAAAAAAACCAAAACGTAACAAGCTTTCCATATATCAACGTAAAAAACCACAAGAAAAATACATCTTTTCGATTATAAATACAACATATAAATACTGGTTAAAGGTTGCAAAGGGTGGCCCCAAAGGGATATAATCCCGCTAGGCGGGGTCACCCATACAACGTATTAATTTCTAAATTCATGGCTGGCTTTTCTTAATTAAGTTCAAACTCGCTTAACTAAATTCTTAACTAAATGGCTCAACAGCCGGGCCCCGGTGCACGTATACACGCCCACCAATTGGAGATGTCTCTTCTGTTAATTAAGGCTTTTGTCATATCAAACTGGGGGGGGGGAGCTATACATTAATTAGATATTCTCTTAGTTTAATTTTAAATTCGAAGCGATTTTTAGAGTGCTGAATTTCAAGTGGAGTCTCATTCCAAAGTTGTGGCCCTGATGCTTTCATACTAAATTCTCTTATATTTGTACGAGCCCGTATTGGGCGATATGTAGCTGCTCTTCTAGTGTTATGTGCATGAATTTGTGATCCCATGGTAAAATATCCTCTGAACGAATTTGGGAGTAAGTTCCGTTCATACTGATATACGAATTCTACTATTTGCATTCTTCTAATTTGATCGATTTTTAATATATTTAAATTCTTGAATATTGGGGCAGAGTGTTCTCTTCGAGGGGACCCATTTATTATTCTCACGGCTTTTTTTTGCAGTACCATTAGTTTATTAAGTCTGCACTCATAATTAGAAGCCCATATCATACTACAGTAGCTTAAATAGGGGTATATTAGTGAATAATATAGGTTCAGTCTGATGTCCTTGGGAAGCAAGTATGATACTCTAGATATTATCCCTATAATTTTGGCAATTTTCAATGTGATATAATTGATGTGGTCCTTCCAATTTAAGTGTTGATCAACGTATATACCAAGAAATTTAGTAGTTTTAACTTGGGTAATGGGTACTCCATCAATTTGTAATTCCAAATCAACTACTTTGATTTTTCTATGCGATTTAAATAATATAAAATTTGTCTTATCAATGTTAAGGGTGAGTTTATTTGCTGCAAACCATGTGTTTATAGTTGCTAGTTCCTTATTAACAATCTCAGTAAGGGACACCCAGGAGCTGTTTGAGTAAAAAATATTGGTGTCATCTGCGAATAGTATAAAATGCATGACTTTTGAGGTGTTTGCTAGGTCGTTTATATATAAAAGAAATAGAAGTGGTCCGAGGTTTGAGCCTTGTGGAACTCCATGAGTGATATACCCAATATCTGATAATATACCATTACATGCCACCTTTTGGGTTCTATTTTGTAAATAACTTTGAAACCATTTTAACTGTGTCCCTCTTACTCCGTAGTTAGATAACTTTTTTAACAAGATGTTATGGTCCACAGTGTCAAATGCTTTTGCTTGGTCGATGAATATTCCAACTGAATATTCATTATTGTCTATGGCCTTAGAAATTCTATCTTCCATTTCTAAAAGTGCCATAGAAGTAGAGTGCCCCTGTCTAAACCCATGCTGCGCCGGGTGTATTATATCCGCCGAATTTATATAATTGCTAATTCTATCATATACAATTTTTTCGAAATACTTAGCAAAATATGGGAGAACTGATATTGGCCTATAATTGGTCACATTTTCTGTATCTCCTTTTTTAAAAATTGGTGTTATTTTAGCTATTTTGAGTGAGTCCGGGACCACACCGGTTAGAAGAGAACAATTAATTATTTCCACCAAAGGATACACTATCATAGATAAATTGGGGGTAGCGATATATGGGTCAATCTCGTCCACTCCTGCTGCATGGGTTTTTTTAGCATCTTTCCTATTTTCATAATCTCCTCCTGGGAAGTTAGGGTCAGTCCCATTGAATTACATCGTGAAGGGGGCATATAATCCTCGAAGGAACAAACTGAGTTTTGAATTTTACTCGCTAAATCGGTCGCTATACTGGTGAAATATTTATTAAACATGTTTGCTATTTGCTCTGGGTCATTTATTTTATCTCCGTTTACTGTTAATGAGTCCATTTTTACCTTTTTGTCTTCTATGTTCATCGCTGCTCTGATATATATATATATATATATATATATACAATATATATATATATATATATATATATATATATATATATATATATATATACAAATAAAACGTCTCATTTTCGAGTGCGGTTGGTCGAATTCGGTGGCAAGTCAATTCGACGCCAAATAGAAATCGCCTGTAGATCGCTGGTTATGATTGGAGTAAATGGAGCGGCTCTTCAGTGGGGAGTCTTCATGCCAGAAGGATCGTACGTCCTCGAATATATATATATATATATATATATATATATACATATATAGGTCTAATCTTCCGCGTACAGCATATGCACATTAACTCGCCAAAATGTCCCAACTGAACAGAAGCGCCTATTGTTATCTATGGGTCAGAAATCAATTGCTGGTCCAAAACTAGCCGTAGCGCAAAATGTTATCACCTTCAAGAAGACAAAATTCTTCGCATACTTTTTCAAAGTGAACTTTTCATATAATCGCTACTTAGCACCATGGTCCTTTAGTCAAGTTAAGTGCTCATATAGATAACTTACGTAATGTGAGCTGTGTGATTTGGGTCTCGTGGGTGCTCATGAGATATCTGATCCTGAATGAGGATCTATGATTAAAACCCTTTACATTTGCAAGAAATTCATTTGAAACCTTGTAATTCTACTATAAGTACTGACCGCTGCTTGCCGGTCCTTTCGCAATAAGGATGTGGTAGAGGTCTAATCCAGGGTATAAGACCTGGTCTGAGTTGGTTTGTCGCTTCGATCTGGCATTCGTCGACGGTGGATAAGTCTGTCGAGTGAATCGGCATATGAGCATTCCGTTGCTAAAGGACCCAGATATACTTCCATTCACCAGACTCAGGGTTTTCTAAACGAATACACCATGAGCTACTCATACAACTCTCAGTTGATACGCCAATCCTACTCATCCAAGTGGCGATACTATTTCAGCAAAATTTCATAGCCTGCACACGTGTTCGGAAAAGATAAACAGACAAACGCTTTGTCAGGGCACGTTTACGCAAAGTGATTTCAAGTGTTTGCTAAGCATCTATGCATTTTAAGCAGAATTACCAAAACGCAAGTTACCTCTTTCAGCTAAGTTTGCTGACTAAACTAAATTTTCTCTTGCAATAGCAATTTCATTGTTCGACAAAGTTTTTCATGATAACTAAGAAAATCACAGCTGAGAAAACTCTGCAGTTTTAAGAGTGTACTCTCAAGTTATGTTTCCGTCTTGCAGGACCTAAATGGTCTGAATCTATTGTGCCTTCTGTCTCTGGTCTATTCGACAATCTGACTCGGCTCTCGACTGGGCACTTCTGGACAACCCTTCTGACACGACGCAGCTCTCGTGAATAAGCTACTTTCGAGTAGCGCTTTAGAAATTTGGAGCTATCAATTACGAGGACTATGGGCTAAACGACAGTAGCTAATCAATACCTAATGCACCCAAAATAAGCACTTTGCCACAAATATCTTTGCATACATAACCTTTATCTAACTATCAGCATATGCCTATTTAATCAATATACAAATGGTAACTGCCAGCATTTATAGCCAATATACAACGATTCACTACGATACAATAATATGACATGACATGACATGATATGACATGATACAGTAGAAGAAAAAATATAAGAAACTTGATCCAGATGTAACTGTCTGGGTCAAAGACCTTGTACTGGTTGTATTTTTTAAGATAATAAGTAATTGATACGAGTTTTACTTACGTCGTTTAGCACTGAATTGGAATAACCGGTATTCCAAGACATCTGTACGCTGATACTGCCTGTATCTTGGTTGTAGATGCAATCAGTGACACTGTCGTCGCTCTGTGCACACGTTGAAACATCTTTCAGTTAAATATGCCGGTCACAATACAACAATTAACAGCGCCAAAAACAATATGCAGTGTAATTGCGATGGTTTGATGCTGCGGACTTTACGCAAGCAAACACGGAGAACTTTAGGGTCAAGTTTAGTTCATAAATGGATGACCGTATAAAAAATATTAGGGCCAACTCTTCCGCTATTCTCCACGGTTGGTAAATGGAACACCCTGCCACACGGGCCAACTGATTCCGTAATATCTCAGGTAGGTAACAAAGTATACCAACTTAAAATAGGAAGATAAAAATAGTATAATTTTGATGACCTGCAATTAAATTATCCTCAAACGAAAGATCGTTTAATTAAGAACAAGACCACGCTACGAAAGAGATTCCTTAGAGGGGTTAAACAGTTATGTGCTTCTTAACCCATTCTTATGTCTCATTATTCTGAACGGATAACGTCGCTTTATTTCAGTTTACATCACAGCAGAATATATCTCCGTCACTTCCTTTAAAGCTTACTGACCAATTTGCATTTGTTGACAGTTCGACGTGACAAATAGCTACCCCTCACATTATCTCACATTACATAAAAGAGAATTAGCACCGCATTTTAGAATGCATCATGCGCATTATGTCGCTTTGCATTAAGATGCTTTAAACCGCGCTCTATCATTTGATACCGCATATGATAGCAGATGCAACTACCACTTCATGCAATGCCCACCATATATGTGTCTTTTGAGAGTCCAAGCGCCACGTATGGAGTGGCAGAGAAAGTGGCCGATGCAAACAGCTCGAATGCAGTTCCATTTGATCCTGCGTCTGACCATGTCACTCCGTATTCACACTGGTTGGGGTCGTTAGGATCAGCACAGTTGCTGAAGTAGCATCCCTTCGTCTTTCCACATTCGGTCGTGTCTATGGCAACCGGCGGCTGAAACAAAGCATCATCATGCAGGCTCCAACGAAAACCTAAACTCCTTACGCAATTTATAGCCAATAGTATCATAATGTGTTGGACAGCATACATTCTGTTAGATTAGAACCCATTAACTATGACTTGAAACGACGCAAGACGACACGAAATGACACGACGTGACACGAAATTGGCATGACATGATGTGACATGACGTGACTTTGCATTGCATTCTAGCATTCACTATCTGTTTTCGTATTATCAGGCAGTTGCTCATACAAATGTCCTTGACCTAATTCATGAGCGAGGTTCATCTGATAAGCAGCCAGGGCACTCTAGTGAAGGATTGTATTGAAAGACACTGAACCATAGCCCTAGTACACTGAAATGCACTGAACCGTAAAGAACCGAAATGAATTCTTTCTTTCCATAGATGAGAATTTAACTGTTGTTTCACTGGCAGTCAGTTGAGGGTTTTTAGAAAGGCGTTGAATATAATGTACAAACAGGTGCGCACAATATGGCTGGTTTCGAACGAATGAAAGACACCTGTTTAGGTCTCATTGCTCGATAGACGGAGGATGCCAACGGATGAGAGCACGCCGACGAAATCCTTATTTACTTGTCACAGTTGCTTAACATTGGTTCCCACACGGACAACATATACATTGAAATACACACACATTTTTTATAATTTATTTGTTAGTTATTTTACGTGCATGAAGGCCGATGATTGTAACATGAGAAGTAGCACAATGTGCACTGTTCCTTGATGAGATGCAGCGCAATGTGCAAGACATACATTGAATTGTCTCCTGTTCCGCTGTGTGGTGAAAGAATTATTATTGTATTATGCCATAGCTCATTGTTTTGTAACCAGTTGTGTTCTTTATTGCTGCACTACGATAATTTATTTTAAAAATCTCATTACACAGGACGGGCGGAGATTAAAAGTTATATATTTTATTTGCCAGTGAAAACTGAAAGTACCACAGAATACATGTACTGTATATGTTCATTGAATAATACAGCGTCCTAAGTTAATGATATAGAATCTTTGGTGTGCCCGGTATAGCTCTCTGACTAAATGTTCTCTGTACCTCTCCAGTTGTTCCTGGCGTTGAAGAATCTGGCGGAGAAAATTCCCAGAAGGTCACTTTTACCTGTACAATCGTTCCTCTAAACACAGAAAAAATATCAAAAAATTAAAATAAAGCTTTAGGAAAGCTGTTTTGTAACAAGCGTTGAGCTGGCAAACTTTGATATGCTGAGTGGAAAAAAGCACAAATTTAAAAGAAAGGCCCTATTACTAGGCCTGTTTATTGTAGCATGCATATACAGGTGTCTTTTAGACTGCATAAACACATCTTAAATTGAAATTTAAACACATTTTCAGTAGAAAGTTATACAGCAATTGAACGTTTCAATATGTGGGTAAAGCTAGTCACTGTCAAAGAGACAGTTTGACAAGGCCGTGAAAGAAGTAAGACTATAGCTAGCTACATTACAGTAGAGTTAAACATATTCCAATACAGCTGTCCACGTGTGTTGTTCAAATGCGTTGTCCACGTGTGTTGTCTGCATTAGGGTGCATCGATCATAATGGGAGAAAAAATTTTTTTCTCATTTCTATTTCTAATAGTGCAAAGTAGGTGCCACTTGATGTCAGCAATATTCTGGTGCAATTTCACCAATTTTGCACATGATCTTGAGGTGCCCCAGTGACCTTGAAGTTTTGATATTAGACGCACAATATTTACCCATGTTATGCATGGAGTAATATCCAGAAAAACAAGCTTCCACAGTATGACTCTGATGAGAAGTAGGATGTAATACTGGTAAAACATATTAGGTATATTAATACATTCTTTTGTCCATTACACCAATGATGAAACAGTGAGTTGAGTCTCAACTACTGTCCAGTAGCAGTCCAGTCTTATCCCATTAATGCAAGTAAGTCAAGCTATGCGAATTCTTTCTTAGTGTTAAAAGTCGGCATTATTCGCCTGAATTCCAATCTTGTTCTTATGAAACCGTCCCTAGCTTTGATGCCGCAGACTGCAGCCTCAGTCACTACTTTAAAACAATGCTCCTCTGCCTAGGTGTGGCATGGGAATCAAGGAAAGTCAAACGTTTCTGCTCCGTGTGTCGCTACAAATTGCATCATGCCTTCATCAAATACTTCCAACATTAGTGGTGGTTCTGTAACGCATGTTTGCAGCCAATGAGTTCAGTGTATAGTTGTCATAGGCAACAAACTTTAGCACAGGAACAACGAATTTCAAATTCCAGACCGTATACAGTTTTCCTGGCTTTCACGATATGACGCATTCCCAACATTCAAATTTTCTTACGGTCATCAGTTAATATGCAGCAACAAGCGGTCTCCGTGCATTCTCTGGACCAATTGGTAACGAGTTATTAATGTGTAAACAGTTACAAGTAGTGTGCATTGATAAAATTGAATCGGGTTTTCCATCTGCAACTTTAACTGACCTAAGCATTGACAGGTGATATTTGTGGGACATTAGTGATGCGGTCTTTCGAGGCCAGTGCTCGTTGAATTAATCTAGAAAAAGACCATGGAACATCGAGTCACTTGTGGCGGTTGACAACTGCGAATAGATAATTGCAATTGTACATTGGCAGTTGCAACCCATCACTAGAACTTGAAATGCAGGCGATGTATGTGGTGAAAGTATATGCTCCGATGTGGTTAACAATTTTTCAAGGCTGACCCAGTCGTGAAGATACATGTCCGACGCAAGTCAAACCTGGTTTCTTCACCAAAGATAAGTGTTCCTCGATAGCAACTCATCGATAGTAGGCCTACTTATTTCCTTCATTGAATTCTGTACTCGAGGTGTGTCTTTTCGACCATCAAAAAAATAAACCGTGTAAATCAGCTACGTTGTTCAAGCCTTTCAGCTCGTTACGCTTATTTTGTTGTTCACGTCTAACTTTGTTTTGTTTAATAACATTTGACAAATCAACTAAATATATAGCCTAATACCGAAATCCTGCAGCACCGCAGGTGTTATCTCAGCAGCTGCTCTGTCTGAAACACCATAGCGATCACAGCCAATGTTGGTAGTTTACTACGAAAGTCTCTTAACTATAACGTTCGATTCAGGTTCATCACAAGTTGATTTCAACCAAATTGCACAATCTTTAGTTTCATCATCTGGTTGATTGCAATTGTTGACCTGCTGGTATCGAAACTAGATTCAGAATCGTCTACTGAGTCATCATTAACATCCATGACCTTCTCTTGACTTAATGACGCAATATATTTCGACACGTCGACCTTACTTAGCTTTTCTTTTCAAGCTCACTTATTGTAAGTTTGTCGATACACATTGCTGATACACAACAACTTTACTGATCTCTGGTCAGTTAGAAACTCCTGCTCATCTTTAGGAACTCGAATGAATTATTGCCACCTACCTACTCAAAGATCAACAGAACTCCTTAAAGCTATACATAAATGAGTTTGCCGTACAACAAATTACGTTAAATGCACTGCTCCGAAGCCTTCAAATCATGAACACTTTAGGGTCGTTGGGGCACCTCAAGAACTTATCAAAAAAATTTCAAAATTAACATGCCAACTAAGCAGTATAAAAGGCACCTATCGGCAACTATTAGATTATTGTTTTAAAAAAAATTTTTTTTCGATGCACCCTAGTCTGCATGTGTCGTCCAAACGTGTTGTTGACTAATATGCAGTCAAACTGATTCATCTCATCATATGGATCTCTCGGTCGTAGCCCAAACACGAGCGCAGTGATTCCAAGAAGACATCCTTTTTTTACCTCAAACGTAAGCTTATTCTAGAATTCGTGTGCTGACCCTGTAAGTACGGCAGGTTGAGTTGAAGGCCTAATATTCCACGAACAATAACAATAACGGGTGGCGCTATAAAAATAACGAAACACAATAGTTGTGTTGTGAGCAGGACACACGATATGTTGGGCGGCTGTTGTCTCTCATAGACTTTATTTCAGGTGGAGAAAAAGAACAACCTCAAGCTATCAAGTTATGGGAGATAGATGAATGGTAATATCAGTGATACATAAGATCTTGAGAGACGCTGTTCGATACCCCTAAGCTCCCTTTAGGTCCACGCAGCTTTCGACTCCGTAGGGGGCGACTGTAAAATGAACGGGCGCCTAACAGGCTGCCAAGACGTGAGTTCTCTAAGATCTTGATAATTGTACTGTCATGTGTTTCAATGTTACTTACTGCAGCTTGTCTGCGAACTTGTCAATAAACACGAATTAATAACACAAACAAATAGAAATGTCTGTCCAGTTACGCTCCTCTCATTTACAGCTTCCAACTAATGAATGTTCAGGAACAATGACGCCAGTGTTTACAAAATGACCACAATCAAACGGACAATGGATTCACAGTTAATTCAAAGTAAATATAATATACTGTAAGTTGCGAACACGCTTAAATGAACGACCTTAACGGGTTTAAACGGGCCAGATTTATAACGAAGTGACGAACTGAACACCAACCAAAACGGCCATTCGCCACTTCATTTGATATAGCGCCGATAGATAAATCCGCCTATACAATTGGAAAATACATTTTCAATTTTTTCCCGTCTTATGACGGGCAAACTTCTAGTATACAGGCCTATTATTATCGGAACCCCTGCAGCTTATAGCGTGAACTCTATATAGCCTAGCTACACTAGAGCCATCGTAATTGCGTGATCCAACTTGAATTGCATTACTTAACCGTAACGGTTACTCAGCTTAAAATACATATTTGCATAAACTCATGCAACGCCCAATCCTTAAAAAGGTTATCCCGTAGTTTAGGTTGCTAAATTCCTGAAGAGAAGTTTAGGTTGCTAAATTATTTTAATCTCGGAAACACGCACTTGGTCATTTAATTAACTTTCTAATCGTTCATCCCGCTTCTAGTTTAATTAACATTTTAATCGTCATCCCGCTTCTAGTTTAATTAACTTTTAAATCGTTCATCCCGCTTCTAGTTTAGTTGACAGTTTAATCGTTCATCCCGCTTCCAGTTCAATTAACTTTCTAATCGTTCATCCCGCTTCTAGTTTAATTAACATTTTAATCGTCATCCCGCTTCTAGTTTAATTAACTTTTAAATCGTTCATCCCGCTTCTAGTTTAGTTGACATTTTAATCGTTCATCCCGCTTCCAGTTCAATTAACTTTTTAATCGTCATCCCGCTTCTAGTTTAATTAACATTTCAATCGTTCATCCCGCTTCCAGTTCAATTAACATTTTAATCTTTCGTTTAATAATTTAGCAACCTAAAGTACGGGATTGAAAGCATGGTCTGAATTTAGCAACCTAAACTACGGGATTACTCTTAAAAACTTATTCTCACTGAGTTGGGCCTGTTGAATAAAGTGATATAAATTATATTAAAATGTTCAATGTGACTACATTTTGAGTACTTACCTTGTGCCCAGGTGTTTCACCGCTGCATTCTACACCCATATATGTCTCCTCTTCCCATCCTAAATTTCCCCTTTAAATCATACTTGAAGTCACCCTCAAACCATGTTACATCATGACGTCATGAACACACCACTTAAATGTAAATGTAAATCTCCGAAATGTCTCAGCGCCACACAAAAGCCACGTCAGGGAGACTAGCTAATTCACCGGTGCTAAAGATATACTTGCCTGAACTGGACGGTTCCTGTCGCGTTCCATGGCGCAATCCAAAGCACTTGAACTGATGTTTTGTCATTATTGGTAACATGGGTCACAGTTGCTCCCTGAATAAACAAAGTTCATGATAGAAACTCAACCGACCTAGAAAATCAGTTCATTGTCAGCCTGTTACAATGCGTAGTAGGTGAGGTGACTATGCCTGTAATCGGAGCTAAAGAATTAGTTGCGACTTCTAGGGAGTAACAGGTAAACCTTTTACTCATTGGTTCAGAGCGCCTTAGCTCTTATTTGGCTCGTAATCTCTTACTGGGATGAACTTTGTGGTTTCCGAGACCTCATGCATCTCGTGTGCTGATGGACCATGGACCATGCTTGGTAATGTGGTTCTGCTTAAAAGAGACAATCAATCAATCAATCAGCCAGCCAGCCAGCCAGCCAGCCAGCCAGCCAGCCAGCCAGCCAGTCAGTCAGTCAGTCAGTCAGTCAGTCAGTCAGTCAGTCAGTCAGTCAGTCAGTCAGTCAGTCAGTCAGTCAGTCAGTCAGTCAGTCAGTCAGTCAGTCAGTCAGTCAGTCAGTCAGTCAGTCAGTCAGTCAGTCAGTCAGTCAGTCAGTCAGTCAGTCAGTCAGTCAGTCAGTCAGTCAGTCAGTCAGTCAGTCAGTCAGTCAGTCAGTCAGTCAGTCAGTCAGTCAGTCAGTCAGTCAGTCAGTCAGTCAGTCAGTCAGTCAGTCAGTCAGTCAGTCAGTCAGTCAATCAATCAATCAATCAAACTTTTTATTGCATCCATTGATTACAAGACTTAAGTTATTAGATTATTAGATGTGACACATAAGGGCTACAATGCTAGTTTGGGCCATTTAATTGCAATAAGTAATAGTTGAGCATGTGAACGTCTAGAATAACAGTTAGAATAAATCCGGCCTAACAGTTGTACAACTAACAAATAGAATGGTTGATTAATGACGAATGTAAAGTTCATACCTTAACTAAACAGTAAGCAATATAAATATTGACAAGGAAAACTAGGTACAAGCGTTGACTAGGGAGGCTCTCAATTGCCTTACAACAATGGCGTTCCAGAAATTTCAAGGTTTGATAAAGTTGATCTGGCGGAGCAAGATTAACTATAAAAACAATAGTATAACACTTATGTGTGTATATAATATATTCCTATTCATACTAAAAAGACACGTTAGTACTCGAGCGTTGACTTAATTCGACGGTGTTTTAGTAGGCTCACGATTAACTATTAATGTAAAGCGTTGTTGGCCATTTTAGGTATAGGCTTACACAGTGCTTTTTTCTAGAAATAAGGTTCCGGAACTGAACAATAGGTTCCGGAACTGAACAATCTTAGAAGGGCTAATATCCCGAGAGAAACAGAATTGGGGGTTGGGAGGTGGGTTTCAATGAACACTGAAACAGCTAACAAAATAACTAAATTATTGTTTTTATTATTAAAATAAATGAATTATTTTAAGTAGCTGAAAAAGTTGCCGGAACGCCGTTCCGGCGCGTTCCGGCTGAAAAAAGCACTGGGCCTACAGCACTAGGAACTCGGTGTTGCATTGTAGTAAAGTAGGGCCTAAGCATTTTGTTTCAATTCTCATCTCTATTTATTTGCATTATTGCACACTATAGATACCCTTAATAGCCAAACTTCTAGAATGTTTGCACTGAAATCTTACTCCGACGACTTGACAAGTGGCTTGGGCGTCAGTTGAGGTCAAGAAACTTCCGATTGTTGTAAAGTCCGTGCTAGTTGTGTACTGTCTGGCTTGTAGGATAAAACCTCTGAAGGACGTTCCACTTTTACCAGAAATAGTTACTGAAATTCAGATACAATTGAATGATAATAAATGATAATAAAGTGGAGTGTTGAAGTCTTCCGGTATACATGTGTTCATAAGACATAATCATTATTCATAATCATAATTCATAAGACTGCACGGTCACCTGGCTATGGTTTTTCGGGACTGCGCTGTCACCTGGCTATGGTTTCCCATAATTTCGCTATCACCTGGCTATAGGTTTCCCTGAATTTCGCTGTCACCCGGCTATAGGTTTCCCGGAATTTCGCTCTCCCCCTATAGGTTTCCCGTAATTTCGCTGTCACCCGGCTATAGGTTTCCAGGAATTTCACTCCGTCCTCTATCCTGAGCGACTGCACTCTCAACCGTACTCTATCCTGAGCGACTACACGCTCAGCCGTACTCTATCCTGAGCGACTGCACGCTCAGCCGTACTCTATCCTGAGCGACTGCACGCTCAGCCGTAATCTTATTACTACTGCCAGTTCTCCATCGCATCTGTGTGAAAAGTAATCGCAGATTTGTTTACCTCCTCCTGAAGATAAATGCCTCAGACGCGCATTATATAATACTATTGCGGATATGAGCATTTATATAGCGCCAAATCCTAGCATTCCTCTGTGAAACCGAATGTAGGTCGCTCGCTAAAGCATATGAGGTTGTTTCCCTTAGAATCTGGTATAGAGTGTAATCTATAGGCCTAGTTCGCAGTGCTCGTGAATAAGCTGATGCCCTGCGCTTAGCTTTAGAAATATGGAGTCTATGATTTACGATTACACCCACCTGTGTGATTTTTAGTGGCGTCATAGGATTCGTTGTTTCGAGTGCCATCGACAATGACGTCATAAGGCATTTCTGTCGTCTGCGCAAGGGCACCGTGATTCGGAAGAAGGGTGGTGCATGTACTCACGTCATTAGGAGCACCAAATGGATACCCCTTAACGAGATCAACAGCCAAAACAGTCCAAATAAAGATGACGGAAATGAGGTATTGTTTCAACTCCATGGTGTCGATGCTAGGCCTACTTGTCTCAATAGAACGCTGTGAGATATTCTCTTACTCGAGCTGGGTGATAAAAACTATTGTTATGTTGCTGTAATGCAGCGCCGTTCTTTTTCTGTGTTTATGAATTGACCCATATTTCTACCTATGAACCACTACATAGTACATATGATGTAAAGGAGTCCATGGTCTACCTGAGAGAACATTAATAACTACCGATTAGTTCTGTTGCTTGTCGAACAATACACCTATTAACAATTAGCAGTCCTTATCTTGAACAGCTTCGTCGTTAGGCAAGTATTATGAATGTACACAAGCATTATGTATGTACACAAGTATTATGTATGTACGTGAACAGTATGTATTGTATATACACAGATATTATGTATATTATTGTAATTGTAACCGAACATTTCTAAACGATTCAGAAGCGCTCACGACTCAAGTCATTGCTATCACTAACAAATAAAATGGACTTCAGGCGTTTCCGGAACAGAGGAAGAGATGGGCTGAGGAGCTCAAGCCGCAATTCCAGTGGGGGAGGGTTCCAACTAGAGGGGCCAACATAGGCATGATAAGTCAGCGGTATACAGTATATGAAAGAGTGGTGCCAGTCACCGGGCAAATGACGATACAGCGTTATGACTTTATAAGCTTTGTGTTAGATAAGGCGACGCCGTGCGTAATGACGACGATATTAAAAAATTGAACCGTTTATCAACGCTCAGTCTGGCAGTCTTGATCAGAATGATTAATCCCAGCAGCCGACGACTCGATATATACGTGCAATCAGATTACTCAGTCAATGCAAACTCGTTGAGCTTCTCAAGCCTGATGAGCACTCTGCGGTCGTCGACCTAGTTACTAACAGCTCGTATATATAGACGCTGCCATATCGGATCCGATAGCCACGATATACAACGGGTCGCGCAATAGCGAGACGAATCAGAACGGGGCACTTTGGCAGCGCTGGTGTTAGGTGCCGGATCAAGGCTTTAGGTAGGCCTGACCAGGTGATTTCCGGAGATGAGTACGATGTCAGAACATCCAGATTCCGTGTACAGTGGAGCTGGTCTCCCAAAAGGATTCCGGCTCTGCGCCCAAGGGCCTTCCACCTGGTAATAATTAGCGAATCAGAGTGTGCACAAGAGTTCAACGCCGGCCCAAGAGTACGCAGGATTAGTAAATGGTCACGTTAATAGAAATCTTAGCTTCATTCAAAGCAACGAAAACGATGAAGAAAATTCCCAAGAGCAACTCCAAAATGGGGCATTTCGTGAGAAGGGCGAAAAAGGAATCGCTTTTGTGAATCACCAATGAAACTAAACTGCTTAGCATGAAAACGATGATAAACTACGATCTTACAGATGCGACAGACTAGCAAAATTTAGAGCAGCGTTAAACTCTGCTGCCCGACTCATGTATGACCGCACACCACCAGATCATGTCACTGAAGCACTGCGCGACAACCTGTGCTGGTTGAGTGTATGTCGCGGTCGACTCCTTCGATCGCAACGACGAACCAACGAAGGAACTATTAAAAGATCTTTATTTAAAAATAAAGTCGATTAAGTGTAGAGTAAGTCAACTCGTCTATCAAATATCACAATCGTAGACAGCACACAGGTTGGCTGGTCTCGATTGAACGTTATACGATCAATGTTTCAACGTTTACAAATCTTCGTCAAAAGGCCCCCAATGTACATCAGGTCTATCTTATATAGAGTTCTCCCGGATTCCAGAACGTTCTGTGACGTCACTGTACTTTTCCCTGGAAAGTCCTACTGAACACGTATATCCTTGTTGCATGCACCGAATTAATGTTGACAGCTTGCTGCAGAAATTTCCGTGCGTTGTAAACAAGCTTGTTGACGCGTCGGTTTTCTTCCCTTGATGCATGCACCCGCGTAGACAACGACATTCCCTCCGCCCTCAGATGATGACACGTCTTCAGCACCATCCCGAACGGGTCATCACGATCAAGCCGGGCCTCCAGACTCCATCTCGATACAGCATATACAACCAAAACAAAACACATCAGTTAGTCAACTTATCCACACAATTTGCGGGCTCGATCCTTGTGTGTCGGGCCATTTCCCCCCTTCACCATCCGAGTCACAACCGAGAGAGGAAATCAGCCACCGTGTTCTGACGTCCAGGACGATATCGAAAGTCCACGTTAAACTCTTGCAATGCTAACGCCCAACGAGTCAGTTTCGCACTCTTAGGGCTTGCATCTGTGAGATAAGACAAAGGATTATGATCTGAATAAATGATTATCTTTGATAAGAATATCCATGACTTGAATCGTTTAAGTGCCCAAATTACTGCGAAAGCCTCTCTCTCAATTGTAGACCAATGCATCTGTGTATCTGTAAGTTTAAGACTAGCAAAAGCAATTGGTTTTTCTTGACCTTCTTCGGTCCACTGAAACAAGCAACACCCGACCGCGGTGGCACTTGCGTCAACACTTAAACCAAATTCCTTAGTGAAATCAATGGTATGCAACTGTGTAGCTTTACTGAGATCATCCTTTAACTTATCTAGTGCTTCTTGATGCTTTTGCTCCCAAGGCACCTTCGTAGGTATGTTATCTCGTGTCAAATCAGTTATTATCCGTGCTTTTTCAGCTAAAGCAGGTATAAAATTTCGAAAATAACTGAAAAAACCCATAACCTTTCTAACTTCTTTCTTTGTTGTTGGAGGATGGATATCATTGATCGTAGCGATCTTACCTGGATCAGGTTCAATACAACCTGACCCTACTATATGGCCAACAAACTTTATTTTGTTTTGTGCAAAATTACATTTTCTTAAATTCAAAGTGAGTCCTGCTTCCTCAATAGTTTGCAAGAATTTCTCTAGATGTTCTAAATGGTCATTCCAATTCATTGAAACCACTGCCATATCATCGACGAATGGTTCGGTAAAACTTCGCACTGGATGTAAAACTTGGGTCATAGCACGAATAAAGGTATTGCTAGCGGACTTGAGTCCAAACGGCATTCTTGTGAACTCAAAAAGTCCTGCATCACATACGAATGCCGTAAGCCATCGATGTTCTTTCCGAACTGGAATTTGCCAATACCCCGATTTCGCGTCGAAAACACTAATAAACTTTGCCCGTCCCACCTTTTGTAAGATGTCAGCAATGTCTGGGGTCGGGTAACAATCACCTAGAGAATATTTGTTAACATGGCGATAATCAATTGCCAATCGAACGCCATTTTGACCTTTGGGTCCCTTTAAAACGCAAACTACCGGACTGGCCATTTCACTTTTCGATGGTCGAATGATGTCTAATGCCAACATTTCTTCTATCTGGCGTTGTACTTCAGGTTTAAGTAGCTCAGGTACTTTATATGCCCTTAAACGCTTAGGAGTGAAATCATGAGTTATCTTAATCTCATGTTCTAATACTGGACAATACCCAGGCTTATCCACAAATACTGCCGAGTGCCGATCCAAAACTTCAAAAAGTTGCTTCTGTTCCTCTTGCGAAAGATGCGCTATAATCAGAGGATCAATTCGCTTACTCGGGCTTATTTGTTCACGTTCTTCCTGATCTACAACCTCTACTATACCAAATTCTTCATCTTGATCAACAATTACTGAACAGCTATTGATCATCGCTTGTTCGAGTCGTTCATGGTATCGCTTGATCTTATTTGCGTGTAAATGTCTTTGTTTTCCCTCTATTTCTACTATATAAGAATATGGGGATTTAACCTTGACTACGGTAGCAGGTCCTTGCCATCGACTATAAAATTTAGAACTACCAAAATCTGGTGCTAATACTGCTACTTTATCTCCAACTTCGTATTTTCTGTCAGTACTACGCAAGTTATAATAATCTGCATACCGCTTGGTTTCTATATCACTATAGTAATCTGCATAAACTTTCGCGAATTCGAGGTTTTCCTTCAGTGATTGGAGATACTCTTCGGGTGATTTACCTAAGTTAAGAGGTACTTTTCGTTCGCCAGCCCACGATTCCTTCAACACACTAAGTGGACCCCGAGGAAGAGTTCCATAAACCATAGTGAATGGCGAAATATGAGTCGTGCCTGAAGGTTTTTCTCTAAGGCTCCACAGAACAAACGGTAACAATTGGTGCCATCCACGAGGATCAGATTGAGCAAGCTTAAAGATCATGGTTTTCAAGCTTTGGTTGCATCTTTCAACCAATCCAGCTGCCTCAGGATGTCCAGGGGTATTAAATCTGGGACTACAACCCATTCGCCGCAAGAATTCTTTCGTCAAACGACTGGTAAAGTTGGTACCACAATCAGAACTGATGATCCTTGGAATAGAAAAAGTTGTAAAAACTTGCAACAGAGCTTCACAAACTCCCTTTGCATTCAGCGATCTAAGAGGATACGCCATCGGCCAACGAGAAAATTTGTCCACCAGAACCAAAGCATAATTGTACTGGGGTTTCGATTTGTTGGATTCTCCAGTCACTACCATAGGGCCAATACAATCCATATTTAGATGGTTAAAACAGAGTTCATCCGCCCTCGGAATAGGAGTGATCGGGACTCGATCTGCCACTTTAACTGGAGTTCTTAGTTGACAAATTTGACAAGACGCACAATATTCGCGAATCCTCTCATCCATTCTTGGAAACCAAAAGTTTAATTTGATCCTGGCTCTCGTTGCCTTAAAAGCCATGTGCCCAGCACATGGGGCATCGTGTGCTACTCGCAAGACAACCTCGATTCTATCTTCCGGTAAACATAATTGATTAACCTTATGTCCCATAATTTCCCCTTTGTGGTACAGGAGGTTATTATCTATAAAGAAATTATTTTTATTCTGTCTCGCTTGTTGCCAGCAAGGTATAAGACTGTGACAATTCTGTTGCTCACGCAATAAAGTATCATTATTCGCTACTCCCTCATCAGACTTGAACTCTGTTGACTCAACATCAAGAAAATTATCTGAATCATCAACTAGTTGCTCCTGAGAATATTCATTCACTTCTGACGGCAAGGATTCGTTGCTGTTAACTTCTAAGTTATCTTCTTCTGCCCCTTTATTTATTTGTACACATCGATCTACGCCAGCTACCATCACTACATATTGTGAACTATCCCTTAATAGGTCCACAACATGGGGTGTCAGAATAACCCGTTCATTTAATTCAGGGACTGCAGCAAACATGACGCACAAAGATGGCGCAATGTTTGTCGTTCCTTCCATTGAATTAGCTAATTTCATTTGTAGGTATACTACATCTGCCTTACATCCTTCTCCCTGAAAACCAATTATATTAATCCGTTTAATCACGGGTAAGTTTAGTGACTCAATTACTTTCTTATCAATACAACAAATTTCTGCTCCTGAATCAGATAATGCTGGCTGAGAAGGGAGATCTTCAATCTGTACATTGATATACGACCTCTCGTGTAATCCATCAATACTATTCTCGTATACCCTTACAGCAGTTTCCAACCCTATTGGTTTAGAATTATCCAATAAATTCCCTTGCTTTACCTGTTCAGGTATCTCATGCAACACGTTGACCTTCTCAACAACTAAGTCGATCACTTCTTCAGTTGGGTTCCCAAATATACAAGTACTCACCTTTTTAGAACTTGGTTTGGTCTGGCACTCCCTTGCCATATGACCCTTCTGATGACATAGGAAACAGAGACCCTTTACCTTGGCCTCCTCCTGAGACACCCTCGCACCTATCTTGGCTTCACCCCTTATTTCCGGTTTGGGAGACTTGGGTTGAGCTGTCTGGTTATTGACTTGAACATGTGGTTGACCTTTCGTCCAATTGTTATACTTCGGTGTCGGATGACTACGGCATACTAAGTCATTCCCACCATCATGCGACGCTACATAAATGTCAGCCGCATTAGCTATGTCTTCACAGCTCAACCACTCCTCTTTTTCTTGGGCCAAGATATAATCTAAACAAGCCTTCGACAAGGACTCCTTAAGCCGATCCGCAACCAATAAACTTACAAGTTTATCAAACTCATCAGTTATCTTTCTACTTTTCAAATAATACATAAGAGCCACACGCAATTTGGATGAATAGATCGTAAATGATTCGTCCGATGCTTTGTGCAACGACCAAAATCGGGCTCTAAGATTTGAAGGGCTTATCTTAAACTCCCTTAGCAAAAACTCCTTCAGGAATTTGTAGTCATGGAGCTGTGCCTCAGTAAGGCGCATCGTTAATGCCTTAGCTCTTTCACTTAAAATGGCTAGTAATAATTTTGCTCTAACATCTTCATCCACCTCATACACATTAAACAAACCATCCAAGTGATCAAAGAAACCTGGAATTTCTATAGGGTCGGAAGGAAATTTCCAAAGAATATTCTTAAGGGCATCACTATAACGCTTAGTACGACTTGCTAAAGAATCTCTAACATTTCGTTCTTCCTGCTTTTCCTTCCTCTCCCTTTCTTCTTTCTCTTTCCGTTCCTTCTTTTCTCTTTCTTCTTTCTCTTTCCGTTCCTTCTTTTCTTCCTCTCTCCTCTTTTCCTCCCTTTCTTCCTTCTCCTTCCGTTCCTCCCTCTCTCTTTCTTCCTTCTCCTTCCGTTCCTCCCTCTCTCTTTCTTCCTTCTCCTTCCGTTCCTCCCTTTCTCTTTCTTCCTTCTCCTTCCGTTCCTCCCTTTCTCTTTCTTCCTTCTCCCTTTGTTCTTTCTTTTCTTCCTCTCTCCTCTTTTCCTCCCTTTCTTCCTTCTCCTTCCGTTCCTCCCTCTCTCTTTCTTCCTTCTCCTTCCGTTCCTCCCTTTGTTCTTCATATTTACGGATTTCGAACTCCAGACGGCGCTTCTGCAGCTCGTAATCCACTCCTGTTGGAGATATTGGACTACCCTTAAATTCCTCTTCCTCTTTTCCAATCTCCATGGCCCATTCTTCCATTAATTGATTTCGATCCCATGACATAACATCATCTTCGTCCCTTCCTGCCTTTATAAGATACACCCTAAGGCGCTCAGACGACATTTTGCGAATATTCGCTTGCATCTCTGTTGTCAACGCTTCCATTTTTACAAACAGTCAGTCAACAACAATCAACAACAAAAAACAGACACCACGCGGCAAACCCGCCACCCAAAAGGAAAATTCCACAACCCAAAGTGCAACTATTCAGTATCCAAAGAAGTACACTCGCCAAGTACGCAAAAACTATACAAGCTCACGCAAGTCTGGCCTCGATCACAACAATGGATCAAATTTCAAAGAAATAATCAGCAGATATTGAAAGAGAAATAATGGCTGCCTCCCACTCGGCTGCAACTCCACTCTCTTTTCTCCTTCTCAGCCACGACAACACCTAGGATCTTACCCGTATGTTGACTGCTGTCTTCTGCTGTCTCAGCCGAACGACGCACTTCGTCCGTCCGACTGTCGTATGCCGATTCACCCGTCTCCCACGGTAGAAAGGCGTCTCGATCCGCTCGCTGTCTGGAACAGACCGTCTCTTGATCCTCCGGGTTGACTCCTTCCTCCGTCGGCTCGCGTCTTCTTCACCGGATCCAACACCGATGATCCCGCCGCTGCCACCAATAATGTCGCGGTCGACTCCTTCGATCGCAACGACGAACCAACGAAGGAACTATTAAAAGATCTTTATTTAAAAATAAAGTCGATTAAGTGTAGAGTAAGTCAACTCGTCTATCAAATATCACAATCGTAGACAGCACACAGGTTGGCTGGTCTCGATTGAACGTTATACGATCAATGTTTCAACGTTTACAAATCTTCGTCAAAAGGCCCCCAATGTACATCAGGTCTATCTTATATAGAGTTCTCCCGGATTCCAGAACGTTCTGTGACGTCACTGTACTTTTCCCTGGAAAGTCCTACTGAACACGTATATCCTTGTTGCATGCACCGAATTAATGTTGACAGCTTGCTGCAGAAATTTCCGTGCGTTGTAAACAAGCTTGTTGACGCGTCGGTTTTCTTCCCTTGATTCATGCACCCGCGTAGACCACGACAGTGTACCTAGACCGATTTCCTAGAAACTGCGCCTAAGCACTAAAAAAACCCAATGGCCTCATCCGGGACTCTATTGCCGGCTTCTGCTGTCCAGTAGCATAAACCATATGATTCAGCGTGGAATTTGTCTTGCACAATGATTTAGCGTAGTGGCGACCATGCATCGACTGAAGCCTTGCTTCTTTTCTCATAGTTTCCTTACTACGCTATATGAGGCTATGAACTTTGAACTAACAAAATAGCGGAGTGGTTTAGAGTTAATAAACTCACTCTTAACCTTGATAAGACCAATTATATATTGTTCAAGTCCAATAGAAAAACCTGCACCTTCCCCTTACTGAACCAAAAATTGATGGGAGTCCCATAAAACAAGTCTACGCGGTCCGATTTCTTGGTGTCCACTTCGACCAACACTTAAGAAGGAGGGAGCAAATACTTACCATCTCATTTAATATAGCATATTTTATCTCGCACTTCTTACCTAATATCACTCCGGATTCTAAAAACATTGTACTTTACGTGGTCTACTCATATTTCACTTATTGTAATTTAATTTTGACATCTTCCTACACACATCCAACTTAGGCCTATAACCAGATTAATTGGCCTGCAGAAGAGAGCTATCTGAATCGCAGCTGGTGCTTCCTTCTACCTCCACACAAGGCAACTATTCAATTAGATCGGTCTGCTTACAATCAGTCAAATAAGGACTATCCGGATAGCGAATTTATGTATCGCAACAAATATAATCTCCTTCCGGTCCTCTGATATACATACTCAACAAAGTAGAACTTCTGGGTGATACCATAGACCCTACGCTCATACCAAAACACGACTCTTCTCAATAAGATTTAATGGAATTGCATACCAGTGTCGATTCTTCAATCTTCTGGTCTTGCGAGCTTTAAGTTTCTTCTGTTAAGTTTCTTCTGTTCTTCTGTTTCTTCTGTTAAGTTTCTTCTGTCTTAGCAAATGTATTTAACCACTCCTTAACACAAGGAATTTTTCCTGACCAGCTGAAAATAGCAAAGCTCATTCCAATTTTTAAAACAGGGGATAAAACAAAGATGTCTAATTATTGTCCTATATCAATCCTCTCCCCTTTCGGCAAATTATTGGAAAAAATTGCCTATGCTAGACTTAGTACTTTCGTGGAACATAATAATCTCCTGGCCGACACCCAATAAATGGGTTTAGGAAGAATTTATCTACGGAGTTGGCTATACTTGATCTTACTAACCAAATCAGTAAGTCCTTAGATGACCAGGAAACTACAATTGGAATATTTCTGGACCTATCAAAGGCCTTTGATACTGTGAATCATGCAATACTATTGGATAAACTTGAACATTATGGAATACGGGGTACCCCCATAACTGGTTTATGAGCTACCTTTCAAATCGATTTCAATATGTTGCCCTCAACAATACTTGTTCATCCTTTTTGCCAATAACATGTGGTGTCCCACAGGGGTCAGTCCTTGGTCCCCTTTTATTCCTTCTGTATGTAAATGATATTCAACCAGTGACTGATTTGAGTTTGATTATGTTTGCGGATGACACGAACATTTTTACTACTGGTTACTGTCCTATTCGGTTAGCGGCATCATTAAATGATAAACTGGAAAGCATAAGCCACTGGTTGTCAGCAAACTTAGTTTCTCTGAACTTAAAAAAGACTTGTTTTATGATATTTGCTAAAAACAAGTTTTTGGATGTTGATATCAATATTAGTATAAATGGAGTCTCACTGTCACGGGTGCATGAAATTAAATTTCTCGGTGTGGTACTAACTGATGACCTTAAATGGAGGAAGCACGTTGATATGGTAGTTAATAAATTATCTAAAATAGTGGGTATACTCCGCAGGGTTAGTTATATCCTTGATTTAGATACACTTAAGCTACTATACCACACTTTATTTGAACCACAGATGACATACTGCTGCTCTATCTGGTCGTTGCCACACAGAAACGGGAACCTAGACCGTATATCGAAGCACCAGAAGGCCGCTGTTAGAATTATTACCCTCTCTCCTTATTTATTTCACTCCAACCCTTTATTTAGCACCTTAGGCATAATACAAATTTATGACTTGTCTCATTTATCTAAACTTATGCTCATGTTCAAGTTCGTACATAATATGTTACCAAAAAATTTTTCCAATTACCTTACCACAGTGGACCAAACCCACACTCACAACACGCGGTGCTCAACCACCTTTGCTGTTCCTTATGCACGCACAGTAAGCAGAGCGGGAAACCTCCAAGTTCTGGGTCCTCGTTTGTGGAATTCTTTATCGATTAAACTTAAAGAAGAGAAATTTCTTCCTGCGTTTAAAAGAGAACTGAAAATAGGCTACCTATCAAAATACAATGAAATATAACCCTGTTGGAAATTACAGGTCTTTCTCTAATGAAGCATACCTATGTGTTTTGTTTTTGTTTTATCAGGATATCTATTTGCCTTAGTTATGAAGTGATAATAATAATAATAATAATAGTAATATTATTATCAATAGATTTCTCTTTTGTTCTTTTCTTCGTTTTTGTGTTGTGTTACTTTCATATTATATTAAAAAATTTTTTGTTTGTTTTCATTTCTCATTTTTCATTTTTCATATTGCATAATCTGCTATGATTTGTCATATTTTGTCATAATTTTCTCATCATAAAATTTGCCTCTGTTTGTATACTTTGGTTCTGATTACTCTGTTTCTTGACCTTGATAATTATTTGACTAATGCATACAACTAAAACTGTTTGGTCGCAACTGCATCTCATCAGCATAACTTAGTTTCGATCTGTGTGACACTTTAAACGTTGACCGAAATGTGAATCAGGTACTAGGGTCAGAGTGGTATAAGCTTTTAGCTTTTTCCTGGCTTCCTGTTGCGCAGTGATTGATATGTTTCTGTCATGATTTGTACTTTGTTTTTTTAATGGACGCAATAAACAATAAAGTCTAAATTACGTTATTATTTGTTCTCTGCGAATGAGCAAGATAGTGATTGAACCACGGCTGTCCGGACAACAGATATAGAATTCTTTTACTCGTCTCTAATTCCTCTATAGCCTACCATGTGGGCCTTGCATTATCCACAGTTAAGTTGTCTAGTTCAGTTTTTCTTTTTCTCTTTAGAAGACTATTTATTATTCTAGATTGATTTGATTAATGTTTGAAGCTTAGTAATCGTAATCACGGGAATTCTACAAAAGCTAAGTCAGGGAAATTAACTTACTCACGGGCGCTCAGTCAATGCAAAATCGATTGACAGCCAAGTTCAGATTCGGCTCCAGGGTCAACACATAAGGGTGGACATCGCCTCCCTATAGTATCGTAAGTGTGTAAAGGACCTATAGGCTACCTTTAGCCCAAGCGAGTACGATGGGCCTACCAGAAACTGAATAGCAAAATAAAAATGTAGGCTTCCCTGCCTTAATTTCTGATTTTCTGAACCCTGCTTGTTCTTCTCCAAGTGCTGTCTCAACATATTGCTTCACTCTGTCTTGTATTATTTTAGTGAAAACTTACTTTCGAATGCCCGATCAACCCGAGGCGCATTGAGCGCAAACAAGGCGCCTTGGATACCGTTTCTTAGCAAAACTGTGATGCATTTTTAAATTTCGGAAGAGGTCCATGCTTGGCTGCTGATGAGAATTCATCCGAACGATGGTTTGTCGCTAACTCGTAACCTCTGGATTTCTTCTTCAACGTCAAATAGCTGAGTCTACCCCAACATCATATCCATCGTCATTAGATAGGACCCATTTGAGCTCTATATGGGTCTCAACTGAGAATATGGGTCTCCAGATTTTTATGCTGGTAGGGTAGGGAACTAGCCGCACGACATGTCATACGGAATCACCAGACCCAAAATGGTCCTTGATCCATTACTAATATGCGATTTTTCTTTATATTTCTTTCAAACCGAAATGCTAGTGTTCTGTAAATTATAAGTCAGAGGTCTTCGGTGCGTGGGCGCTCCAACTAGTCACACGACGCTAATATGGTTTTCATTCGTGATCGTTAGTGTAAATAATTATAAGGATTGTTGGACAATGCACGGGTGTTCGAAAAACCTTGTTTGACGCTGAGTACAGGCGCTAGAAACTTTGACTTCGGCCAGAAAGAAATGTTGCTGTAACGATATCAATACATTAATATAACTTGTTTGTTATTTACTTGACCAGAAGCTAACTTTCCTGGCGCAGCTTCGACGCTTAACCCGCGACTGCTTCTATGAGCTGCGCCAGCTCCGTACTATTTTATTGCTCGCGCCATTTCTCCAGAGGCGTAGCTAGCTTCTCATGGGCCCGGGTGCAGAGGGTCCCGTATGGGCCCCTGTTTGGCGCTATAAAGCCTGTAGCCTTGCGTTCTTAACAATATTGTTGTGGTCTCATGCGCATGTCATCCACCACCTAGGCCTAATGCCTAAATCAAGGTCTTAGGTCATAGTCATAAAATTGTGTTTACAATTTAGGTAAAGTCCTTGACCATTATATATTTTTTAAGTTGGCATGTGTTCTGTGTTCATGAATAGGTTATTCAATGCAAAACGTCATTTTGCACCCCCCTACAAATATACCTGCGGACGCCCATGAGTAGTACTGCTGTTTGTGTACGGCCTACAAAACCTAAACAATGCCATTTATATTTAAGCATGCAATACAACTAACTCACAGAAGAAACATGAAGGCTGTAAGACTAAGACGGATAAATCACAATGTTATAATTTCAGTTATTTCTCAATCGAATTTAACACGTGTCACGTTGCATACTTATTCACTTATAGCCCTAGTACTTAAAATAATGCCGGTGTTATAGAGTTTTCTTTCTAGGCTTTTTTCAGCAAAAAAATGTCAATCACCTTCGCAACGTTGCTTATCCTTGCACGCTCATTCTCAATAGATAGCAATGCACGACCAGAAAGCCTTTCCTGCATGTGACAGTGTGCTTCTCAAATAATTTTTAAGGATTTTCAATTTTGAAAACGAGCATTCCCATGATGCAAAGTAAGGAAGTAACGCAAGTGTGTCGACTGTCGAAACATTCGAACATCACAACTACTAGATCTGTCACCAAATGAGAAGGAATGTGAATTAGATTAATTGTAAAAAGAAACTTTCAACTTTGGTTATAAAAAAAATTATCTGGTGTCCCTGTGGGCCCCTGGAGGTCGTGGGCCCGGGTGCCTTTCACCCCCTGCACATATGATAGCTACGCCCTGTATTTCTCCATCTGCTACGTCCACTCTGGTCCATGCTTTCATCACGGCCAGAGTAGACTGCTCCTGCTCCTCTCTCTATAGTGGCCTACCTGCGGTGCGTTTGGCCTGCCTTAAACGCGTCATGCGTGCTGCTGCCCGACTTATTGGTAGAGCCCTGCGCCGACGTCATAGTGTCGGCGCGGCCCCGGTCATTTTGGGTCGGCGGCGGCGGCGCGCCGACGAAAAAAAATCGGCGGCGGCGGCGCCCACGAAATGTCGGCGTCGGCGCGGCGCGGCGTGCCCTAGTCAGAAGCACGAGTCACTATGAGAGTTGAACAGCCGTTGGTCCTGTGACCAGTCAAGAGCGCCAAGTTCTCTAAAGCCACTCCATCACACTGATGCTCAACTACACACAAAGGGACTGACAGAAAAGACACCTTCAGACATTTGACTTACAAATATGAACATCCTTAATTACACTGTACATCTGCATAGGTATTGGCAAATTGTAATTGATCAGACGAAGCAACATGCATTTACATAGTGCATGAATACACTTGCATATGCACTGATACAGTATAGGCCTAATACACCAAGTCACATGGCAGATGCCGGATAACAGCAGCCTACCAGTGAGAGAGGCTGTTGTCAAGCCATGAAGTGAAATGTAAATATATACGTTTTCCGATGGTACGGTAATACAAAGGCTGAGTGGCCTCACCCCTGTTAATTTTTCCATGACTTTACCAGGTGGTCTGCTGCCCGTTTGAATTGGTGCCATGACATTTAAGGTCTCCATATGTAGACCATTGTTTGAAAAAGACCATTCTTGATACTATACGTACTAAGTTAAAACCAGTTAGCCGTGTTTCAGCACCTTATATTGCTGACACTCAAGCTGCTTGTGTCGAAATTTTATTCTGTCAAGGAATAAGAGTTTCCACACTGACTGTAAGACCGGCAACAGAGACAATTCTTTTATCTTTTGTTTATAATAAAAAATTATTATGTTAGTTCGTCTGTTTTTTCTTTCTTTCAGAGAATGTTTAAAAAATTATCACTGCACAAACTCGCGAGTCTATAGTGGGTATCAATAATTTTTAAAATCATAAATAGGCCTAATTATGAATTGCAAAACATTTCCTGCACAAACAGCCTTTCATCAATGCACTTTTCAATTTATCGCTGCACATTTTGTGCATCATTGCACGTTAAAACAATCCCTGCTTTCTTGTCAACTAGTAGGCCTACATCCCATTTCACAATCACCAGCATGCAAGTGAACTTATGTGTGGTATAATAGCTGCAATAGTCAACATGCTCAGACTCGTTAACATCTTTACACTATTATTTTAACAACATTTCTTCCCACGTGTAATCGTCTGCGGTTTGTCAGTTCGAATTGATATTAAACGAATATATATAACAGGAATTGGTCATATTATACGCTCATAGCATTGACGATACAAATTCGTGTTGCCGATCAAGTTTCTCAAAGAAACCCAGAAAATAAAATGAAGTAAGTAGGTACAAGATGTCCACTTCCATTTCGCATCAAGGCAACAATTTATTGCAATATCATGCAAAACATGAAAAATGCAACAATAACAATGAAGCATATCAAATTGGCATCGGCGGCGCGCCGACAGATTGTCGGCGGCGGCGGCGCGCCGACAAACCAAAATCGGCGGCGCCCACAAAATGTCGGCGGCGGCGGCGCGGCCGGCGCAGGGCTCTACTTATTGGTCGGATATCCAGGTTTGACCATGAGTCCGACTTCACGCTTCGGGACTTGCATTGGCTACCGGTTCCCCTGCGCATCCGGTATAGGATTGCTTCCTTGGTCTGGCGATGCCAGCTGGGCCTTGCTCCAGCCTATCTGAGATTCCTCTGAGATTCCCGTGGTCGCTCGCTCCGCTCTGCGGAGAGGGAGGTTCTCGTGAAATGTGCTCGTACTGCCACCATGCAAAATCGGGCTTTTTTGGTGGTTGGTCCTGAGGTATTGAACGGGCTCCCTCTGGATCTGCGTCTCTTCCCTAAAACCCAACCCGAGTCTTTCTACACTGCCCTAAAAACCGTTCTTTATTTTCGAGCTGGAGTCGGGAGCGCCTCTGAGTAGTCCCCTTGAAAAGGCGCAATATAAGTGCTCAAATGAATGAATGAATGTATAACTATTTTATTCTAAAATTTGAATAAGTTAAGTTTATGAAACGGCACCGTGGAGAATATTAATTATGCGCTACAATGATCAGATGGGGAAACCTACACAGATAGGTACAGAGGCATGTTATTTGAACTACGGCCACCGTAGGAACTTGTGATGCCCAGGCGATTGAGATCAATATTATTAGTGGCTTCATTTTAAAGAACACGTTAAGCAGATGTCAAGAAGTTTGCAAATATCGACTGACACAGTTAGGGGCCAAAGGATTACTCATCGAATATGCTCGTCAGCTGGATTAATCGTAAACTCGGTCATCGATTTTATCGAAACTATGCACATTTTGATCTAGTTATAATGGAAATACACGCGAAGGAATAGACATGATTCGGGATATTTGCGAGTAAAGCGTTTAAACAAATATTCGATCGAACTTTGAACTTTCTGGATATGCATAGTCGAACTGCGTGTGTCTCAACATCCTAAGGTCGTTTTGATGATCTGTCTTTATTGCAGTAGGCTACACATCGAACGATTCACCTAAACACTGGATTTATCCCCACAAAAGCTACTTTTGTGGAATTATTTGGAGCATCGACAAAGCCCAAAGAATTCCGTTGGACTTACTTCTCTCCGTGAAAAAAGAAGTCTTGTTTCCGAACATCTTACATCGGAACGTCAAGATAGGTAGCATAGGGTCTTTGCATTGTAAATAAATGTAAAAATACACACGTTTTTATATAGCGACAATATTGCCTCCCTCTGCTCATTTTTAAATGATTTGATCGGGTGAGATCTTTGCCACCGCTGCCCATTTGACTGGGCGCCACGACATTTAAGGTCCCCGTGTACGGACCGTGCTATCACGACATCCAAATCTCTAACACAAGCCACCATTTGGAGGCGAATGCGGATCCGCACAAACCCTCACACAGAGACGCATGGGACGATTACTCTAGCCAATGTAGCTTACTGGGCAAGTATGTTGTATTATTCTGAACTGATTTAAAATTAATTCAGAATCTCTATCATAATTATTATGGCTGGTGAGTCGTACAATGGTATTCGCTTAATGTAATTTGCAGTTCATATATTATACTGACGAAGGATAATCATCAACATGCCACACCTTCATTGATGATGACGACGACTACGACGACGACGATGATGATGAAATTCGTTTTTTGTTTATAAAGTAAACACATGCTGACAAACCGCAGCATGGAGCAAAGTTAGAAAACGTTTGAGAAGTAGATAATTTTGACTGGTGTTAAAAGAGGCCTTTAGGACGTGATCTTGATTGCTCTTAATAGATGTAAATAATCGGCAATCAGCAGAATTTGCAAGGTCAGCTATAGTCAGTTGTCTTCGTTTTTGACAAACCTTATTTCCCGTAATCTCCTGATAAAATTTTTTAATCTTAAGCGATCTGATGATGAGGTTAAACCCCACCATCCTGGGATAGCATATAGGAGTTTGGTCAGTGATGTTGCTCTCGTAACTTCTCGAAGAGCATCATTGGAGAGTCCGCGATGTTTTAGTACTCTTAAAACATATAGTGATCAAGCATAAGTTGCTAGGTTTGAGCTAACATGGGCAAGGTTTTGAGATTTGAGATGACCAGATATGTAGACTCCAAGGATGTTCAGGGAGTCGACTCTCTTAAGTTCTTTCTGACGTTGTGGAATGGTTTTGCATCTGGCTCGCGGAATTATCATCTTAATGGAGGATTATGCCAATAAATCTAGTTGTATGAGATCGTGAAGCTTTTGCGCAAGGGTGAAATGCCGAATCGTATCGAAGGCTTTCGAAAAGTCAAGAGCAGTGAGCGCAAAAAAGGGTTCGTTTCTGAGTAGTTTGTAAATCTGATGTTGAGTAAATATGAGTGCCGCCGTTGTTGATCCTGAAGGGCGGAATGCAAAACTGGTCTGCAAGAAATTGACGGATACCCAGTTCATTAAATGATGGATATAGATATTTTTGCACTCTCAAAGATCATTGACAAAACCGAGACAACTGAAATGGGTCAGTAGTCGTTGCTTGGTATGAATAGTGTAGACCTACAGTCGTTGCCAGGTATGAATAGTGTATACGCCTACGTCGTTGCCTGGTATGAATAGTGTAGGCCTACCCGTAGGCTACCTGTGCATTCTAAGATAGGAAATTCTGTGTACAACAAATCGAGTTGTATGAGATCGTGATGTTGATGACTAATCTCTCTAGACTATTTCCTTCCGTATGGTCATATGTTCTGTTTAGGGTCAGTAGTCGTTGCTTGGTATGAATAGTATAGACCTACAGTCGTTGCCAGGTATGAATAGTGTATACGCCTACGTCGTTGCCTGGTATGAATAGTGTAGGCCTACCCGTAGGCTACCTGTGCATTCTAAGATAGGAAATTCTGTGTACAACAAATCGAGTTGTATGAGATCGTGATGTTGATGACTAATCTCTCTAGACTATTTCCTTCCGTATGGTCATATGTTCTGTTTAGAATGTTAAAACGCTTAACACCAAGTGCTCAATAACCTCTAATGTCTTTGTATTGATTATACAGAAAAACTGTAAGCTTATTTTGTATCTTTTGCCATCGTTCGTGGTACATTCTAATCAGAAAATATGTATTCTGTCCATGTCAACTCTGAAAACTTTGTGTTAACGTTAAGTAACAACGACAGGCTCTATAGTTCCACTTAAAAGTTTGCGTTGAAGTTCGCTGTTGACAAAGAGTTGGCATAATTGCTGTTTTTAAGAGCATAGGCCTACGCCACAGGAGTATGACATTAAATCATAACTGTACGTAAATAATCAGGTACACAGGTTTGAATAATGCTGCTTCAAATATCAACCTCCATTTAGATATACAGGGTGGGCCATTAAAAATTAGAACATCACGTTCAGTCTGATTTATTTATTTAATTACTACATATACTTGTCAAAATGGAAGTAATTTATTGCTAAACATTAATTTTAAAAAATCAGAAACTTTAGTCTATGTGTGCGCCTCGGTTCTGAACAATTTTTTCTAAACGTCTGCGCCAATCGTTAATGCTTCTGTCTATATAAATCGCTAGGACCATTTTCGCCACTCTTCAACAATGGCTAATTTAAGTTGTTCTATTGTTGTGAATATACCACGAAGGTAGACTTTTGTTGGAGAGCATCCCAAATAGCATAGTCTACCGGGTTTAGGTCTGGTCTATTTGGAGGGCCAGATGTCTGGTTCGATGAAGGTGACATTCTCCTGATGAAGGAAGTTGATAGTGTTTCTTGCTGTGTGTGACGGAGCTTCGTCCTGCTGCAACGTACAATTGTAACGAGTACATCATGCGCAAATATCAGGAAGTAAAACCATTTTTTAGAACGTGATCATAATAGTAGGTACTGTTTACCTTGGATCCGGGTTCCAAAACTTTACATGTACATAGTTTTTCCATCCGAGACACACCGACAGAAACCATGATGCTGCGCTTGAAATGTTCACGTTCACTTAGAGTCTTGTTGCTGAAATTTGTTTTTCTTTCTTGAATCAGAATATACATGATCATTTTGAGAATTAACTGGTATTGCAAATGTAAAATGTCTTTTCATCTGTGAACCAATTGCTTCGTACACCTCTCTCGTTAGGAAACATTTCAAGTAGCTGCTGACTTCGTTGCAGGCGTTTTAATTTACAGTCTTCGTTTATCACCTTCACCATCACGCGTTTGTACGCTTCAAGTTGTAGATCTTGCTTCACAATAAACATGGCGACCGGGAGTTGACGAAACACTGACTTAAGATAAGTAAGTACATTGCATAATAATTTAAGCGTTTACGGTTTACTCAAAACACAATTTAATTTTGTATTAAACACGATTGTATGCGATGTTCTCATCTTTAATGGTCCACCGTGTATACACCGTGTCTCAAAATAAACTGTGCAAAATTGTTTCTGTCAGAACTTCGTCAAATTTTCATCAATTTTAATAATTTTTGGTAGGTAGATGGCAAAATGGCTGAAATTTTATGCTATACATAAATTTTCCACCTCACCTGACTCATGTCACCGCACTACCTTGTTAAACACAGATGTACCAATTTCTTATATAACGCTTAAATTTTAACAACTAGAGTGCTCAGATTTTGTTCATCAATTCGTTAGAGGGCGTCAGATGTTATTTAATAAATTTCTAATAATATTTTAACTAGTCTACCTTCAGAATAGCTGGCAATCATTATTTACGTATTAATGACGTAACTGTTTATTTTAAGCTGCGCTATCGTTGATTAAAAATGGTGTTTTCGATCGTTTTTACGTCCGTACATCTGTGTTTAACAAGGTAGTGCGGTGACATGAGTGAGATGAGGTGGAAAATTTATGTATAGCATAAAATGTCAGCCATTTTGCCATCTAGCTACCAAAAATTATTAAAATTGGTGGAAATTTGACGAAGTTCTGACAGAAACAATTGTGCACAGTTTATTTTGAGACACGGTGTATATTGAAATGACACATAAAAATTAATAGACCGTGGCTACTAATGGTGTTCAGGCTATGTCTAGGGTTGTGGACTGCTGCTAAAGCAGTTGTTTCATAAGGTGAGTTGCAGTTGAACCATAGTACCTTATATTGAGATTGGACTTAAACAGACCTACCAATGGTATTCAGGATATGTTGGGGTTGCAAGAAAAAATGCGGCTAAGGCGGTTATTTCTTAAGGTAGGTTGCTCCTATTATTGAGGAAGTACTGAAACAAGTCACCTTGTTATTTCTGTTTTAGGCGTTAATTCTGTTTTAGGCCTATATGAAGCAATCACCGATACTGCTATCCTCCATGGTCTCAATGACCTACATAATAACATAAGCTTATATTAGATAATGATATTCACGTTAGCTTTCGTAGTTTTCTAGCTTAAATGTCTGCATTGGACATTTCAATCCAGTTTGATCAGAGCGTAAATATTAGCCACCAACCTGGTCAAGTCCTTGTTTCAGAATAATTATATCTATCAGGTCAATCATTTAACGTGTTGAATTTCTTGGGGATGTCCTATCCTACGCCAATCATATGTGGGTGTTCCCTTAGCGCAGAGCTGTCCAACCTTTCTGACCCCGCGGGCCACCGAAAAAATTATTCTTGAAGCCGAGGGCCGCAACAGTAAACTTAAAAGCAATGACTAAAATTTATTGAAAATTATTAACTGTGTTAAAATTTATTATGGCAATAATTATGCAATAATCAGTGAATAATAGCATGTATGCATTGCAAGCTTTATAGTAGTTCAGTGCCAAAAGTTTATAAAACAGTTCAAGCACGTTTCTAATTAGATATTTGGCTTTGAATTGTGCTTGCAATTTTTTTATTTGCGATTGGTATTCAGCTCGGGCGGGCCATTTAAAATCAGCCTGCGGGCCGCGTGTTGGACAGCACGGCCTCAGCGCTCTGTATTTTTCCTTCGGTCTACTAAATTTCTCCTATTTCGGCTCCTGTCCTTTCATCATATGTATATATATATATATATATATATATATATATATATATATATATATATATATATATATATATATATATATATATATATATATATGTTACAGGCAATTCGTAAAACCAGGGATTTTGTAAAATGCCTGAAATTTTTAGGCAATTTGTAAAATCCCTGATTCACTCAGGCACTTTACAAACTCCCTGAAAAAACCAGTCTTGTTGTCAAGACCTTAAACCTCAAGACCTTAAACCTCAAGACCAAGACCAAGACCTTGAACCTCAAGACCAAGACCAAGACCAAGACCTTGAACCTCGAGACCAAGACCAAGACCAAGACCTTGAACCTCAAGACCAAGACCAAGACCAAGACCCAAAAAATCGAAATCAGGTCAAGACTTCTAAAAATTGTAAAGTCGGAATATTCGCTATTTTAATGAAAACATGAGTCTTTTATTTTATTCAAGCAAATTAACTTTAAATGCAAACTGCAGAGAAATCCGAATTTGTATTCAAAAGTCCTTCAAAGTCCTTCATAAAGTCCTTCTTATACCAAATGCCTTTTGTATTTTATAAAAACCAATTCGCTCAGAATTTTCTGACCAAGACCAGGCACTGGTGGGCCTCATAAAAATTCCGCCATGTGAAAAAATACTTTCTACAGGTGCTGAAGTCGCTGACACACACAGAATAGCTTTTCAAACACTGGATGTAAATGTACAGATAGTGAGTCCTTTTGAAATCTTCCCATGGTTTATCATACCGTCTGATACAGAATAACTGTTGCTGCTGCCAATGGGTTTTCCTGACCAACATGACTTGTATCCATCCATAGATATTGGTCGTATGATGCAAGCAGGCTTGATACAGAATTCTTGAGTTCTGTTAAATGACTATTCATATTAACAGCCGGTCTTGGTCTTGGTCTTGCGAGACCAAGACCAAGACTTTGAACCTCAAGACCAAGACCATCCATAGATATTGGCCGTATGATGCAAGCAGGCTTGATACAGAATTCTTGAGTTCTGTTAAATGACTATTCATATTAACAGCCGGTCTTGGTCTTGGTCTTGCGAGACCAAGACCAAGACTTTGAACCTCAAGACCAAGACCAAAACCTTGAACCTCAAGACCAAGACCAAGACCAAGACCTTGAACCTCAAGACCAAGACCAAGACCAAGACCTTGAACCTCAAGACCAAGACCAAGACTTTTAAAAACGAACTCGAGTGCACTCGAGACCATGGTCTCGAGGACAACAAGACTGGAAAAAACCAGGGATTTTGTAAAATCCCTGAATCAGCCGATGAAAATTTGACAGATTGCCTAAAATGAAAATGACGAACATAATCGAAGTTTATTATGTAAAAAAGCCCTATTTTCAAAGGATTAACATATTTAGATGGTATTTTATTTAAAGTTCAGTTCTGAAGTTGTAAAACCAGGGATTTTGTAATTGACAGATTAATTTTAGAACTGACCTAACCAAAGGAAAACCAGAAATGAAAATAATGCTTGCTGGGTTTTAATTTATATCAGAGGTACTCGTCTGACCACAGTTAATCTCAGCCAATCGGTAGATATTTCGGTCAACTTCTAATTGCTGTGAATTATAAGGAAATAGACAATCAAAGTTCACTGGGCGCTGCAAGACAAATAAGTGCAAATTTTTCAAAGGGGAAGTGAAGTTGTCGAGCCGGAATGTTTATTAATTTGAGAGGTATCAACAACCTCAATTATCCTGCAACTTCAAAGTTCGCTGGGCGCTGCAAGACAA
The DNA here is from genome assembly GCA_963556255.1 of Allolobophora icterica. NCBI lineage: Eukaryota > Metazoa > Annelida > Clitellata > Crassiclitellata > Lumbricidae > Allolobophora > Allolobophora icterica. Next base: position 13,595,689 of record OY744606.1, read on the forward strand.
ATAGGTGCAAATTTTTCAAAGGGAGAGCGAAGTTGTCGAGCCGGATTGTTAATCCTGCTCGACAACTTCACTTTCCCTTTGAAAAATTATTCCGTCAATTAATAATTAATAAGTAAAGTGCAACAGAGGATGTCATTCGAGTATGTCGTGAGAAAACAGAAAAACTGCTGTTAATCCTTTGAAAATAGGGCTTGTTTGCTTTCAAGCAATTTACAAAATCCATGGTTTTACAACTTGAGAACAGAACTTTAAATAAAATGCCATCTAGAAATGTTAATCCTTTGAAAATAGGGCTTTTTGCATAATAAACTTCGATTATGTTCGTCATTTTCATTTCAGGCAATCTGTCAAATTTCCGTCATCAGATTTCAGGGATTTTACAAAATCCCTGGTTTTTTCAGGGATTTTGTAAAGTGCCTGAGTGAATCAGGGATTTTACAAATAGCCTAAAAATTTCAGGCATTTTACAAATCTCTGGTTTTACGAATTGCCTGTAACATATATATAGGCCTATGTATATATATATGATATGTATGTACACCGTGAGGCATAAAAAAGGAAGCCCCTGGAAAAATCGTTATTATTTTAACAATATTCAAACAATGTCAATGAAATTCATGAAATTTATAGTTAAATAGCAGGCAATGTAAAAAAAATTACAGTTATGTACTCAAACTGTCGGCCTTCAGCTTCTACGCATGCGCAAAGTCGCTTGCGCCATTCACGCACCGCCGAGTCAATAATTCGTTGGTCAAGATCGTTCCAAGCTTACATGATTCGTTACGAAGATCTTCAACATCACGGACTGTCACGTCCTACTCTGTTCACTCGTGACAAGTTAGGCCCGCGACGTCGTTCCTTAGACCAGGAAGAGGTTATACGGTTTTTCCTTTTAATATCTAAGACTACACAAAGTTATATTAGTTACGAGAAGAGAAAACGTTAGCGTTCTGTAGCGGCTTCTTGACCAGATGTTCAGGTCTCGCCTGCAAGTCCAACCGAAGATGATCCTTCGTCCGATCGCTCTATCATATATATCCTGTCCTATCTACATCTGTCGTCGCAAACGTCTTGCTCCCCCGCCAGGCCTCGCCTGTGAAGACGGTGAGGCCTGCTATCACCTTCGTCGTCTGTTCTCTTTAATGTCCCCCTCTGGGCCTTGCCAGATGTGGTCGGCCTCATTAGCAGAGTTCGTCGGACGACCGTTACCCCGTGTCATCGAGTGCGCTGCGGCTGACCTCCCCCAGCATCAGCCATTAGTGGCGCCCGCTGCTCGTGGTCTGTCCGAGCCGCGACGAATTATCACAGATAACGGTTACCCGTTATCTTGAACATAGATTGGTCGAGAGCAGGGGCTGCAAACCGTTGCCTTGATGCCGCTACGATGAATCGTAATAGGAGCTTGGCGCAGGCTGCGACATTCCCTCCCATCCCAAGACGATGGCGCATGTCCGCGATCCTCGACATCGTCCTCGGCTCTTCGTTGTATGTCCATGTAGATATCGTCTCCCGGATATATATATATATATACAAAACAAACACACACACATTAGTCGCAATTATATACACTAGACAGGGTTCGACCCTCGTCATGACTGGGTCTCCTACTCCTCCTCATTCAAATCCGGGACAAGAAATCGGCTGCGATGTTCTTATGTCCCGGCAGGTATCGAAAATCTACATTGAATTCCTGTAGCGCCAGAGACCATCTAGCCAATTTAGCACTTTTTGGTGCCGCTTCAGTCAGAAAAGACAGAGGGTTGTGATCCGAGAAAACAATCACTTTGGATAAAAATACCCAGGATCGAAAGCGTTTTAGGGCCCAAATGACTGCGAAGGCCTCCCGCTCAATCGTGGACCAACGGGACTGGGTTTCTGACAATTTCATGCTGGCAAAGGATATCGGCTTTTCGCCTCCCTCCTCTGTCCATTGGATCAGACAACACCCAATAGCCGAGGCGCTTGCGTCTACCAGAAGGCCAAAGTCCTTCGAGAAATCTATTGTATGTAAACGTGTCGCCCTACTCAGGTCGGCCTTTAATTTATCTAGCGCCTCTTGATGGTTCAGGTCCCATGGGACCTTATTGGGCACGTTCTTCTGCGTTAGATTAGTTATTACCCGCGCTGTTTCGGCCAATGAAGGGATAAAATTCCGGAAGTAGCTAAAAAAGCCCATGATGCGTCTTACATCTTTCTTCGTTACTGGGGGTTGTATATCCCCTAGTGTGGCTATTTTACTTGGGTCCGGTTCGATGATACCTGACCCGACCATGTGACCTACGAACGTTGTTTTGCCTTGAGCGAAGCTGCATTTCTTGAGACTTAGGGTTAGGCCTGAGTCCTGAATGGTCTGTAGGAATTTATCTAAGTGCTCCAGGTGCGACGGCCAATCCATAGAGAACACCGACATGTCGTCGACAAAGGGTTCCGTGAAGTCGCGCACTGGTTGCAGAATTTTTGAGATGCATCGGATGAAAGTATTACTTGCTGACTTGAGCCCAAATGGCATCCGATTAAATTCGAACAACCCCGCATCGCAGACGAAGGCCGTGGCCCAGCGAGATTCCAATTTGACCGGAAGTTGCCAGTACCCGCTTTTCGCGTCAAAACAGCTGATGTATTTAGCTCGTCCGACCTTTTGTAATACATCAGTGATATCCGGGGTGGGGAAACAATCCCCCATGGAGTGGCGGTTGACGTGACGATAATCAATCGCCAATCGTACACCGTTCTGTCCCTTGGGGCCCTTGAGGACGCATACCACCGGGCTAGCCATCTCGCTATTGGACGGTGAGATTATCCCTAGGTCCAACATTTCCTGGATCTGACGGGATACCTCTGGTTTAAGCAGTTCTGGGACCTTATAGGCCCGTAAACGTTTGGGCCTGAAATCCGGCAGAAGCCGGATCTCGTGTTCAAAAAGTGGACAGAAGCCGGGGTTATCAGAAAATACAGCCGGATATTTATCCAACACAGCAAACAGTTGTTGCCTTTCCTCGGCGGTTAGATGGGTCACCTTGAGAGGGTCTATTCGCCCGCTAGGTGGCGCCTCAGTTTCAGTAATCCTTTCGACTACCTCTACTGTTCCAAACTCTTCATCCCTATCAAACACCACGGTGCAATTGTTCACAATTGCCCGCTCGATTCTTTCGTTAAACTTCTTAATTTTGTTTGCGTGAATGTGTCGTTTTTTGCCTCCTAGTTCTACAATATACGAGTAAGGAGATTTGACCTCAACGATCGTAGCCGGTCCTTGCCAACGACTATAGAACTTCGCACCTACGAAATCGGGTGCAAGTACGGCTACCTTATCTCCCAATTGATATTTCCTGTCGGTGCTACGTAAGTTATAATGGTCAGCGTATCGCTTTTGTTCAATGCTGGCGTAATATTCTGCGTACATCTTGGCAAACTCGAGGTTCTCCTTCAGAGTCTGCAGATACTCCTCTGGCTTCTTGCCAATACTGAACGGTAGTTCTCTCTCCCCCGCCCATGACTCCTTAAGTATGTTCAAGGGTCCTTTCGGTAGGCTACCATAAACCAAGGTGAATGGGCTAATGTGAGTGGTGGCAGACGGTTTCTCGCGCAGGCTCCAGAGAACAAACGGCAATAAACGATGCCACCCGCGAGGCTCTGATTGGGCCAGCTTGTAAATCATCGCCTTCAGGCTCTGATTACAGCGTTCGACCAGGCCCGCCGCCTCTGGGTGTCCTGGGGTGTTGAAGCGTGGAGTACACCCTAAGCGCTTCAGAAACTCTTTAGTTAATTTGCTCGTAAAATTACTACCGCAATCAGAGGTGATAATTTTAGGTACCGAGAAAGTCATAAAAGTCTGCAGCAGGGCGTCACATACCCCTCTTGCATTCAATGAGCGCAGCGGATAGGCTACGGGCCAACGTGAGAATCGATCTATTAGCACTAAAGCATAATTGAATTCTGGCTTCGGCACTAATGGGTCATTTATTATAGGTCCTATGCAATCCATACTCCAGTGGGTGAATGGTAGTTCGTCATGTCGCGGGATGGGGGTAATTGGTACCCTGTGCGCCACCTTGACCGGCGCCCTGAGCTGGCAAACAGTGCATGATGCGCAGTAGGTGCGAACCCTATCGTCCATTTTTGGGAACCAAAACCCGAGCTTGATGCGACAACGGGTGGTCTTAAAGGCCATATGTCCCGCGAAAGGCGCGTCATGTGCCATCTCCAGTACTATGTTGATACGTGATTCAGGCAGACACAGCTGCTTTACCTTGTGGCCCATGATGGTATCGCGGTGATATAAAAGCTTATTCTCTATAAAGAAGCTACCTTTGTTCTGTCTGGCGAGTTTCCAACAGGGTGCCAGCGCTGGACAGCTCTGCTGTTCCTTTGCCAACGTGTCTACGTCTGCCACCCGTTCGTTCTGTAACCCTTCTGGTTCTTCCGTGTTTACGAAGGAGGGGGAATCCATACTGGGACTCACCTCCTCCCCCTCGGGCTTCTCCTCATCTTCTCCGCGCTCTAACGGCTCCTGATCGATGCCGTGGTCAGCGTTCACCCTCCCTTCGTTTCCGTTCACGTCGGTCACATTGTGGATGTTATTGATATTTTCAGGTGGTTTGGTCCTTTCGGATTCAAGCTTTCCAACAGATAGCACGTTGTACTTAGCGACCTCGCCTAGAAGGTTGACTACTGTGGGAGTTAGGATAATTGCCTCGTTGAGATCTGGCACGGCTGCACACCATACTCGCACAGCGGGGGCAATGTTCACCACTCCCTCCCTGGCGTTTACTCCTGGCTTCATGTGAAGCCTGACCACGTCTACCACGTCCGTTTTCCCTTGTATGCCCGACAGTCTTACTCGCTTACTCACAGGCAAGTTCAAATGTTGTACCAGAGTATCCTTAATACAACAAATCTCCGCCCCTCCGTCTATCAAAGCCTTCTGATCTGGTAGACCTTCAACCTGGACGTCTAGATAAGATCGAACATGAAATTCGTCAGCGTCGATGAATGGTCCGTAAGTTTCTTCCTCACCTTCATCCATCCCTCCTTCCGTCACCTCTAAGTCTGAGTGACTCTCATCCTCCCTTCCTTCTATCATGGCCTCCTCTTTATCGCTCGCCTGCGCGCTGCTGCGATAGATGTCACTGCTCGTGGGGGTGTCGATTGCGCATGCGCTAACTCGCGTCTGCTTCTTTTCGGCCCCCTGGGCCTTCGCCATCTTGCAGTTTCGTGCTATATGATTTTGAGAAAAACACACGAAGCACAGACCCTTCTGCTTCGCGTCCTCCTTTGAGGGTTGTCCCTCTGCCTTTACCTTACTCTCCCCCTCACTTCTGGATGCCTTGGAATGGCCATTTGCGTTTGACTGGTTCCCTGGCCGGCAGTTATTATACGCCATTACATTACTAGCTCGAAGGGGCTCACCGTTATTATTGTGTGACGCCATATAAGTGTCTATAGAGTTGGCTAATTCGTCATGACTAAGCCAACCCTCCTTTTCTTGCGCTAGAATGAAATCGAGACATCCTTTGGGTATCATGTCCTTGAGTCGATCCGCACAGAGCAGGCTCACGAGTTTATCAAACTCGTTCTTAATCTGTCGGCTACGCAAGTAGTACATCATGGTGGTGTGTAATCTAGAAGCAAGGATGGTGTACGTCTCGTCAGATAGCTTACGCATCGCGTGGAACCTTTCCTTCAGTTGTATAGGACTTATCCTGAATTCCTTGAGCAGGAATCCCTTCAGGTTCTCGTAATTGTCCAAATGCTCGCGAGCTAGACGAGCTGTGAGGTTCTTGGCTCTTTCGTTTAGGTTTGCTAATAAAAGCTTTGCCTTAACGTCCTCGTCCACTTGGTAGACGGCAAACAAGTTTTCTATATGATCGAAATAACCGGGTATTTCAGCGGTGTCCTGAGGGAACCTCCATAGAACATTCTTCAGTACCTCTCCAAAGTGCTTTGTCCGACTCGCCAGAGAATGCCTAAACCTCCGATCCTCTTCTCTCGCCAATCTCTCTCTCTCCTCTCTCACTCTCCGTTCTGTTTGTTCTGCTTCCCTTAATTGCAATTCCTTTTCCCTTACCTTCCTCTCTTCCTCCCTCGCCTTTCTCTCTTCCTCCCTCGCCTTTCTCTCTTCCTCCCTCACCTTTCTCTCTTCTTCTTCCCTCCTTCGCCGATATTCCTTCTCTTCATCGTACTTTCTCATCTCGAATTCAAACTTCTGCCTCTGCAGATCGAATTCGGTCCCTGTCGACGCGTGTCTAGGCGGTGTAATACGTGTGAATTCAGGTTCACTTCCATGATCACTTCTTACTACCTGGGCCCATTCTCCCATCAATTGAGAGCGGTCCATGGCTAGTACGCTCTCCTCATCTGCTCCAGTCTTCTGTAAATACAATCTAAGGCGCTCATTCGACATCTTCCTGATATCTGCCTGTTTCTCAGGTGTTAACTCATCCATGGTTAAGTAAGTAAGAAAGAACGACCAATGAGCTGAGGAATCAACAACAAAGTGGGCAGAGTGGATTTCAACCTAGACAGTTATTCAAAAATATAAAGTCAAAGGTATCACAAGTGAGCAGAGAGGGATTCAACCAAGACGGTTATTCCAAAATGTAAGATAAAAGTCTTGCAATAATTCAGGAGAATCAACACTATTCACAACCGATTCTGTCCCGTGATTGACACACCTGACCACTCAATTGAACCCAGTCAACGAACGAAGGGTCTTACCTGTCCCTGTCTGGCTGCTGGATTCTTGGTTTTCACGGCTGTGCTGGTTCCGGTTGATCGGTTGCCCGTCGGTTGATTTCCTTTGGACGCTCGGCTGATCGATCAGTCGTGGATCTCTCGTCCTCGGCTGATCCGGTTGATCGCTCCGTCCTTCGGTTGACTCGGATGATCGGTTGATCGCTCCGTCCTTCGGTTGACTCGGATGATCGGTTGATCCCCCGTCCTTCGGTTGACTCGGATGATCGGTTGATCCCTCCGTCCTTCGGTTGACTCGGATGATCGGTTGATCACTCCGTCCTTCGGTTGACTCGGATGATCGGTTGATCACTCCGTCCTTCGGTTGACACGGATGATCGGTTGATCACTCCGTCGTTGATCTCTCGGCGGCTGTCGCTGCTCCTTCTCTCCTCGTCTAATCGCTGATCAGATCTGCGTGCTGATCGGCTTCCTCTTCCGGGTCGTCTGGAGTAAGGCTCGCTGCTCCTCGAGACAGTTTGGCCTTGCTCGAATTTGAAAAACTGAAAACTTAAAGTTTCAGCTTCACTCTCTCAATCCCGCTTCTGACACCAGAATGTCACGTCCTACTCTGTTCACTCGTGACAAGTTAGGCCCGCGACGTCGTTCCTTAGACCAGGAAGAGGTTATACGGTTTTTCCTTTTAATATCTAAGACTACACAAAGTTATATTAGTTACGAGAAGAGAAAACGTTAGCGTTCTGTAGCGGCTTCTTGACCAGATGTTCAGGTCTCGCCTGCAAGTCCAACCGAAGATGATCCTTCGTCCGATCGCTCTATCATATATATCCTGTCCTATCTACATCTGTCGTCGCAAACGTCTTGCTCCCCCGCCAGGCCTCGCCTGTGAAGACGGTGAGGCCTGCTATCACCTTCGTCGTCTGTTCTCTTTAATGTCCCCCTCTGGGCCTTGCCAGATGTGGTCGGCCTCATTAGCAGAGTTCGTCGGACGACCGTTACCCCGTGTCATCGAGTGCGCTGCGGCTGACCTCCCCCAGCATCAGCCATTAGTGGCGCCCGCTGCTCGTGGTCTGTCCGAGCCGCGACGAATTATCACAGATAACGGTTACCCGTTATCTTGAACATAGATTGGTCGAGAGCAGGGGCTGCAAACCGTTGCCTTGATGCCGCTACGATGAATCGTAATAGGAGCTTGGCGCAGGCTGCGACACGGACCTTTGTTTTGTACACCATTTCCTGCATGCATCCCCATATTTTATAATCTACGGGATTCAGATCTGGGCTGTTAGGGGGCCATAGTGTAGGAATTATGAAGTCAGGAGTTTCATTCGTCAGAAGTGCAACCGTTTCTCGAGCTCTGTGCGCTGGAGCACCATCTTGCTGGAAAATGTAAAATTAAGAGAATTCTCGAATTTCAGGTAGAAGGTCTTCTAGGAGTAAAACATCTCTGTAGTATTGGCCGTTGATTTTTACCCCCGGTTCAACAAAGTGAATTGACGTGCGCCCCAGAGAAGAAACACCGACTGACACCATCAGGGATTTGCTAAACGTCGGACGTGTGCGTAAAAGGCGGTCGACTGCAATATCTCTCTTTGGAGTTCCAACTGCAACATACAGATGATAATTTTGAGTATTGCTAGGAGAAGCAACTGTGAATAATTTTTGGTCAGTAAACCAGATGTAAACTAGGCTAGCTGGGTAGCGACGCAACAAAAGGTGACTGCGGTCAAGTCGAGCTTGTTTGTTGGCCACGGTCAATTCATGTGCCCTACGTTTTTTCATGCATATCAAACGTGTCTTTCTTCACAATACGATTAATGGAACGTTGAGATATACCAACTTCCCGAGCAATTTGTCTTTGAGTACGGTGTGTTTGCGGCAAATCTTTCTGGCTCAAAACAGTATTTCAACTTCTTCAATTTTGTCAGCAGTTCGAGCAGTGCGCGGACGGCCACTGCCGGGAAGACGTTGCGAAGTTCCAGTACTATCAATCTTGCGAATAATCTTGTCCAATCCACTACGAGACCAGCTTTATGAGGCCTTTTTAAAAATAAAATTATTGATTTAACCGATATATGTTTTTGCGTAAATTGCTTTTGTTTTGATCAATTATTGAATGAGTTATAACGATTTTTCCAGGGGCTTCCTTTTTTATGCCTCACGGTGTATATATATAAATATATATAGGCCTATCATTGTCAGCTTCCTCTAGCTCAATGTCTGTCTCAACATATTTTATTACCAACAAAGCACATGTGGCTTTCGTGCTGTTTCACGTGCAGGTCCTCATCGATGGAATTCTCTACTTCCGGCTTGCAAGCAGTTGAAAGTGATTTCGTATATTAGAACGATATACTAGGTCTTACTAAAATAATAATAATCTCTTGTATAGTTTCGATGATCCGTGTGTCCTACGATAAACGTTGTCCCTTCCTCCCTCCCTCCCTCCCTCCCTCCCTCCCTCCCTCCCTCCCTCCCTCCCTCCCTCCCTCCCTCCCTCCCTCCCTCCCTCCCTCCCTCCCTCCCTCCCTCCCTCCCTCCCTCCCTCGTCACCCGAAGTGCTTAATTGACAAACAGCCGCCGGCGGCGGTCAGGCCTCACCTGTCAAATAGACACAGAGGGATTGATAGACAAACAACCTTCCTCCCTCCATCCCTAGCTCAGTCTTGGTCCTTAGCGAACAATTAATTATCTGGACCTCAGATTCAGAATTGCTGACTGCGCGCGACATAGAAGAGCTTAAATAAATAATGATTAAAATAAAGTAGCTTTTAATTGGGATGAAACGCTTCTTCGAGCCAAGGTCCAGTGGCGTTTAAAATCGAGAGCACAATTCCTGACGACTTTGCTGACCACAAACAATCAGTTTGGGACTGTCCTCTTATAAAAAAAAAACTGCTGCTTTACAGTAGTCCATTACAACATCCATTGGTCACGAGTTACGGTAGCCAGTATGTTGACGCTGACCTCACCTTACATTACAATGAGTAAGGTAAGGTAAGGTATCAACAGCAATGGAGTCGGATAGGCTACACGTCTGATGCTGCATCAGTACTTTCACGAACTGTCAACGGCTGTTGTATGCGTGATTTGACGGTTAATAGGCAGCTAGCCAATCGATGAGCTTGTTTATCCACAATAATTATTGTACAGCTGTGGGCTTGCGCATGTGAGATTGTGCACTTAAGTTGCTTGATATGGACACCTGAGTAGAAACACAGTGTAGCCTACATTACTTTGCTGTACAAGATACAATGCGCGACTCACAGCAGAAAGGCCTATATACTACAACTTGATAGACCGAGCAGGCAGTGAGTGCTAAGCAATTTGCCGAATTGGAAGTAGGTCGAGTGTCTTTCTGTCGGGAGATAGAGAGGGTTGGTCACAGTCAAGTGAGTGGACGTTATGTGGACTAGAGAAGGTGAGCGCTGTTGCAGCTGCCTTCGTTCTCAACGGACCGATGAAACCAGACTAACTGAACCAGTTTCTGAGGAATATCGAGATGGCGGTGAAACTATGCAGAAGTTGGTCGTTCTGAGTCAGCTCGCTATATGGTCTTCGGTGCTAAAGCCAAGCGGATATATATAGTGACAGTTTAGAGCGATTCTGGTAAAAGATGGTCTGATTGAGTGTACTACATCAGCGCCCACTAACGGAGAAAACGTAACGATCCCGAAGGTATTGCTTCAATTGTTTTAGGGTAGACGCAGGGGTGCACAACATTTTTTGGCCAAGGGACAGATTGCATTTTAGAAAAGAGTCGAGGGCCGCAAATACGACGTAATGTATTTATGTATGTGTGTAAGTATCTGGACGCTTCACAAAGTGCATTTTAAGTGCCTTGCCGAAGCCTAACAACGACTTTGTAAATGAAAACAACACTGAAGACTCGAGCAGAATTTAAAACCAATTTTTACTTAATTAATCTTGCATAGTTCACGTTCAAACCGAATTAAAATGCGCAATTTGCTGCTATAGGCCTACATAGCTAATGAGATGGTTGTGACTTAGTGCGTTAACTACTTTATCTATGTTTGGCTGCAATTCAGTTGTTGCAATCTTCAAAATGGAGTTGAGATTGTTATCAGTCAAATTTGACCTTATTCTCATTGATGTTCATGAACGAAAATGTTTGTTCACGCAAATATGTATTTCCAAATGCTGAAAACAATGTTAGAACCATTTCCTTAATTTTTCTATATTAAATTTTGTTAGGACAGAGTCCTAAAATGTTAAAATTTGAGTTTCTTTCAAGGCCACTTTCAGGTTAGCTGAAAGTTGAAGGTCGATGACCTTAATAACTGGTATTTGTCAGGAACATCTTCTGCTGAACAAGAACAGGGATCACGCATAAAATTAAAAAAGCTCTTTCTTTTCTTTGAAGTCTTGGAAATGGTATGGAAATTGCTGCTTTAAATTTCACATGACTTGTGATATCTAGTAAAGTCACACTGGTACTCCCTTTGGAAAAGTGAGCATATCTCAAAATGAACAAAGATTCCAGACTGCAGATGTGAAGGGAAGAGCTGTAGTTTCAATTGAACAACTTGCAACTCTTGAAACAGGTCAAAGATAAAGTGTTCTTTACCTTGAAGGCGATGATTCAACATATTGAGATGACCTGTAATATCTGTAAGAAAGGCCAAGTCAGACAGCCATGCCTCATCATCAAACACAACGGTTTATTTACCCTTCTCAATTAGAAATATGTTAGTAGTAGGCCTACAATGAAGTTTTAATTTAGTCGATATAATTTCTGTTCGAGGGCCACTTTCCTTTGTCATTTTAAATTACCCCGAGGGTCGAACAGGACAAGTCCGGGGGCCGCATGCGTCACGCGGGCCGCGGGTTATGCACCTCTGGGCTAAAGGTATAGCTTCAATTCTTAGGCTAGAGCTAGTAAAATATTTATGGCTCTACGATTGTGAGCTTTGATGTTGACAAAACACATTGGCAGCCTATTCGAAGTCAGAAGTAGAATGGAGCCATGGCTCTCAGGCAGGGCTGTAGTCGAGCGTATACGCGGGTATACAGCGTATACTCACCTCTGGAGAAATTTGAGAGCGTATACTCAGGGCTCTAGACGAGGGTATACGCGGGTATACAGCGTATACTTACCTCTGGAGATTAAATTTAGAGGAAAAAGAGAGGTTTTGACAGGTTTTTAGGGCGAATGACTAAAAAAAAAAGAAAAAAAGGTCATCAACTTTTTCAGAGACGAAATCGTAAAAAGTCTTAAAATTTTCAGAGAATTGGTGAAAAGTCTGAAATTTTTCTTAGACGAATTCCTACTGACGCCGCTGGTCACCGGTAGCGTATACTCACCTCAAATTTTACCACTACAGCCCTGCTCTCAGGTCTTCGTTTTGACTTTGACAATTTATTTGGTAGTGTGCTTTCAACTGCTTTGACACTCGATCTTAGCCAGGGCTGTATAGAGGGTGTACGCGGGTATGCAGCGTGTACTCACCTCTAGAGATCCCGTATACTCACCTCACAAAATATTTGTACTCCTCTCTAATTAGTTTCGGAAAACTAACCGGTAGCGTGTACTCACCTCTAATTAGTTTCGGAAAACTAACCGGTAGCGTGTACTCACCTCTAATTTTACGACTACAGCCCTGATCTTAGCCTACTGTTAGTTTCACCCAAATAAAAGAGTCTAGCAGATAATTAAGCTTACACCGAACCTTTGTTCGCAACATCTTGAATTATTTTCGGAGATAAACGATCCTCACAATATATTTCTAAAACTGAAGGCTCCTTTATGATGGCCGCTTCAAGAGACACTACAATAGACTATCATCTCTCTCAACGTTTGGCTAAATGATGTGAAAGTTCCAGTCTTGTTATCAAGACCTTAAACCTCAAGACCAAGACCAAGACCAAGACCTTGAACCTCAAGACCAAGACCAAGACCAAGACCTTGAACCTCAAGACCAAGACCAAGACCAAGACCTTGAACCTCAAGACCAAGACCAAGACCAAGACCTTGAACCTCAAGACCAAGACCAAGACCAAGACCCAAAAATCACAATCATATCCACACTATTCCTTACTAAAAACTGTCAAGTCGGACTACTCGCTACTTTAATGAAGCAAACCAACTCTAAATGCAGACTGCAGAGAATTTCTGAATTCGAATTTACAAATTAAGTCCTTCATGCAAAATGTTATTTCAAATGCATGCCGGTTGCATTTCATAAAAACCAATTCGCTCAGAATTTTCTGACCAAGACGTGCCTTGTGGGGCCTCATAAAAATTTCGCCATGTAAAAAAGAGATCATTAACATGTCTAAATCGTGTGTGGTGGTCATGTTTCTTTCCATGATGAGCAGGAGATAGATAGATTTGAACCAATTTCGATGTATGGAAATCTATCTTCCTACCGATTTTGGCTTGACCTACTTTTCATAGGTGCTCAAGTCGCTGGCACACACAGTAGCTTTTCAAGCACTGGATTTAAATGTATAAATCGTGAGCCTTTTTTTAAACCGTTATTGACCGCAATTGCTGCGGAAAAATTTAAAATTCAGTCGGTCTTGGTCTTGGTCTTGAAAAACCAAGACCAAGACTTTGAACCTCAAGACCAAGACCAAGACCAAGACCTTGAACCTCAAGACCAAGACCAAGACCAAGACCTTGAACCTCAAGACCAAGACCAAGACCAAGACTTTTAAAAACGAACTCGAGCGAACTCGAGACCAAGACCTTCTAAAAAATATCAATGAGAAAAGAACGCTTCGATAGCTAGAAAACCCATAAGTGGCTTCCTTACTTAAACACGCACAATCCAACCAACAGATTCCAGTCCACAACCACCAGCTTTGTTATTATGTCTATGTCAACTAGCAAAAAAAATATACATAGAACTTGACTGCATGGAGTCAGTTACCAACGACAAAAATCTTGCCATGTAACTTATTCAAGTAGTCTATTTGGATTACCCTTTGTTTATGATGTAAGACCTTAGCAAATTTTTGAAACAACTTATAGACAGTGCCGAGGTTAATAATTCTGTAGATATTTGGATAACCCTTCGTTTATGATGCACTAGGTAAGACCTTAGCAAATTTTTGAAACAACTTATAGACAGTGCCGAGGTTAATAATTCTGTAGATAAATGATTCCACAGCACAGGCCCTGACATTTTACAGAAAACCTTGTAGCCTTGATTCGAAAATATTCAGGACGATATATACAAGTTTATGAGCAATACGTATCTCATGACAGTTAATTGATACTCCCATCTTGAAGTAGCACTTAAATGACAGAGGCAGCATATTGTTATGATACTGATACATAAATAGGCCAGTTTGAAACTTATTTATTTGGTCTATTGTCAGGATTTGTTTATCGTTAAATGTTTGTTTGGAGCTAACTCTCCAATGGATGTGAAACGCAGTACGTAGGCCTATAGCTGTTTTTTTGCAATATAATTAGAGGGTGTAAAACAGCCTTGTAATTTGCTCCCCATATGGTGCTACAGTATGAAATGTACGGAAAGACAAGTGTATAATACAAGCTTAATAGGATATTTGAGGACAGTCGTTGTCCATAATCAATCATAGCCTACCTTCATTCATGAGTTTTCCTACTTTTTGGTAAAAGTTTCATAGTTTAAACATGATGTTTATTTTACTCATGTAATGGGGTGTGCAATAGTCCAGCGGTTAGCGTACAGAGGTCGGGGTTCACATCCTCGTAAGGGCAGATATTTGCTTCGCTATTTTTGCTCCAACTCAATAATAATGAACACACTGACCCAGGGCCGTTTTATCCACTAGGCACAGTAGGCACAGTGCCTAGGGCCTACGAAGCTTTCAGGGGCCTACGAAAGTCTGAAAATCTGAAATGAGATAGGGCCTAGGCTATTAAATGATTGACCGGGAAATGAAAAAAGGAAAATTGCAAACATCAGCAAGTTCAAATGTAATAACTTTGTTCTGAAACAGTTTAAATTAAGCTGTGCTAGCCTACATTATGTGAACTTTGCGGCTCTTTGCATTAGCAAAATCACATATAGGCCTATAAGTTATAACGTCTTCAATTGTCATTTCCCACATTAAGTCGTTTTCAACTGAAAGCAGTGCAATTAGCTTTAATCCAGGGTTGACAGTTTAGTTGGGGTCGTAATCGTAATAATTATCCAAACTTCTAAGGCGCCACTCGAAGGCCAAGCACAGGGCACCAGCCTATTCACGAGCGCTACGTCAAAGCAAAGGGGGGGGGGTTACAGAGAATACTCCAAAAGAGGCCCGAGTCTGGTTTCCAGAGGGCCAGATCAAGAGAGGAGACAGAGCAGCTGTCAAGGCGGGCGTCGTTTAGGGCGAGAAGAATTGGAAGGCGAAGGATCAGATGAGTCAGGGTAGGAGTGTTTGAAAAGGTGAGGCTTCAATTTTGAGTTGAAAGCCCGGTGGTGATAGATAGAGGAACGTGAGGAGGAGGATGGAGGACCGGTTGCAATGATGATGAAGGAACTGAGAATCTGCGGAATTCAGGGGAGATCGTTCCAGAGGCGTACGTGGTGCGGTCACTGCGGTGTTGGATATGGCTCGGTTGGAGAACTTGAGATGAGAAGTGACTGGGGGTCGGGAAAGACTGAGATAAGAGGATCGGATGGAGCGGGTTGCCTGAATGGTGAAGAGATCACGGAGGTACTTGGGCTGGGAATATTTTAGGGAATTGTAGGTTAGTGATAGGACTTTGAAGTGGATTCGCTCTGGGATTTTTAACCACTGGAGTGATTTGAGGATGGGAGTGATATGGTGATGTCTGGGCGTTCTAGTGACAGCTCTGGCTAGTGAGTTTTGGATACGTTGAAGACGCTTGATTTTGTGTGGAATCAAGGTTAAGGAAGAGGGAATTGCAGTAATCAAGCTTTGAATGAATAATGGAGGCAGCAATGGTGGAGGCAGTTTTAAGGTCGAGCTTAGGCCGGATGCGTCGGAGGTCACGAAAGTGGCTGAAGTAGAAGCGCGAGAGTTTGGAGATGTGGTTAGAGAAGGACAGGTGTGGATAAAAAGTGACACCACGATTGCGGACGGAGGAGGGGGAGTCTAAGGTGAATGTAAGAGACGATGAGTTAGTCGATAGGCCTAGGTTGTGGAAGGGCCTACGAATGCAAGAGTGCCTAGGGCCTACGACGACCTTAAAACGGCCCTGCACTGACCGTACACTGTCTGTGGAAAGATGAGACGGCGAGGCAAAAGAATAGTCACCCGTCGTTACATGCCAAAAGCCCAAGAAAAATTAAATCACTAACAATTCAAATCAGTGGTTGCTTCTCGTAGCTAGCTTAAGGGACTGTTCTTTTTCTCACCCATGAAATGCGCTACCTCATAACTGCAGGAGCTGAGAGCAACAGGTTTCAAACCATCCGAAAATTAATCTACACATTTCGATACAAAAAGTTTCTTCTTTATGTTTGATAACCTCTAGCTTTAATAGATGAAGTTGGCGTGCATTTTGACAATGCGGAATAAATAGACCTACCACTTCCATCCATCTTTCAAGTTAAATCATAGGCCTGTCTACAGCGTTGATGCTTAATAGTATTGTGATTCACTGCGTTGTAAATATATTGATTTATCGTATGCTTTTTTCAGTGAACAAAGGAAGGACTCGGCTGGGCTACTGCTCATATATCACCTCATGCATGGATGCTCGCTTTTATCGTCTACACTTGTAGGCTACGCACTAGAGTCAATTATGCGAACTTGTTGATGCAACCATAAACTGAAGTATTAATCACTTCTGTTTGATAGACTCGACCTATAGTAGAGTGAGCTCTGCGACCTATAGTAGGGTGAGCTCTGCGACCTATAGTAGGGTGAGCTCTGCGACCTATAGTAGGCTGAGCGCTGCCAATTATGTTTTCCGGACGACTGCCAGTTAAACTGCACTGCAAGAACTTCAATCTTTAGATGCATCTATGAGTATGAAATGATAAGGACTTCAGTTTCTTATCTCGGCATAGGATGGAGAGCGACAATATCGAGTCATTATCCTAACTGTCTTCTCGTCGACATTTGGGAGTGATCTCTTCGTTTTGACTGGACACGTTTGTGACAATGTTTTAACAGCACAGTGGAGCACCATGTTACTAAAATTAGTTTGAAAACAATTTTGTAAGCACGTCTATTAAGAATCGATCTCTACAAAAGCAGTCATAATTATTGCTCTAAACTGTTGTGCCCAGTTTACACTGCTTATAGGCCTACATAAGACACGAAAATGTTGAACAGAGGCGGAGTCAAGGTTTTCATTTGTTTCGTTGCGTGCCTGATACCAGTGTTCGTTATTATACATCTTCTAAGCGTATGTATAGAACCGATACCGATACTCGATAGTTATAAGCTAGCTAATGAATCCCACGTAAGCCTAGGCTTAGGCCTATATAGATTTTTCAACGTGTGCATTGAACCTCTGCCTGAACCTGTCGTTTTGAACAAATACGAAATAACCTTCAACGTGACTCAGCGAATTGTCATATACGACGCAATCATGAATGAGCATTACAGTAATTCATTTGCACTGGAAGTCTCTGGTCCACCAGGACATCCCTGGAACGATTTTGACGTACAGATCACAAGCGACAAGATCGATCCCACGCGCCTGCAAAGAGGTACTGCGTTCTTCATATCATCCAGATGCCCTGGAAATTTCCATCACTTCATTAAAGAAAACTTTCTTCCCTTGTTCAGCACCATTCGCTCCACTGGCGACTTGCAATCGGGAGCCGACAACTGGATTCTCTACAACACACCGAACACAAACTACAATCAGTTCTGTCGAGATTACAACAAGTTCGATGAAATTATACGGACTTTGCATACAAGCGGATTTCATGACGTCTATTATAACGCACCCCGAAATACGTGTTTCGCTAAAGCCATATTTGGAAGCATCGATAAGTTGGTTCGACCCAGAGACGCTATCGAGCAGATCATTCACGGATACAATCTATCAAAAATCTGCAGCGTCGAGAAAGCCAAGTTTGTGACGATTGTACTCAGGAAAGACAGACGAATTCTAAACATAAAAGAATTGTATCGGATCGCTAATAAAACGTCTCATTTTCGAGTGCGGTTGGTCGAGTTCGGTGGCAAGTCAGTTCGACGCCAAATACAAATCGCCTGTAGATCGCTGGTTATGATTGGAGTCAACGGAGCTGCTCTTGAGTGGGGAGTCTTCATGCCAGAAGGATCGTACGTCCTCGAAATCTGGTGGCGCAACTGGCTTCCATTTTTTGCAGACGAACTGAAGAAATTTGGCATCGTGCATCGAACCCTTGAGGCTGAGACTGTGCGGACCAACTGGACAACGTATGAAATCAGAATGCGGGGCCGTTCGGAATTTATCAGCGGGACGAGAGCACAGCTATATATAAAGGATAGAGAAAATGTAGCAAAGTGGTCGGACGTTAACGTAAACGTTGCAGAATTCAGAGAATCTTTTACAAACATTTCAAATCTTTGTTCTACCTCAGGGAAAGGATCTAACTGCTCAAATATGGGCTCCATATGCTCTACATACGGAGCCAACGTGGAATACATACATGCATAAAATGTGATGCAATGTCCCATATGCTTCAAGTGTTCACCTACTTGTTTACTATTAGGCCCACATTCGGTGTTTGCAGTAACTAAGTGAAGTAACGCGTTATTGTGCTTACGCAGTCTCAATACTTTCGCTTGGAAAGAAGTCTTAAAACTGGAAGTGCTTTTAATCTTAACTAAGTGAAAGTTCAACTATTTGTAGTAGTTTTAATAGGTTACAGATTTTGATTGTAGAAATTGTGTTCGTTACAAAACATATCCTCGACAGTGCAAGCCATCATCTTGCAGTGTGCCTGGCAGTAATTCTAGTGAAACGCATTATAGTACAACCGGATTTCTCGCATCTGTTATACCTGAGAATGGCTATGAACGAAATTAAAAAAATGCCTGCGATTAGTATCATACAGCAGACTAAGACAAGTAGGGATGGTGGTAATTTGAACTGTCGACTATGAGATCGAGTACGCCGTGGCCTAGAGTGCCCTGTACGTCTACACTTTAAACATTAATGGGGGTTTCATGGTGGAAGACAATTCCACCCTTCGGTGGAATGAATTTGGTAGGATTGGAAAACTCGACAGGGACGCTGCAGACCTGACGACTCAAGACCACGACCAAATGGAATGACCTTGGAGAAACAGCCAGAAAGACAAGAACAGTAAATCTCACACTGCAAGACAGGCTGTTTGGGAACATGGGTCAACCACGGTTTATACTACTATATTGCATTGTGGATGTAACGGGGTAGCAACTGCACCACCAGCAGTCAGATGTTTAAATTATGTGGGAAGAATATGACGATATTTCCACATATTTATCTCCATATGCTCAACACAAGGAGCCAACTTGCAATACATATTTTTTATAATGCATAAGATGTAATGCAATATTCCCAAATGCGCCCATGCATAGGTGAATCTACTATGAAACTGATCAAGCTGAAGCTTAAGGGCCCCCAGCCCCAGCCGCCAGAAGTGACTCAGACTGTAGACCGTAGTTCACAATGCACATGATATAGCTTAAAACTTTTAACAGTTCAAGCTTCAGGGCCCAAAATGTCCGCCTCTGCGCCCATGTGTTCTACAAGCATAATAATAATATGTATGTATATGCATACATGTTTGTATGTGTGTATGCGTTTGCGTGTATTTGCATGCCTGTATGACCTGCGCATGATGATAATATTATAGCGCATTTTTGGATTGGTCTTGAAAGCATTATTACATGAACTTCGTTAGAAGAGGTACATTTTGTCACTGTTTTCTTGTCAATTTCTGTTTTGCGGCATAGGGGGTAACGACCATTGAACTAAAACACGATAGTCACTGGCAGTAGACTACTACGATGCTGGTCTAGACCTAGGAGGCCCGTAGAGTAATGGATAACACACTGGCGTGAAAAGCAATAGGTGCCAAGATCGAATCCCGTAGACCCGTAAGATTTATTCAGCCTTCTAGTCGCTAGGTAGCGGCGGTGGTTAACTGAATAGTAGGCCGTCATGGCGCCCTGTTAGCTGCCGTATAAACAGTTATATTCGACTCCTGTAAAACTGCTATCATGTACTTTCACTGAATACATGTATGTAAGGCGCCCTGCGTGGCTGCCGTTTCTAGTATATGTATGTTCACTGTACGGCGCAGTGCGGTTAGCAGGCGCTTAAATAAAGAGAAGATTACTATTATTATTATTATAATTATTATTATTATAATTATAATTTTTTTGCCCCGAAGTAAAAATGATCCCTCAGGGACTTTGATATTAGTAAAACTGCTAAGGGTCTGGAACGGCTATTATCATTGTTATTATTATTATTATTATTATTTTTTTTAGTCAAGAAGTCAAGAAGAATTTTGGCATGAAGGACTGCCAGTGACTATCGACCCCCGCGTTATTATTATTATTATTATTATTATTATTATTATTATTATTATTATTATTATTATTATTATTATTATTATTATTATTATTATTATTATTAGTAGTAGTAGTAGTAGCAGCAGCAGCAGCAGCAGCAGCAGCAGCAGCAGCAGCAGCAGCAGCAGCAGCAGCAGCAGCAGCAGCAGCAGTAGTAGTACTTGCTGTTGGTATAATATCAGTCTACTGGCAACAAATTATTGTGATTGATCCTACTATTTTCCAGTCTTGTTGTCCTTGAGACCAAGGACTTGGTCTCGATTGCACTCGAGTTCGTTTTTAAACGTCTTGGTCTTGGTCTTGAGACCAAAAACTTGGTCATGAGGTTCAAAGTCTTGCAAGACCAAGATCAAATGAACGGTCATTTCACAAAACGGAAGAATTAAAAAAATTTATCAAATAATAATTATTACTAACACAATTGAATTCGTATTTTCACGGTGTGAATGAAGTTTTACTGTTGCTTTGGACAATTATTTTGACTTTCGGTTATTTACTTAAAAAACGACTCAGGATTTGTACATTTACATCCAGTGCTTGAAGACCTGCTGTGTGTGTCAGTGACGTCAGCACCTCTAGACAGTAGAATGTATTTTTTCACAAGGCGGCATTTTTATGATGCCCCACAGGGCACCTCTTGGTCAGAAAATTCTGAGCGAATTTTTAAAAAATGCAACAGGCGTTTGGAATAACAGTTGGCATAAAATGAAGGACTTCTGTAAATACGAATTCGGAATTCTCTGCAGTCTGCACTTAGAGCTGTTTTGCTTGACTAAAGTAAAAGACTCTAGTCTTCATTTAAAGAGCGAGTAGTCCGATTTGACAATTTTTCAGTAAGGAATAGAAGTCTGGATATGTTTGTGATTTGTTGGGTTATGGTTATGGTCTTGGTCTTGCGGTTCAAAGTCTTGGCCTTGATCTTGGTCTTGAGGTTTAAGGTCTTGACAACAAGACTGCTATTTTCGCGGTCTATAATTGAGGTATGAGTTTATTCACTGGAACATTCACCATAGGCCAATGAATTAGCTGGCCTATACGCATGTATAGCAGATTGAGAAGAGCCCATTAGGTCAGCTGATTGTCCTGTAATTGTGGATACGGAACAAATTCTGCATATATTTGACAGCATTCAATTCAGACAAACCACCATGCACCCTTAATATACATGCAGAACTGAACTGTCAGTGACACACATAGGATTCGATGAATTTATCAGAATCTAGATGGCAGCATAAGTAAACACGTTTCTGTTGAAGGCTACGGCTTGATTAAGAAGCTTAATTCAAGTCGTTGAGCTGTCAGATTCCACATGGGCCTAATAATTGTGTATTATTATCATTATTATTCAGTAAACCGCAATAGCAATTAGTCCTAATGCTGACCGCAAACGACCACAATTCGTTTCCTTCCGCTAATTAGAACCACTGGCGCATCTAAGTTAAAAAATCTGACGAGGAAATAAACATCGCGTGGCTAGTCGCGATGACTCTAGTCTGCACTAAATTGATTTAGTACGGGTCTGCGTAGCTGTGTCTACACACTACAACCTCGTCAAATGGGATCGAGCCAATTATCCCTTATACAGCTGGCGCGCAATGCAAACTATGGCGCACATTGTCGATGTAAGTCTCTGTCCACAACACACCTCAGTGGCCAACTATTGATTCTTCATCTCACCTGTGATGACGTTTGCAACTGGCTGGGTCCGAATTGCGTACTCTAGAAGAGCAGAATCACATGCTAAAAATAGCAGAATCACATGCTCTTAATCCAGTGATATTTTATTTCAGGAAATAACCTTCGTTTTACTTCTATTACGGTTCAGCTATCCTCAAGTTCTAATTTCAATTACAGTGCTTAAAAATTTAAGTAAATACCAATAGGCCTAATTACAGTTTTTAAAAAATAATTTCAGTTCTCGTTAATTTTCAGTTTTTGTTTGAAAATCATTTCATTTATACTTTTTTTATACAGCTAGTGTTAAATTAAGTCAAGTTAAAACAGTTTCATTATGAGATGACCGACGACCGTTGCATGCGGTTACTACGTCCAACTGTTAGTGTTAAGTCCTCAAACGGAAAATATTCACTCTACATAGCCTTGAGAAGCCGAAGCTGCAAGACCTTCTGCAAGTGGGACAATATTGCCGTTTTCTTTCTCTCCAAAAATATTTTTAATGAGTAGGCCTAATACACTAACCAGGCAATTTGAACTTCGTATCAATAGTTTGTAGGTCTCTATCAATTAACGAAATCTTGATCTGGGCCCCTGGTAACCGGACTCGGACCTCCTTTGGACTACTCTTTGGAAAACTCCCTCTGACTTGACGCAGCGTCCGTGAATAGGATGGTGCCCTGTGCTTGGCCTTCGAGTGGCGCTTTAGAGTTCGGAGAATTCGATTACGATTACTACCACGCATACCGGATGGGTTGAATCCATTCGCATATTTACAACACACCACTCTCTTTGCTAATGTTCCATAGAATTAGTTGACCACATTACATTTATTTCATTCAGACATTCCTGCAGCATTTGTGCTTTCTCCGTGGTGACGAGTTCGTAGCGAATCTCAGAATCCCGAACTTCTGAACAGATTTTTCCGCCGGATCCCCGAAATTATTTTGTAAAGGAAACCGTATCCCCGAAAATGCTGTGCGTTATTAAACGTATCCCCGAACCCGAATTCCAGAGCGGGTATTTCCGCGGGATCTCCGAAACTATTTTGTAAATAAACACAGGATTCCCGAAAATGCTGCTATATGTGGGATTCCCGAAATTCTAATTTCAAGTAAGTATGTAATGAAAATGGATCAAAGTCAAACAATTACGTTCTCAGAACACGTTTATTTCTTGCAACAAAATTATTATAAGACGCAACAGTTTTTGGTGTTTTTACACTGCACAATGCAAAATGTTGCAAAATTTCCTTTAAAATTAATTCAAATGTGATATAAATTATAACAGATATGGGGCGTGGTGGCTCAGTGGTAAGTTCGGCGCCTTGTGACCGGAGGTTGCAGGTTCGAATCCCACTCTAGCCGCTGCGTAGGGACCTTGGGCAAGTCCTTCACTCGCAATTGCTCGTGGCGCTTCGGCGTGAAAATTCCGGCACAGTATTAAATGCTGTAGTCGGGAGCGCCTCTGAGTAGTGGTTGACTTCGAGAGGCGCTATAGAAATATCCGGAATAAAATAAATAGATATAACCGAGCTTGCATATTAAATGCAATATTTTTGCTCTACTCACAACAGTTGTTTGCTCTGCACAAATATAATTTTTCATCGATTGTCGTCATAGAAACCGCAATGCATTCGTTATGTGACAAAGGCGCTGTACACCCTTGCCGCCAGGTGCGCTGCGTTCCATGGGCGCTAAAATTAGACACACGACATTACACAAGGACTTTCCAGTCCTGTATTAAAAAATCACACAGAAAAATAGGATACACAGCTAGACAGATGTCCATCTATAAAATGGCACTCCTATAACACAGCTTACTTCGACCAAATTTTTGGGAGTCTGTATCAACCAGCATATGACTTGGATGGAACATATAAAAACATCTCTACAAAAATTGCAAAAAATGTGGGCATAATTATTAGCTAGAACCTCTAATCTGTCTCCCACCGAAATTCTACTCTCTAGTGTATCCCCATGTCACTAAATGTAACATGATAGGGCCTATGGGCTTCGACATATGACATGCGGTTACGTAGGTTGGAAATAATTTCAGAAGCGAGCTAATCGCAGCGAACTCGCCTCCGTATGCTCAATAAAAATCTGGTTCGGCTTGGGTATTTGCAGAAGATGCCGACTCCTTTGACGCACTCTGTGAGAGAGCCGCCGTTCTCCGCAACCCTGCGCATATCCTTCATGCCTTGCTGCCCCCAATTAAGACTTGTGCATATGCGCTCCGCCCACGCCTGCACAACCGTGAAATCCCCAGGTGTGACGCGCTGACCAGGAGGGGTTTTATAATCAGAATGCTGTATCTGTAAACCACTGGCTGGGGTTTGGTCGTCCCCTTGGTCTTGTGATTAGAATAATTAGAGTATCTGAAACGCTTTCCTTCTTGCTTTAAGGACATTTTTCTAATAACATTTTTCTAATAACATTTTTCTAATAACATTTTCCAATTGCATTTTTATTTCATTGTATTTCCTCTGTTTCGTGCGCCTCTTTAGTGCGTAACATGTCTGTTAGCCGCAGTACGTTTGCAGGCGGTTCATTAAAGAATATACTTACTTACTTACTTAATTGCAGGACCTTCTTCCCTGCACACTAGTTCCATTTTCTCCGACCTTAAGCTAATTAATGTAGTGCAGATTAGGTCTCTCCAATTTCGGAACTTCATGTACCGATACGATAATGGCCGACTAGCCCAGCTTTTAGTCGTTATTTTATACCCGGCACGGAAATACATTCCCACTTCATAAGAAATTCCATAGCCTATCGCTCCTCGTATGCCCACTCGAACACACGTTTATTCTACGTAAAATATGTTTGTAGGCCTACTTCTATATGGAGCAAACTCTCCTCGAATGTTCGGTCAGTGCCTGATCTACTAGACATGTTTAAAAAGTTGCTCCGCGACTACCTTGTCAATGGCTGTACCTAGCTTGCCTTGTCACCATATAAATATAGTCTTCTGTTTAGTTAAGGTATCAACCTCTACATTTTCTGTTGAGCAACCTCTCAAATTATTTAATTCTACAACTATTAGACCCTGCTTATTAACAATGTACATTGTGTTAGGTGGCCCTTGTTAGCGGAATCTAGGCTATAATGGGAGCTCCAGAAGGGATTCTGGAGCTCCCATTATAGCCTTTCCGTGTAACAACTGGCAATTGAATTACAATAGATCTGTAAACAATGGTTTTGTAAATCAATGGAAAAACAATGGTTGCAATAAATCTTTGATTGATTGATTGATCTATTATAACACTGAGGTTTAATTCAATCAAGCCTGTAGTTATGATGCAGTCACAAAGCTTAACAGTCATCCTTCGTCTCCTTTGGCCACATGAAATGCGGCATTTTCGACGTTTTTTGTGTCTTGACGGTAAACTTTATTGGTGTTGTTGATGCATACGAATGTATTGTCGTCAACGACCGATTGAGTTTCATATACTCTGGAACCGTCGGAACGTCTTTTTATCTATGATATTGACGCTGGCAGATGCAGCGTCTATCAGCATTTCGACTGAGAAGCCATTGATAACCACATGAACATATAATGGAAATTTCTTCGTTCTCTGTTATTCTAGATCTAGAACAAATGCACATTCTTCCTCTATTTCCTCTTTTCTGAAGAGCTTCTGTACTTCTATGCAGTCTTGTTGTCAATACCTTAAACCTCAAGACCAAGACCAAGACCAAGACCTTGAACCTCAAGACCAAGACCAAGACCAAACCTTGAACCTCAAGACCAAGACCAAGACCAAGACCTTGAACCTCAAGACCAAGACCAAGACCAAGACTTTGAAACTCAAGACCGAAACCGAGAAAAATATCAAAAAAAAATCACAAAATCATACTATTCCTTACTAACAAAAATGTCAAGTCGGACTACTCGTTATTTTAATTAAAACATGAATCTTTTATTTTATTCAAGCAAAACAACTCCAAATGCAGACTGCAGAGAATTCCGAATTCGTATTTACAAAAGTCCTTCTAACGAAATGTTATTCCAAATGCCTGTTGCATTAAAAAAAACAGTTTGCTCAGAATTTTCTGACCAAGACGTGACCTGTGGGGCCTCAACAAATTCTGCCATGTGAAAAATACGTTCTACAGTGCTGAATTCACTGGCACACAGAGCAGCTTTTCAAGTACCGGATGTAAATGTACAAATTGTGAGTCTGTTTTTGAAATCATTCCATGGTAAATAACCGGAAGTCAAAATAAATGTCCAAAGCAACAGTAAAGCCTCACTCACGCCGTGTAAATACTAAAGCAATTGTATTAGTAATTATTGGATAAAATTTTAAAATCCTTGCATTTTGTTAAATGACTGTTCATATTGTCAAAAGTCTTGGTCTTGGTCTTGCAAAACCAAGACCAAGACTTTGAGCCTCAAGACCAAGACCAAGACCTTGAACCTCAAGACCAAGACCAAGACCAAGACCTTGAACCTGAAGACCAAGACCAAGACCAAGACTTTTAAAAACGAACTCGAGTGCACTCGAGACCAAGACCTTGGTCTCGAGGACAACAAGACAGCCTCTATGCCTATTTGACAGACTTGTATCGAGTTTGTCGTGTTCTGTGTAGCGTATGTCTTTCTTCTTAACAACGGTCGTTGGAACTTATTAGTATGGCCTACTGTTGCATTTTCTCTGAAGGTGATTTTGTTTGTTGCAGGCAAAACACATCTGCTCCATACTGGATATTGATTTTTCAACACTGATGTGGACGTAAAAGACCACCGTTACGATATACATGTGTCTAACAGAAGTTACAGAACTTTTAGTGTCAATTCCGAATCTGCAAGAGCACGCCTTCTTAGTCTAGTTGAATTGCATGCTTGAATGATGTGAGACTTTTAGCTCTTCATCCACGTTGAAAAGTCCCAGTATATAACTACAGTGTCCGGAATCTTCCATTATAAGCATCTGTCTGTATTCTATCTTGCCAGGCGAAAGTTGAATATCTGAAATTCGACATTCTTCTTTGGATTAAAATGTTCATCATGTGTGCGATTGTCAGAGTGTGAAAGTGAAAACAATTACTTTGTCAAAGTTATTCTCACCCGGATCTGAATCTTCAGGTGTTGTTTCTACGACCAAACCTTCGAACATCTCATACACAGCTTTGCCCGTCAAGTGCAGGAGGAGTGTAGGAGGAGTGTATGAGGACTGCACACTTTCGTTTGTCCTCGATTATAGTGAGCGCCGCATTAGATTACCTAATCGGGTTTGGGTCTACTACTCTACTTCAGTTAGAAACTGTGCAAATAGGGGCATTGATCCAAATTTAGTCATTGCTGATGTTTCCTTAAAAGATCATCCTCGTCTCCAGATGTTTCATTTAGTTTTATAAATGCTTTTATTCCAAATGTATGTTCTAGCCTTTTCTGCTTTTATCTAATCCCTCCATTTATACCGCCCCTATAGTGGTTCATGTAGACCTAAAAAACCATATTGGCACCAACCTATAAATCTGTGGCAAGCCTGATTCCCCTACGTCGCCTCATTGTAGTCCTACATCTTTAGTTCTGTGCAGAATTTTTATGTCGTCAAGCCTTTCTTGACGATATCTATAAAATGCAACTGTACACAGTTTTCTATAGCGACCACATATGGCTTCAACCCTGATAATTTTTCAATGAAGTAATTGGGTGAGATCCTGCATCAGCGCTGCCCGTTTGAAAGGATCGACTTGTGAGGTCTCCGTGTACCGATCGTGCTAACCCGAGCCTTAAATCTCTTAAATAATTTAGTCACCATCGGTATGTGAAACAGCACATAGGCCATTGTCGTAGGGTCTATAAGACCCGGGTGCGGTCATCGGTTGTCGATAAACAAATCAGAAGGCGCACGATGTCCAAGGTTCGTGGACCTTGGCTCTGGCAGGGCATTGAACTTGACAATGTGTTTAATGATCAACCTGTTACTCTAAAGACGTCAGCATGCGGCCAATACTTTAAGTCGATAGGCTAATTCAGAAATCGCATCAGTTTTCAGTTTCATAGTACTTTCCGAAGAGGAGAAGAGCAGTCCATTAACCTTGCCCTGAGGCAGAGACGTGGGTATGAAGTGTTAGCGACTTCATTTTCTTAGCCTCGGCATATGCGGGCGGGTGGCCAGTCCTGTTCTCGCTGTCTCATCTTCCCTCCGACACGGTACGGTCAGTGTACTCAGTGTAGCTGAGTTGGCTAAGGGGTACAGGTGGGGCAGAAATCTTGAGCTAAATTTCTGCCCTGACTGGGATTTGACCCCCGACCTCTGGTTTGACAGTCAAACACGCTCACCACTGCACTATCGTGCAGCTCCTATTGCTATTGCTTTAACTGATAGAGTAACTAGGCCTATAGAACCTGGTTTATTATGTGAAAATTAACATTTGGTCTAGTGGTTTCAGTCGTGAAATTCAGATTAAACTTGTGAAAAACTCTTTGCACGAGTTCGTGTTGCTGCTCACAGGCATGGTGACTTAAAGAACTTTGTCACTGCTGCCATTTATCGGGGTGACACTGTTTTGGGTCAACAGATAGATCGCGTAGCAGCCAGATTAAAGGCTAGCTTATATAAGATGTTCGCGGTTATACATTCTGAACCAAATACGTTATACAAGCAAGACACGGGGGGGGGAGGGGTTATTCAGTTATCGCTCTTATACTGGTTAGAAACTGCTGTTATTCAGTTATCGCTCTTATACTGGTTAGAAACTGGCTGTGAATCAGTCTACAGCTGAAGCATGGTTGGACCCATATCCAGTTCTTACAGCGCTAAGGGTCTGTATGAACGAAATAAAGCTTAGGCACTCTTAGTGCCCTGGAACGACAGGCTACAGGTAAGCGCCATAGCTTTCACTATAATAAATTATATGGAAATCAGAGGACTGGTTTCCTAAGCCATATAGAGAGAACAAAATACTGTATATCGTAATGGACACAGGCAGGATCCTTGTTTCGGCTTCGATTAAAGTTGCATTTACCATTCAATCTTCATTTATAATATTTCAGAATCGTTAAAGTCAATTAGACTCAGCAGTGCTTTGTAATCTAATGGACAAAGACTGTTTTCAGACACTCTTGATAGTCCTTGCTCTTTCTATCAGCTATTTTGTCCCCTCCATGCCAAGTTCACAAAACTAACAGGGCTGGAATGTCGGCTCAGCATCTCTAGACTCTTTTGGTTAGATGTTTGGAAATCCTCTTTCCTCGTGAACCCACAGGATCTGCGCTAATTGAACTGAAATGCATGTAACGAAAGTCAACAGAACCAGGTGCGTCTTGACAAAACTGTGTTGAGATGCATCTGCATTTTCAACTTGTCTGGCGTTAGTCGCTCGAACAAGACCTATGGTGTTCTAAGCGAAGTTGTTTACGCTTAAGTAACCATGGGCGTCCGCAGAAATTTTTGTAGGGGTGCAAAAGTTTGTAGGGGGAAGCAAAATGATGTGTTTGCATAGCTATTCATGAACACAGAACACGTGACAACTTTAAGAATAAATAATGGTCAAGGACTTTACCTAAATAATAAAGTGTTTTTCGCATTGAAAATCGTGTTGGGACTGTTGTAATAATTATAATAATCAAAAGGTTTTAATTTTTTGTAAAATTTGCGCAAACTCCAGGGGAGAATGCTCCCCTTGTTCCCATGTGCGGACGCCCATGTGAGTAACGCATACAGTTGTGAAGTAACATGATGTAAATCTCCGAAATTTATCAGCGCAACACAAAAGACACTCAGGGATCGTGTCTATTTTATTTCACCAGCGCTTTATCAAGTTAAGCCCGCTATTGCCAGATGGTTTTCCGTACCTGTGCGAGATCAGAATCCTGGGAGGTCAAGCCGAAGAGACAGCATGGTACTACGATGGCAATCGTTGATGTTGGTCGTTTTGTGGCGCAGGAGTAGAATCAGAATAGGATATATATATATATATATATACATATATATATATATATATATATATATATATATATATATATATATATATATATATATATATATATATATATAGTTTAAATCGTTCGGTTTCCAGTCGTCAGTGGAAACAGCAGAGAAGAGTCCAAGCGAAGGAGAGTTGACAGGCGAGATTGGAAGATGAGCAAACTGGCGGAGATCTTTTAGGAGTTCATTCCAAGAGAGCTGGTGCAGCGTAGACTAAGGAGCGGTTGCAGAATTTTGAAGAGGAGTAGACTGGAGACCGAAGCAGAGAAAGATATGATGATATAGACCTGGGCGGTTGGGTGGTGAATAGCTGGCGAATGTAAGGTTTGAATGGCGTTGTATAGGTAAGAGATACAATTTTTAATGGATGCGTTGAGGGACTTTTAGCCAATGAAGTGATTTGAGAACAGAGGTTTTATGATGATATTTGGAAATTTTGGCAACTGCGCGGGCGAGGGCGTGCCCCTAAGCAGTCGAGTTTGGAATGAATACAGTTGGAATCTGGAGAGACACGTACGTTGCATTTGCCTATGTAACAAGCTACTTGGCTTAAACAGAAAGGCAAGTATTTTGTCAACATCCATTATTCTTCTTCCTTAATGCGAAGTAGGCAAGGAGACATCAAAGTTTAAGAAACGCGACTACTGTTGGACAATTGTGTTTTTCATATGTCTAGCTTATAAAAATAGAAGTTCCATATGTGACGAACGTGAAAAATCATCTTGACTCTTCGGTTAACGTTTTTTAAAAACAAAATACCCTTAAAGAACAGTGTTGTGTCTTATTCTCTTTTCAAATTTCATGCGCCAGTATCTAAAAATAATTTGAAAATACAATACAAATATAGTCAAATGTTATGATTATTTTTCAAATGTCGCACAAAATTAAGTCTTCAATACACTTAGCGAAGAGACAAACACAAACTTACTTTATCGAATGTCACAGAAATGTGAAAAGTATGCATAATGCATGCACCTAGAAGCGACGATGTTTGAAAAGCAACAAAATGTTCAGTCTTTTCTGGATTGCGGAAACTTTATTTGTTTTCTTGAGGCAGGTGAAAGACTTACTTTAACTGCCGTATCCGCACTAAGATTCAAGCCTATCTGTCAGGTAACAAGACTAACGTTTCGCATTGATTCATGAAGTGGCCAATTCACGGATGACAGTACGTTATCTGGTGGTCAATTCACGGATGACAGTACGTTATCTGGTGGTCAATTCACGGATGACAGTACGATATCTGGTGGTCAATTTACGGATGACAGTACGATATCTGGTGGTCAATTCATGGATGACAGTACGATATCTGACTAGGAATCAACCGATAGACAATGGTACAAGAAACTGATAACGAAACAGATAATCGTGTTGCTACGAATCTAGAAAGTAAAGCAGACACAGACTTTCTGGACCCAGCATTTGACTTGACAACAAGAAAACGAGAGAGCAACGATTCACAACAGAATAGCGAGTGCGAGTCACCGTTGGCGTTGAGTGCCTCATCAAAAGCACACGAAGCAAGCGAAGCAAACGTCGAAGCAAAGGAGAGCTTGGCTGACTGTGGCATACTCGCGTGCGTGTTTTTTGTTAATATTATAACTGGGATAAACTTCACTGGGTTCGCAGTCTTCTATCCTTATCTCGTGGAACATTTCGAGGCAACGGCAGCGGCTGTTGGATGGTGCGGATCGATTCATGGCTTTTTCCAATCGTTTGTCTGTAAGTCGACATCTTTCAGACTAATTGGTTATTATTGTTATTATTATTATTATTATTATTATTATTATTATTATTATTATTATTATTATTATTATTATTATTATTATTATTATTATTATTATTATTATTATTATTATTATTATTATTATTATTATTATTATTATTATTATTATTATTATTATTATTATTATTATTATTATTATTATTATTATTATTATTATTATTATTATTATTATTATTATTATTATTATCATTAACTTACATAATAACCGTTGTACGTCTGTCTGTCTGTCTGTCTGTCCCGTAAACAAACACTATTGTGACGTCACTGTACTGCCGCCTTGGCGACGGTTGTCTTGACGGTTGTCTTGACGACGGCTATAGGCCTATAATTTGACGTTATTGTTATCACTGCAATAATAATATTGTTTTATATATACCGTGATTTTTCACGGGTTTACAGCTAGTTATTATATGAAGATTTATGAAGTTATATAACAAATGCTGTATTTACTTAGTTAATTAGACACTTAATATAGTCCCTTTTTTTACTACACAAAGCGTTGGCTACGCTAACTAAGTAAGTATATTCTTTATTTTAACCAGCTGACAAAACGCACTCTGGTGTACATTACATGTAAAGTTGCACTTTATAATTTACAATTTCCGGTTTTAATTCTAGCCTAATTGATTTAACGTCATTGAGCTAACAATGTTCATACGACCTGGAGAATCATTACTAAGTGCTCCCACACACACGTAGAGCCCAACCAATGAAATTTTGGATGTTCAGAACTGTCCCTCGCTTTACTAAAAGTTATGTTTTGCTGGGTTCTTGGCGAAACTCTCTGCTTAGTCATCTGGATAATGCTCGCAAGATGTCGGATCGCATACGATTTCAAACCATATTTGTTACGTTCAAATTCTAATCTAACATCTCTCAGTCTCTCGCAACAATATTATGCATACATACGTACATACATACATACATACATACATACATACATACATACATACATACATACATACATACATACATACATACATACATACATACATACATACATACATACATACATACATACATACATACATACATACATAGTCATTCATATGCCTAGTTGCATATATACATACATATATATGCTTAGTCAATAGTCATACATGCATATATATCATACATCCATACATATCATACAGAATCGGATTTTAAAATGCCGTCGTGTTTTGTCAAACGACAGCACTGTTCGCCAGTTACCCGATCGCGGCCTACGGATGTCGACTGCCAAGTGCCATTGGTTCTTTAATCTTTTGCGTCGGTATGACCTTGAGCTGTTTTGCACCGAATCTAACCGCGATCTACTTCACCTACGGATTAATCGCTGGTAAACTCTAATTGTGATCTGTGTCTTGTCTTTAGGGTTGCTTGTTTCTAGTTTTACTTTAGGGCTGTTAATTTAACGGTAGATGTCGCAACAGTCACTCTATTTTCAACTTAGTCCCGGAATGTTTAAGACGTGGACTTTATGTTTATAGCAGTCTTTCGCTTGTCTGCTACATCAGTTTGGCTCCTGTTTCATTTCTTGCGTTTTAGTTTAAACAGAAGCTAGCGCAACACTAACTGTACAGGGCATAGTCTCGAAATACTAAGACAGAAAGAAGAGTTACACGGAGAGAGTTCACACAGCTAGGTTCAGCAACGCTTAATGAGAGAACCTGCTGCCAGACACCAGAGTAAGCTATAGGAAATAGCGCAAGTCCTACGCTGCCCTTCACCCTTGTCCAGGACCGCCTGATGCATCCATTGCCGATCCAAAGGCTTACTAAAAGAAAATAAGCACCTCCCCAAGTCCCACTATAAGACACGAAACCTTTACTTCATATATGTACATATATATACATTAAAAGTCCAGAAAATACATATTCAGCATCCATGTGACTAGGTATGCTTGGGTAATGGGTATATATATATAGGCCTACTGTTTCCATATATAATAATAATAATAATAATAATAATAATAATAATAATAATAATAATAATAATAATAATAATAATAATAATAATAATAATAATAATCTTCGTTTAATATCTTCAAACTGACAATAACGCAATATGATTACAAATCAGTATGAACGGATGATCACAAGTTATTACAGGAGTCGAATTTAACTGTACACGGCAGCCATGCAAGGCGCCCATCACGTCCTACATCTCATTTTAACAACGCGCCATCTCGCGAATGAAAATAGGCTGAGTGGACCTAAATTTGGGAGGGTAGCGGGAAGCGAACCCGCTACCTCTTGCTCTTCACGCCAGTGATGTTACCACTACTCTATATTTACAGATACGTGCATTGTAGGGCCTCCATGTTTGTATAATTATTATAGAAAGGCACAACTCTCAATGTTCAGTCGTTAATTAATGTCACTTCGTTCAGAATTTAAGACTTAGCTCTTCATGTTCCTTAGTCCTTACCCACCATTGGCTGTCTCTCTGTCTTAGTGGAATGACCTTGGTATTGACTTCCAGGTTACAGCTTGATTTTGGGGCTCCATTGCCAATTGGTTGATGCCTGGCGCATTAGACACCTACAGAAGTCATTACTACTACTACCACCACCCCCAATATCACTACTACAGTAACTGCTACTACCACCACTACAAGTAATAGTAGCGGTGGTGATGTTAGTATTAGGATAAAATGATATTTAGCCTTATCCGTAACAACAGTTTTGAACTAACTGTTCTACATATTCTAGTGTCTTATGCAACTAAGTACAGTTTTCAAAGCTGATGTACAATAAACTAATATCAATGATTGATTTTTAGATCAACTAAACGTCTTCAGTACCATACTAGACATATTCCACGATGGTCTCTGAAAACGATAGTTTACCAATTAGTATTGTTCTGGCTCCATTAACTCCTCGAGTAAAGCCTTTTCTCATCCGAATGAAGCGGCGTCGAACTTCGCAACCACACGATCATTGACTAGTCATGTGTGTTATCGATGGACCACCATATGTATATATAATTATATATATATATATATATAAAATTTTATACATATATGTGTGTGTGTCTCTGAAAACGATAGTTTACCAATTAGTATTGTTCTGGCTCCATTAACTCCTCGAGTAAAGCCTTTTCTCATCCGAATGAAGCGGCGTCGAACTTCGCAACCACACGATCATTGACTAGTCATGTGTGTTATCGATGGACCACCATATGTATATATAATTATATATATATATATATAAAATTTTATACATATATGTGTGTGTGTGTGTGTGTGTGTGTGTGTGTGTGTGTGTGTGTGTGTGTGTGTGTGTGTGTGTGTGTGTGTGTGTGTGTGTGTGTGTGTGTGTGTGTGTGTGTGTGTGTGTGTGTGTGTGTGTGTGTGTGTGTGTGTGTGTGTGTGTGTGTGTGTGTGTGTGTGTGTGTGTGTGTGTGTGTGTGTGTGTGTGTGTGTGTGTGTGTGTGTGTGTGTGTGTGTGTGTGTGTGTGTGTGTGTGTGTGTGTGTGTGTGTGTGTGTGTGTGTGTGTGTGTGTGTGTGTGTGTGTGTGTGTGTGTGTGTGTGTGTGTGTGTGTGTGTGTGTGTGTGTGTGTGTGTGTGTGTGTGTGTGTGTGTGTGTGTGTGTGTGTGTGTGTGTGTGTGTGTGTGTGTGTGTGTGTGTGTGTATTATATATGAACAATTTTCTGACCCATTGTGTTGTGTGAAGGATCTGGTACGGCTCTGTACATACTCTCGGCGAGTATCATCGTCCACCAGAGGTTCAGTCGTAACCGGACCCTGGCCAATGGAATCGCATTGATCGGTTACAGCTTCGGTTCAGCTTCCGGATCCTTCATCACCAACATCCTTCTTCAATCGTACAGCTGGAGGGGCACCTTCCTCATCCTCGGAGCCATTAATGCCCATCGCATTCCAGTTTGCCTGCTCTTCCGCACGCCAATACGATTCACCTCACAGTCTGAGCACGCTGCCGGAAGAATATCTGGTCGCACGCTGCGTAGATATCTGAAAGACATCTTTGACTTTTCGACGCTGAAGCATGGCAGGTTTACCATGTGCGTCACAGCGTCGACTCTGCAAGTCTTCTGCCAGAGTGCTTTCGTCTACCACACGGTCAACAGAGCCATCAACGTGGGACTGACCAGCGTCCAAGGAGTGGCCGCTGCGACTGTGACCAGCTCCGCGAACATCGTGTCAAGGGTAGTTGTCTCGTTCATCGCAAATATTCAGGGCGTCAATCCGCTGCATATATTTGGCATCGGAATGTTCACGGCAGTTCTGTCGATTGTATCTATCTGCACCAGTCCGGGAATCGTCGGCACGATGATTGCTAACGTACTCTTCGGGATTTCCTTGGGTAGGAGGAGGAATTAACATATCTTGTTTTTCTTGATTAACCCTAACACTGTTTAGGCTATCGTTGGCAGCGATTTTGTTAGGTACTTAACACTTTAACGACTAGCGTGTACTGAAAGTGAGTGGGAACCAATGATGCAGCTGGTCTTTAAAGTGTTAAGAGACGCTGCAGCAAGTGTCTAGATAGGCCTACTTAATTAATTCTATAAGTTGTCTGATATCTCGTTTTCTTTCCCTTTGCACACCGATTTTGAATTCCAGGGAGGCTTACCAAACTGAAAATTTGTCGCTATTCCAAAGCAATTGCCAAGGAAAGGCTGTCCAATTCTTGAATTGTTGTTGGAATGTGCTTTCGACTAAGATGCCTATAAGCCACAAGACAACGCCAAGAATAAGTCAATTATTACCTTATCATGCCATACGAGACAATAACTTACCTGTCCTTGCCTTTTTATTTGAACTTACCTTGCCTTATATCATCACAACGTGCCTTCCTTAGCCTTACCATAGGCATACCTTATCATTATCCCAAGTGGAACAACTCTACGATGCGATTAGTATAATTAAGATAATTAATTCATTACATTCAATTAGCTCAAAATGCAGAATTCAGTGCTTACACTACGTCTTTCATTCAATATTAGACTATTGCTGTAAAAGATTTGGTACCGGGTTTAAGCTGCAATCATGCATTTTAGACACCTGTAAGTAAACTGCCAGTATACCA
This sequence comes from Allolobophora icterica, assembly GCA_963556255.1. NCBI lineage: Eukaryota > Metazoa > Annelida > Clitellata > Crassiclitellata > Lumbricidae > Allolobophora > Allolobophora icterica. The sequence goes on from OY744606.1 coordinate 13,632,300, forward strand.
TCTCTAAGCAAAGGAAGACCATGACTATATCTGATAGGCAATATAAACGAGGACATGATGCATGCATCCCCACGGCTTGAATTAAACACGAGAGCAATACTAATGACCGAACATAATGGAGATCATACGCACTGAACGCAATCAAACAAACGGTTGGCCTCATCGATTGATTATGAAGATGTTGATACCATTTTCGTTGCAATCGCTATTGGATTGCTAGAAAAAACTACATTTATTTTTCTGTTAGGGTTGAAACCTTGACAAGTTGAGCAGCATCTTAAATGTTCATTTAATATACGACAATAAGTAGAGCGCTACTGAATGCACGTATAGGAAACTACAGCGGGTATACATGTAAGCGTACAATCACACAGCATTGCTCAGGTGTATGGGCTTAATTTCCATAGAGTGTGAACACTAATTAATTATTCACCGAGCTGTTTCTGTTTTCTAAGGTTGCACGATCACTGTGAATTCTACTATGATAGTTCATCTGATGGGAGTGAGCAGTCTACCGAAGTGTCTGGCGATCCTACAGTTCGCTTCAGGCTTTCCGAGACTTGTAGCGCCACCATTAATCGGTAAGATAATACAGTACAATTCAGTGACGAAGTGCTTTACCCTGCCAGTATGCCCGCATGGAGCCAATATAGGGCCCATATTCCCGTATGAGACCCGTATATAGCCCATGTAGGTCCCACCTAATTCCAATGGAATCCTGACAGGGTACAGTATATATATATATATATATACATATATATATATACATATATATGTATATATATATATATATATATATATTATATACATACATACTTCCGTTTCACGATTTAAATGCATCGCCAGTTTTGGAAACAAGTACAGTATAGCACAGTTCACTTTATTGAGTTTATTGCAGGCTCCCTGAAACTTATAGTATTGTATTTTATTGGAAAACAAGGACACCAGAATATACTGTATCACGAAACATATGGTACAGTACATCACCGTAAAATGAACTAACATAACTGAACTCTGATAATAACCCTTTTTTTAAAAGCAAATAATATGTGATTAATGTAAGAGGAATCGTGAGTCAGACACATATTCTAGAATGGCAGCGTCGTAGCCTGATTACAAGGCCTATGCTGAATTTTATCATGCCTGTTGTCTTAGGCCTACTGTTGTCGTTATTGTTACTTAAAATGTTTGTAGCGTGTATCTGGCAGAATGACATACATTGATGTTACTTTTCATATTTAGCCCAGGAATAAAGTGATTCAGTAATTTACAGCGAAAGTTGTTATGACCCTGTAGTCCTGTACGTGTTTCTTATCTGCAGGCGAGTTCATTTAAGCAAATTTGATTCATTAGTAACTTAGAGGTTGATCAACATTCAATGGCATACTTTGAGGTGACGCTTCATAGCCTTCGGAACTATAAGCTTGGGAAACAATAAACTCTAAATTGATGTCAGATCCAAGTCCTGTAACTCTGACAGTCGCGGGTTTAGTTATCGTTTGACTTGTCCTTTGTTTATCATCTGCTTTTGTTCGTTATTCAGGCCCCCTATGGTTGCGCTAGTAAAAGTCTGATGAAGTACACGGTTGGCTATAGGTTACAGCACAGTATAAATAATTACGCAGTACGTCGACTCCCAGCCGATGCTGCAGTCAGAATGTGTGACCGACCGCCATTTTGTAACTGAGTCGCTTACACGCCAATACACCGGAACCCATCACATCAAATATTTTTAAACGTTACAACAACATTGAGAACTGCACGCCGATACACCGGAATCCATTACATCAAATATTTTTTAACGTTACAACAACACTGAGGACTTCATTAGAATTACCGATATTATTTTCACGTTTATGACAGCTTAAATCTATAATTCAAAAGCTCAGTTTCAACATGGCGTCACCCCAAAAACAAGTCAACAGGCAGCGATGGGAGTCGACGTACTGTGTAATTATTTATACTTTGGTTACAACAAGACACTGAACCTTTCGTTCATTCTAACATCGACTGTTGATCTAGGCCCCTATTAGTCCGTGTGTTCTGTTTTCTGCGTAGGTTGGGTTTTCGATGTGACTCGCGATTACAGCAAAGCCTTCTCCATCATCGGTTGCATGGCATTCGTGTCTGGCAGCCTCATGGTTGTCTTGACTTTTGTCAATAATTATCACCAGCGGAAATCTGTCGCCATAGATAGCGAATCTCCTTCCTAGGCCAAAGTATCATCTAAATATGACGACGAAAACAAGAAAACTGAATAGTTTTTCCGATCTTACATAAGAGCCAATTCTAGAACTGCAGCTTAAATTATGTTCGCTATAATATACAGATAGAAGTACGTGACGTGAAAAAATTTCAATCTTATTGAGCAATATGAATGAGCTCAGATTTGTACACGAGTTATGAATTTACGAATAATTCTGCTTTAGAATATAAGTGATAATATGTATGTATGCATCGACAGTTATACATGGCAATACAACCGTAATTAGATTATGTCCTGTCTTGTTGTCAAGACCTTAAACCTCAAGACCTTGAACCTCAAGACCAAGACCAAGACTAAGACTTTGAACCTCAAGACCAAGACCAAGACTTTCAACCTCAAGACCAAGACTTTGAAACTCAAGACCAAAACCAAGAAAAAGACCCAAAAAATCACAACCATATCCAGACTTCTATTCTTACTAAAAAAATTGTCAAGTCGGACTACTCGCTCTTTTGACAAACAGCCTGAAGTCTGTATTATTTTATAGTCATTTCACTAGTGGTTTGGGTTGGAAGCGCCACTGGTGAGTTTATTCTGAATTGGTGCCCTATAAATATCAGATGTACAATTACAATTACAATCCTTCTGACTTGTACCTTATCCCCAGCTCAACAATGTATAAATGTAATGACTGCGTCCTCTGACAACCGTTACCTATCAGTTCGCTTCACAAGTTCACATGTGCAATTTATGAGCCATGATCTCCATATACATTCATTTACAGGATTACGTTTCAGCAAGTTGCAGGTTATCCGGCTGCAAGTGCTTGATTTTGGACGTGGGCCCGACAGTCTAGTTAACATTTAAAACACCTTAATCGTATGCGAATGCACAGGGTTTCAATGAGGTCCAGAAATTTGATAGTGCACGCCCCTTTCATCGTCAAAAAAAATATTCTGCTCACGATCACTGGATGGATCCATAGGCTTTCGTGGCCTTACAAGATTCTGACAACCGATAGGCCTATATATATATATATATATATATATATATATATATATATATATATATATATATATATATATATATATATATATATATATATATATATATATATATATATATATATATATATATATAAATGATCCTATCTGATTCATCATGCAAACTCCTGACGGAGATCAATTACAAGTTGGCTTCAGTTAATAATAGGGCCTAGCGAATGAGATTTTGTAGACCTACGAATGTGCAAACAACTTTTTCGTATATATGATGAGAATGCATTTCATGGCAACTATTACAGGCGTATACGCTTGTTCATTTTGTCGAACTTAATTTTTAATCCAGGTTTGTTAAAACAAGCATTACAAATTTGGACCATGGTAAGTGAATTAGTAAATATCAAAGATCATGCCAAGTCTGTGGATTCTCTTGCTTTGAGATTCGAGGACGAGCCACCTGCAGTTTTTTTGCAGCTGGAAAGTGGACATATAACGATGGCCAAGCAGAACATCGAATGCGATTCAAGGTTGAACGAATCGACACAGCAGCAAGAAGCCAGAGAAGAAAACGTCGTAGCAAAAGAAGGCTTGGCTGACTGGGGCGTAGTGGCGTGCGCTTTTCTTAGTAATTTATTAGCTGCGATTGACGTCACTGGGTTCGGAGTTTTCTATCCGTATCTCGTGGATCATTTTGAGGCAACGACAGCGGCTGTCGGATGGTGTTCCTCTATAGCCGGTTTCTTCCAAGCTGCTGTCGGTAAGTACACGTATTGGTCAGCCAAACTATATACAACCATGCCACTTGAAAAACTAGATCAGCATTAGCGTATGCTGTACTAAGCTTAGGTTTAATCATCGCAAAGCAATATATGCAGGTGCGCCAAGTTATACAGCAGGCACCTTAAAGATACGGTGGCGCTAATGTGAAAATATCTGTGCGGAAGTTTGCAATTGGACTACTTGCTCTCGCAAGATAAAATCTAGTTTCCTCTACGTAATTTCTCGTTTTATCGGACGCGTTCTGGTGATATCAGTCATTAGAAGCTTGTTTAGAAACTGACCTAGACAATATAGGCCTAACTATCAACGATGAAGCATTGCAGCCTTAAACTCTGACTGATGATTATGTTGAGAAATAGAGAAACAGAGTGGCTCAAGAGTTCCGTTTAATTAATTTCAACTGAATGCAGAATATATTCCGTTGATTCATTGATTCTTAAATGCTTCTTTTGACCATCTGTAGCTCTGTTCGCCAGTTATCCGATACAGTTCTACGGATGTCGTTTGCCCAGCGTCGTTGGTTGTCTGCTGTTTTCACTAGGAATGTCTCTTAGCTGCTTAGCGCCGAATCTAACAACGATCTACTTCACCTACGGAGTCATTGCAGGTAAACATAATCATATTCGTTTACTTCAATATATATGGAATAAGTTGATTAAGGAATATTATATTATATAACTGTAAAGCAATGTGAGAAAAATTCAAAAGAAAACGGTAAGAGTCACCAACATAGCAACGAGGTAGGAGAACGGAATGCTCACTGCTCAGGCTTACACCACACGCTTCATTCATCCTAAGTCTTTTGGTGGCCAAGACTAATCAGTTTAAGAGGATGCACCTCATACACAGTAGGTGAAACGTGGCTTAAATCTCGGGCTAGCACGGTCCGTAAACAGGACTTTAAAGGGCGTGGCACCCATTCAAACAGGCAGTAGGGGTGAAAAATATAGCCAATCAATTCATTTCAAAATGATCAGGGGGAGTTGAGGCCAGTTAAGCTATTGCAAAATGTCAGCATCACATTGTGCGATTAAACGTGTTAAATTTAATAAAAGTTAATATAATGTTTCTCTGAATTACTACGTAGTAAAATCTGAAATCATAGGTGTGTTCAGCTTCCAATTGTCGATCATCATAAAAAATTCAGAAGGTGAAACTTTTGTGCAATGATATTAGTCGTCGAGGAACAGGACTGGCCATTCATTCCATGATGACGTTAATTCGTCTCATTATGAGACGCCTATGAGAATAACTCGAGAGTCATTTTATTACTTGCTCGGGGAAGCTAGTAGCTCCTAGAAGAAGGAAACTACTCGATCAAAATATTAAAGTACTTTAATATACGAAATAAAATTCAATAACAGGCAAATGAAAATTTAATAATAAAAATTAGAAGCGAAACCCATAATGAACATTCCGACAACGAAGTAAAACTCTCAAACTTAAATCCCAAGAAAATGTTCACCAGCCACGCAGAGATCAGAGCAAGACACGTTCTCCATCCCGAATACCACAATTCTTGGGTTTCTCGTTTAAACAGACTTTCCCCTACGTGGTACGTCCAACACGAGTGCAGAAAGATGGGACACCAAATTGGGAGAATCGACCGAAAAGGACTTCAACCCCGGCATCATCAATCAATCAATCAATCAATCAATCAATCAATCAATCAATCAATCAATCAATCAATCAATCAATCAATCAATCAATCAATCAATCAACGAAATTTGTATAGCGCCCCTTCAAGGCGACTACTCAGAGGCGCTCCCGACCCAGGCCCGGTCAAAAAGGAAAGTCTTGAGGTTCTTATAAAAGGTACTAGACATGTCCCCTGGGAGGGAACGCAGGTCAGAGGGTAAGCCATTCCACAGAGAGGGACCTACGACCGAGAAAGCCCTATGCTGTCTAGTGGAAGTGCGTGCTCGGGGGACCACAAAGTCACCCCTGGAAGCCGAACGCAGAGATCGGCGACCAGAGCAGGCCGAGGTCAGGGTAAAGAGCTGGTGCTATGCCGAGAAGACAATGCCACACTATGCAAGAGACTCGATAGTGAATGCGCTGCTGGATCGGAAGCCAGTGGAGAGCATCCCGCATGTACGCAGAGATGTGACCATACTTGGGGACACCGCCCACCAAGCGAGCAGCAGCCCGCAAGACCCCCTCCAAGGGATGTAGTCGGACCCGTGGAAGCCCAAAGTAGAGAGAGGAACAGTAGTCTAGGCGATTGACGGCGAAGGCATGGACCAAGGTGGAAGCAGAGGAGGGAGAGAGAGCGGGACACCACCCGTAGTTGGCGCAGGCAATAGTAGCAAAAACGAGTCAGGGCCGTGATGTGCGGCACAAAAGTCAATTCTTGGTCCAGGACCACCCCCAAGTTCCGAACGGTGGTGGAGAAGACGAAGGTGGGAAATTCAGAGGAGAGAGACCCCAGGTCTAGCTTGTCCAACTGCTGGCGGGTACCAAGCCAAATATAATTAGTTTTACACGGGTTAAGGCGTAATCGATTGGATGCCATCCAGTGGCATGCGACACAAGTCTGATCGAAGAACCAGCCTGGGATGCTAGGCAATGCGTATAAGACTGAACATCGTCAGCATAAGAATGGCTCGAGAGGGAGCAGGATGCAAGGATAGTTCCAATGTCTGCAGTGAAGAGAATATAGAGAAGTGGCCCAAGAACAGATCCTTGTGGAAGGCCAAAAGGAGCAGGACGCCAGAGCGATCTAGATGAGTGAAAGATGACGGAGTAGGAACGCTCCGAGAGGTAAGAAGAGATCCAGAGAAGTGGTAGGACCCGAATTCCAAAGGCTAAGGAGAGACGACTCAAGAGGAGGTTGTGGTCTACTGAGTCAAAGGCAGCGCTCACATTATAAAGGGCCAGCAGAGTGAGCTGAGATGTGTCCATGGCACCATAGACGTCTGAAAGAAGGCGGAGAAGGAGGGATTCAGTAGTGTGACCCTTACGGAACCCAGATTGGCATGGAGGAAGCAGATTATTGGCGTCCAAATAGCTAAACAGCTGACTGGAAATCAATTTTTCAATAATTTTAGAGATGAATGTGACATTGACTATAGTTCTATAGCTCGATGGAACAGCCGAGTCTAATCCCGGCTGCTTGATGATCGGTGTGACGATCGAACGCTTCTGGGAAGGCGGCAATGATCCTTCCCGAAGTGAGGTATTGCAGAGCAGTGTGAGGAACGGTAGAAGGGTGTCAACCGACTCCTGGACAAGGAACGGAGGAATAGGATCCAGCTCCAATGATGTCGGCCGAGAGGAGAGGATCAAGCGCCGGAGGTCGAGTTCATGGGCAGGAACTTGTCCGGAAACCACCACGACTTTATCTGACAGGAAACAAATTCTACTTACTTACTTACTTATCGTGGATCAAACGCATACACCGCTCATACCAAAGCAGGAAGCCACAGACGTTAAATACCAAATATTTACGCAGCGTCAGGTGTCTCCTCTACGACACCAGCCTATCATTCGTGAGATGGCGCGTTGTTAATATGAAATGTAGGACGTGATGGGCTCCTTGCATTCCTGCCGTATACAGTTAAAAATTCGACTTCTGTAATAACTTGTGATCATCCGTTCATACTGATTTCTAATCATACTGCGTAATTGTCGGTTTGAAAATATTGAACGAAGATAATTATTATCATTACTATTATTATTATTATTATTATTATTATTATTATTATTATTATTATTATTATTATTATTATTATTATTATTATTATTATTATTATTATTATTATTATTATTATTATTCACATATATTTTTATTATTATTATTATTATTATTATTATTATTATTATTATTATTATTATTATTATTATTACTATAGGTAAACTTCCTGGGTTCTTCTTCTTCATTCATTCATTTATTCAATCATTAATTCATTCGTTTTTTCTTTATTCATTTTGTTATTGTTCTGTTCCTTTCAGGATCAGGCTGCGGTTTTGCTATGCTGTCGACAAGTATTATTATCCATCAGAGGTTTACTCGTAACCGGAATCTGGCTAGCGGAATCGGCTGGCTTGGATACGGCTTCGGAGGCATAATGGGATCCATCCTGATAAATCAACTTATCCAGTCGTACAGCTGGCGAGGTGCCTTCCTCGTCCTTGGAGCCATTAACGCTCAACGCATTCCACTCTGCATGTTCTTCCGAACACCAAAGAGATTAACCTCACAGTCCAAGAATGCTTCTGGAACCAGTTCACGAAGACTATCCGGTCAGATGATTCTGAGCTATCTGAAAGAATCCTTTAACTTTTCCATTTTACGCCACGCAAGATATTCTGTGTATTCCATTGCCTACTTTCTTCACATATTCTGCATTTTTGGCTACTTGCCTCACACAGTCAACAGAGCAATCCACATGGGTCTCAGCCGTGACCAAGGAGTGACCGCATCAGCAATAATCAGCAGCATATCTACGGCATTTCGGGTGTCCGTTTCTTTCATCGTAAACCATCCAAAAGTAAACTCGTCTTTGGTTTTCGCCACTGGAATGTTCTTTGCCTTTCTGTCGATCGTCGCGATCTTCATCAATCAAGGAGTCATTGGGACAATGGCGTCCGTCGTACTATTCGGAATGCATCTGGGTATGAACATGGGATTACCGAAATTCTTTATATTTGCGAACAAGAGACTATGAAACTCGCTTAGATTCTCGTTAGTGTGAAATTCAGGCTCTGTGAGACACATGTATAGATACGAACATGACTCGAATTAATTTAAGTATGAACGTGATACTCTTTGAAAGTCATGTGAATATAAACATGACTCTTTTAAATTTATTTTCGTACAAATATGATTCTGAACTTCTCAAAAGTTCACTCACCGCCACATTGCTTGAAACTCATTGATGGTTGAACAGATGCTTTGCTTAGCTATGTGCTTTTCTGTACAACAATATGCAGATACATTAGATCTGAATCTGGCAGATGCTGCATCACAGCAATGTATCTATTTCTTTCTGAAGGTTGTGCAACTACTGTGGTGAGTGTCGTCGTTGTCGACCTAATGGGTATGGCCCTTCTTCCGAAAAGCTTAGCAATTCTGCAGTTCATTTCAGGCTTTGCAAGACTCGCTTCACCGCCCCTCATTGGTGAGTAGCACAATTGGACTCAGTGAAATTAAATGCGGTTTGTGCTAATAATGAAATATTTTAATTAACAGAGATTATGAGAAAATATTCCAAATTTGTTCCGTATTTGTATGTTTAAAATATGAATGTATTCAAACAGTCACAAGCTATTTCTTGCTTGCGCTTTTGTAATTTCCTTGTCCGGCAGCCTGCCGAGTTTCATTGTCAACGCTATAGGCAAGTTGCAACAGTATTCGAATGCTGCTGCAATGCTTAAACATTCGGAGAACATTTTACTAGTCCCAGATAGGTTGACGATTTTCTAAAGGCCGAATGCTAACAGAAGCTTGTAATAAATGAACCTTTACTTACTCTGATGAGGTTAACTTCATATTTCCATACACGAACTCACATTCAACTGAATTGCCTTAATTGTTCGTCTCCATCGATTCCCAAAATTATATTTCTACGTTTGAACCCATTCTTCTACGGCAATAATGATTCATCGTCCTGAATGAAAACTATAGATGTACCTTTATGGAATGGTTGTACCGGTAGTACTATAATGCATCAAAATGCCACCTTCACAAGAAAAATTGCTTTTTAGGAATGGCTTTATATCACAGCAAACGACTATTCAAAATGCTATTCCACTGAAGAAAGGAATTAACCAAAGACCTCAAATGCCAGCTTAGCTTCCTATTTATTCATGTTTCTTCTTAACAAATTTCCTTTTTGATTGTTTCGTGCTTATTTTACAAGCTTATATACTGGTCTTTGAGAACAATACAGTCATGTTAACGCTGAAGTTAACTTGTGATGCTGAAACGATGTGCTATAATGGGTGAATAACTGATGACGCTAAAACGATAGATTACCAAACATTTTATAACATAATGCAACATATTTAAAAAATTTAAATTTAAATACAGTTGAAATTTAGGCTTGGCCTATATAACAAGCCGAAATTGACTAAAATTACTCGAGTTGTGTTTCGCGCTGTTAGTTGAGAGCTGAATTAGAAGTGAGGCAGATATAAATTAAACGTCACAGCAGTCCAACATACATGCCCAATGCTACACAAGCTTAATATTAAGCGCACAAACCGCGAAATGTCCGGAAGTCATTTATGAACTAGATTTACTATTTGAGATGACGACGAGTTGTTGCTAAAACCACACGTTGTTTTAAGCTCAATGTGACACTGTTAATAATTATGTTTTCTTATTGGTTGTTATTCATTATATAATATCTATACATATAATATCCATAGAGCGTGTGCCTGTCGATAAACGCTACGTCACAAACGGTCTCTGTTCTATTGTGAAACAGAAACCGTTTGTGACGTCAGTACTGCGGTCTTGACGACGGCGATCAGAGTTTTTAACCAACGATACATATACGCCTATATACACTGCCGTCATAATACGACGGGTAAATACTCTAGTAATTAATATTATTACAAAATTTTTAACGAGCGTAAAGTCTGACAGAAATGCGACCCAGAAAATGTTAATCGTAGAAGTATAGGCTAAAAGTCCGATGAAGAACAGGACTAGCTATAGAGTTTACCTTAAAACGATTCGCTGGTTTGACCTCTTGGTCTTTGTGTTCTGTTCTTTTGTGTAGGTTGGGTGTTCGATGTGACTCGAGATTACAACAAAGCATTCGCCATCATAGGTTGCATGGCATTCATGTCTTGCAGTCTGATGGTTTTCTTGACTGTTGTCACCAGATGTCTCCGGAAGTCAATCGCCAAAAACATCGAATTTCTTCCAACGGACAAAGCATTCCCAAATCAACAGACAGCTGAAGGAAAAGCGTAGCAAGCAAAAATTGATATAGCCAAGGATAAGGCGAACCCATGGGTTCCAAGCGTTTCGCGTGTAAATTGACCGGTTGAACACATTGAGAACTGAGTTTCATACCGTTTCCGCTTCAGTGAAGTTTCACAGCAGCGCATATTATCAACGAGCCTCTGACTTTCATCAAATTCGGAGGGATCAGCGAACTGTAACCAGTCGTAATCGTAATCGTAACCTCCAACTTTCTAAAGCGCTAAACTAAAACTAAGAGCAGGGCACCAGCTTATTCACGAGCGCTGCGTCGTATCAGAGAGAATTGGCAACATGATTTGCCCCGTACTTCGACCCTTTAAGTCTGCTTCATTTGGTCTTAATAGGGCTCATATTTGATCACCACTGACAAGGCAATAGATACATTCCGGAAGGTCACCAAGCGTCTGTTCAATGTTTGAAAGCCCTTTTAAGAAACCCTGGCAACTAACCCTGCTAAGATATAGCATTACACATATTGCATTGATTTACATCTCAACAGATTGTAGTGTGTAGTTTAACTATGACCTATTCAGGGCATAAACGAAAACTGAAGACTAAAACTTAGTGTAATATTTAATTACAAATAGTGTGCCTTTGTCTGAAAGACCACAGTGTTCAAATAAACTATTGTAAAAATTAACTGCAAAAGGCTGCACTATGATCCACTGGCCATGGGTTGCTGTAGTACGCTGGAACGCGGAAGTCATCGGTATCTTAAGGAATTCATCTCCTGCATTCCATCCGTTAGGAACTGAAACATGGTAGGTCAGATGAAAGTAATAATGGGAGTTCGAGACTATCTTAATCACTACGTTATACCAGTGTTGGGTATGAGTTAACTCATATGAGTTTAAACTCACGAGTTAACTCACTTGCTGTGATTTATGAGTTTGAGTTAACTCACCTTAAAGAGTGTGAGTTATGAGTTTGAGTTAACTCATATTTTCTGTGAGTTTGAGTTGTAACTGTCAATTATTTTAAAACTCAACTCACTCTTCGGCACTCGGCACATATTATGTTGAAACAAGCCTTTTTTTTATATCGTCGGCTTTCCATACTGGTGAGTGGTGACGGCAGGGAGGGTCGTAAACACTGCTAGCGGACAGTATTTAAGCACTGCATATTTTTTATATTGTGAACAGTTAAGAACAACATGGCTGAAGTACCGTGTATTCTTGATGGAAAATATTTTTCTGTTACAAGTAGGCGTGATGGAAAAATTGTTGCTCGATTAGAACGTGCTAGTATGAAACGTGTGAGTTTATGAGTTAACTCATTTAACAAGTGAGTTTGAGTTAACTCATTTCACTTAGGATGAGTTGAGTTTGAGTTTAAACTCATTTTGAGGTGCGTGAGTTGAGTTTTGATTTAAGTCATTTCTTGTCTGAGTTTACCCAACACTGCGTTATACTTAATGCAAAGTGAAATGTAGAGGTCAAATACCTATTTTAATGTATCTTCCAAATTGCCGACAACATGACAACAAGAATTCATTTTTTAAATGAGGCAAAATTACCTTCTTACATTTGGCAATACCCAATTATCGTCTTCAAATATTGAAGAGGTGAGTTAGCGTCACATTCAATATTCCAGTACTTTAATTACATGTGAGCTTACTTAGAAGGTCACACATCCTACTCTCTTTACCTATGTTTATTCTAAAACATAACTTTACTACAAGCTTCTAGCCGTAAAAACAGAACTACACCAGTCTCTGCAGTGAATCTAAGAACAGAGTATATTTGGGCGCTATGGCCTTATAATATAAGGCCATAGCCAAATCATATATTATATGATTTGCCGGATTCTGTCAGTTATCAGTTTCTTCCTCTACCCTGACATTTACTCGATAATTCTTGCTTGTTTGGACTTATACTGTGACTCAGCTTATGTTTTAATGTTTTATTTTATCCATGTTTCTGTGCGTGTTTGGCAAGTAATCGATACACGAATCAATCATGCTAGAGACATTGCAGTAAATAGTCGCATTTGTTAACGGAGGTCTAGGAAACGAGCAAACAGAAAAAGTACAGCATTCAAGATTTAAGCGATGTTAAAGGTGTACTCGTCTTTCATAACATTGATTATTTTAAGTTTTCTACGCACTTACAAACAAAGCTGATTTCTGCTTTCAATTTTCGTTTACGGGTGGAGAAAAAAATATTTTTTGCCTTCGTTATTGTTAATGAAAACGCAGTTAGTCTTTTGAAAGCGCTTAGGAAATGCTAAATGAGCAATCGGCATAGATTCACTTTGCGCTTTCACTATCGGGTTTTTCCGAGTTCTAAAATTAGACGCTATTCAGGAAAAACGGCGACGTCAAGGAGACCAGCCTCCAAGGTCAAGAAGACCAGATTCTGCCCAAATCTTGTCACAGTAAACATTGTTTGACAGATAAATTGTTCTGTGACCGATAAATTGTTCTTCGACCACTTTTTTCTTCTCGGACGAACAACTTGTCTCTGACCAGATTTTACCAGAACGGACGGTCAAGGACGTCGCTGCCCCAGTACTGGCGTCGTTCACGATGAATAAACGAAATACACACGCTGACATAAACAAAATTAGTTGTTTTTGATAAATTTCATCATATAGGCTATACTATGAGTTTTTCTATGACTAATTGTGACTATGAGTAAATTCAGCACTCCAGTCAGGCCTGTTAGTCCTTGAACTAAACTAGTGAGTGAACAAAATAATAAAGCATTGTGTAGTTTTTTGCAGCAAAGCACAATGTCAACAATTAGTTGATCAATTGTCATAAACATTAGCATCGGTTTAGAAACAACGTTGCTAAAACCTGTAATTAAGTAAGTATGCCAGAATAGTCAGAACTGAACAGTTAAACAACGTTACAGTCTCTGAGACTCTGAATGATTCAAATGAATACAAAATCATAATCACACACTGGGAAGACATAGGCCTAGTGCTCGAAATGGAAAATTTTACGAAACGGAACGCTAGTCAAAGACATGGGAGCATTCACGTTAATTTCATAGTATTTTCCACAATAATTCATTTGACGAACCGGAACGGAAACGCCAATTCATTTGACGAACCGGAACGGCGTTCCGGTGCGTTCCGGTCCATTTCGAGCACTGCATAGGCCTACAATGTACAATAAGCTTTAAACGCCGTCTCAAAAGATCTAAATTTAACCTTTCGTTATGAACAAAATTTTCGTTTATATACGCTGTGAACTGAGTTTTGTGTACAGTCTTGCAGTGCGAGATTTTAGCGTATATATTTAGGGCGCTTACTATAGTTTCACGTGTATATGTATATATGATAGATGTATAACGTTTAGTCTTAGTGACACGCGCGGCCGGCCAATCTCGGCAGCGGCGCGCTATATGTATATTATTAGAGTTCGCTAGGGCGCACAGAAGACAGGTGTGTCAAGAGGCGCGAAGAATTATGCTGACTAGAGAAGTTTGAATTTGAGTGTGTTCGCTGTAGTAGTGTGGCTGACTAGTTGAGTTGTAATCGAATTGAGTTCTGTCTGTTTGTTTCCTATTAAACTGAAAAGATATTAAACTGTGTTGCTGATTAATTCAGGTTATACTTATACGTAGAATTAGTGTTCAAAAGGTGAACGTTAAATAGGCGTTAAGTAGACAGAGAACAAGGATTTAATCAGAAGGATTGTCAACGGAAGGATTGGGTTGACATTATTGGTGGCAGCGTCGGTGTGGATAAATACTCACGGTGGATAAATACTCACGGTGGAATAAATACTCACGGTGGAATAAATACTCACGGTGGAATAAATACTCACGGTGGATATAAACTCACGGTGGATTAAAATTCACGTTATCACCTCCTTCGGCGGATAGAAGAATCTACGACGGTGATAAAAGAATTTACAACGGTGTTAGAAGAATCTACGACGGTGTTAGAAGAATCTACGCGTTGTTGCTGTGTGACGTGTCTACGATATCAACGACGGTGGAACACGAGAAACGGTATAAAAATTTCGTTGTTTTCCACGAACAAATATAAAAGAAATCCCGTTTGTTTATCGATTCACACAACAAGAAAAACCGTGACTTCTTTGAAAAGAGAAATCACCAAAGTAAACAAGTAAGATGGAGAAATTAAGTGCTGAAAGACAAGCAGATATTAAGAAGATGTCTACGGAAAGGCTAAAACAGCGTTTGTTGAAAGCCGGTTTTAAAGAAGAACAATTAGAAGGTATGTCACGTGGTGACATGATGCAGGAACTCGCCGATGTGTGGGTTAAAGAAGAAGTCGAAGAAGAAGGTGCCGTTGGCGGTGCCGTAGAAAAGGCTATTGAAAAACCACCTGCGCCTATGTCTATGGAGATGTTGATGCAGTGGATGATGATGACTAGACAGGAAGAGAAAGAGCTGAGACAAGAAGCAGAACGTGTAAGACAAGACGAATTGCGCTTGCAGAGAGAGAAAGAAGAGAAAGCAGAACGTCTGCAGAGAGAGAAAGAAGAGAAAGCAGAACGTTTGCAGAGAGAGAAAGAAGAGAAAGAATTGCGCTTGCAGCGAGAGAAAGAAGAGAAAGCGGAACTTGTAAGGCAAGAAGAATTGCGCTTGCAGAGAGAGAGAGAAGATAAAGCAGAACAAGTGCGTAAGGCAGAACTTGAATTGCAAAAGAATCAGTTTGAGATTCAGTTAGAACAGTTGAAAAGAGATAGGGAAGATGCTGAAAGAAGAAGATTGGAGCAGATGATTGAATTTGAAAAAGCTAGAAAAAGTGATGAAGAGGTACGTCAGCAACAGATTGAAGCAAAGAGAATGCGTGAAGAAGAAAAAGAAAAAGCGCGAACGTTAGAGTTAGAACGCGCCGAACAGATCAGACAAGAAGAACTCAAATTTCAGAAAGAAAGTTTGGAAAAGGCAGAGGCAGAAAGACAAGAACGTCTGAAACTGGAGAAATCAAAATTGACATTGAAAGAAACACAAATGAGAGAAGAACGGGACGCAGAAAGAAGGAAGCAGCAAGAAAGTGAAACTTTGGTGTCAAAAATTAAGAAAATAGGTGATGCAATGAAGCATGTATTGCCTCAAATGCCAACTGATATGATGGAGGTGCCATTATATTTTGAAACAGTCGAGAACGCGTTTCGTAGTTTTGCTGTGGAAAAGCCGTTTTGGGTGAAATTATTACTACCATTGATGACGCCGAAAGCTCGAACCGTTCTGAATAGATTGTCATTCGATGATCTAGACAATTATGATAGAGTCAAGCAGCACTTATTAAAAGAATTTAAATTGACCTCGAGAGAATACAGAGCCAGATTTGTGGATGCTAAGAAGACGACAGAAGAGACTTATACGATGTTTACGGCAAGACTGAAGAACTTGCTAAACTATTACGTGAGAAGTCGAAACGTGAACAGAGAGTATGATACGCTCTTTGATTTGCTGGTAGCGGATAAGCTAAAAGAATGTTTACCGCCAGGTCCACTACAGTTTGTATTGTCGAAGGAAGGAACTGACTGTCTCCAAGCTAGTGCAGTGGCAGACCTAGCAGACATTCATGTAAACAATCGAATTGGGTTTGCATTTCCAAATATAAACAGTTATCCTTCTCAACGTTCCGTAAACCAAAGCCAGAGTGGAAAGTGGAGAAGTAATCCAGGAACAGGGAATCAGTTCAAAGGTAAAGAAGTCAAGGCTAGTGTCCCTGTACCCAATGAGACCAGAGAAGTGACGTTTGGTCGTCAGAGATTTAACAAATCGTCAGCGCCGTTTGCCAAGAGGGAAGGCAACACATCGTTTACGCAGTATAAGAGATATGAAGGCAATGAACAACGAGGTATGGTTGTGAAGCGTTGTCACAACTGTGGTTCAGACAAACATTTGGTTAAATTTTGTCCAGTTCCAGTGGCAGCAGCTAGTTCTAGCAGAAATCAAGAACACACAAGGGTGAATTTGATTCAAGTGGTTAGTGATACAGGTAATCAAACCACGGGTCAAGAAAACCAAGAGACTGAAGTAAAGTCAGTAATGAAATGTGGTATTCAAAAAGAAATTCTATTGGATGCTGAAGTTCAGAGAGAAGTCATAGGAAAAGATGACAATCGAATATTGAAGAAATCGTTCTTGCAATATGTCGAGGTTGAAATTCGTGGAGTAGACGGTAAAGAGCCAGTGAAAGTCAAAGCACTGAGCGACTCGGGAGCAGAAATTCCGGTGATTAGTGAAGAATTACTGGAAGGCATGAAGGTGGAACAAATTGGAAAAGTGAATTTGCAATGTGTGGCAGGAGATGCCATTCCTGCGAAGTTAGTGAAAGTCGATGTTAGACTGTGTGATAGTGACGTGGAAGAAGAAGGATTTCCGCGTAAAATCCAGTGTTCACTTACACCTTATGTCACCTTGATGTGTGCTAGTATTGCAAAGATGGGCAGTACAGAAAGATTCTTGTTGCATCCAGAGATAATTGCCGAATTAAAAGCCGTACCACAGATGAAAATTAAAACGATACAAGGAGATGTGAGTGTACGAGCAAATGTAATGACGAGAGCGCAGAGTCGGAAACAGGAAATGGTAGATGTTGATGAGAAGAGTGAAACTGAAAGTTCAAGTGATGAGGAAACGAAAGTAATAAGCAACGAAGCTTATCGCGAGATGGTGTAACATCAGAGATAAACGAGCAAGAGATGGCTGCATGCGAGAATGGCACATTAAATGAAACGGAAGAAGACAATGAATGTGATGTGGGGATAGGAGACTTGTATAGAGATGAAGAAATGGATGAAGAACAAAAGGTGCAGATTGCCGATTCGAAGAAGTTCGAAGAGCAACAGAGAAAGGATGAATCGTTGAAGCCGTGGTGGAAGTTAGCACAAGAGAAAGAATCTGAATTCTGTGTGATCAACGGTTTATTGCATAAGAAATATCAGATATTAGACCAGACGATATATCAACTAGTGTTACCAAAAGAGAGACGAATTAAAGTGATGGAGTTGGCACATGAGTCGGTATTTGGAGGACATCTAGGAGAAGAGAAAACAAGAGAACGAATAAAGTTGTCTTTTGTATGGCCAAAGATGAGAAGAGACATTATGAAATTTTGTAAGTCTTGCGAGAAATGTCAACTAAAGGCAAGGAGTTTGGTGATGGATAGAGTGCCCATCATAGTTCGAGAATTCGCATTTTACGAATTTTAAGAAATTTTAAAATTCACGAATTTTAACGAATTTTAAAACGGCAGTTTTAAAATTCGTTAAAATTCGTGAAATAATAAAATAATAGAATTCTTTGCCATGTCAACGAATTTTATTATTTATTTACTTTTCAACTTTTTAAGCAAGTAAATGTCAATGTCATAGGCAATCAATCAATCAGCCGTAAAGCTGACTAGCAAAACAATAGTAGGCCTACTGATATTCAGTGACTGTTCTACTTGGAGTCTTAAACTTCGATTTCTATCATAGTTGGGGTGTGTTACTGTGAGTGTCAGTCAGCAGTACGAAAAACTACTAGTGCCCCAGCTCCAGTGTGTCCACTCATTCACTAACACAGCTTGCAACCAAATATGGTTAAAAGGGTTGGCAACGTTCACCGAGCTGTGTCTTCTACTTCATCGTCTTCTGATTCTGAGTCAGCCCACTGCTCCCACTCGACTCTGGTTTCTGTATCTTAGCCATGCAAATGCTCCCGAATTCGGGCAGAACAACCAACAAATTCCTTATCACAAAAACAACACTGCATTTTTGGATTACCCTTTCCTTCTCCTCCAAAATTACTACATACTTTCATCCTGGTCCATGTTCTGTCATCTTTAAGAAATTAGATTTTAACTAAATTAACTCGTTACGTAATAAACCTTTATATCGAATTTTGCATAAAATTCTAAGCAGAAGATTAATGACGTCATCACATTTGTTGTTGCTTAAGCTGTTTTTGCAAAACGCCACTGTCAATGTATAAAAGGCCCAACAATGGTCCAACGAATTTTTACGAATTTTTACGAATTTTAAAATAGACCAAAAATTCGCGAATTTTTACGAATTTTAAAAACGAAAGTCACGAATTCTCGAACTATGGTGCCCATCACTCCAGTCTCAAGAGAAGAGGTCGCCTTCAGGAGAATGACGATGGACCTCGTTGGTCCGATCGATCCAGTATCTGCTGCAGGTCACAAGTATTGTTTATGCATTGTGGACTCGTGCACCAGATGGCCTACAATCTTCTTATTGAAATCGCTGACAGCGAAGGCTGTGTGTGAAGCGTTGACGGAACTGTTCATGAACGTTGGTGTGCCGTCCGTGATTACAAGTGACCAAGGAACGAACTTCACAGCCAGTTTGACAAGAGAATTTCTCAATTTAATGGGCTGTAGTCCAAGATTCGACACACCAGGACACCCAGAGGCTGCTGGATTAGTAGAAAGATGGAATCAGACATTTAAAAAGATGATCCATCATGTGATAATAGACAACCCGAGGAAATGGCACAAGATAATTCCTTTTCACGAAAAGCATTTGAAAGAACTCAAAGAAAATACGGAGAAAGCATTATTGTTTGCAGAATTTTACTCTCAAGAAAAGCAGTTACAATACACAAATCAGTATAACAAGAGAGCAAGGCACAAAGGAATTTGCAGCATACCGAATTCCTTTGATTTATCGAGCAGAAGTGGAACGTCAGATCAAAGAAATGTTAAAAACAAACATTATTAAACCATCATCGAGCAGAATGGCAAGCCCTTTGGTTATTGTTAAAAAGAAAGACGGATCTTTAAGACTTGCCTGTGACTACAGATACATTAACTCATTCACAGTGGATTGTAAATATCCGATGCCGATTGTCAGAGACGTTTTGAACAAAGTTGGAAAGTCTAATGTGATTTCTATTTTGGACTGTCGAAGTGCTTATTGGACTTGTCCTGTAAAACAATCTGATCAATGGAAGACAGCTTTTGTAACACATAATGGACTGTATGAATTTACTCGTGTTCCTTTTGGAATGATAAATTCAGGCCGAACTTTTGTTAAGGCGATAAATTTAGTTTTACAGCCTATAAGTGACTTTGCAGAACCGTATGTTGATGACATTGCTGTGCATTCTGACAGTTGGAAAGTTCACTTGCAGCATCTAGATGCATTTTTGATGCAAATGAGATTGCATAACGTTACTTTGAATTTGAAAAAATGCATATTTGGTAAGAGTGAGGTAAGGTTTATCGGTCATGTGGTTGGGTCTGGTAAGATAAAGATGAATCCAGACAGAATTGAAAGTTTGACTAATTTGAAGATCCCAGAAACTAAGAAGCAAGTTAAGCAACTGCTTGGATTTTTTAATTATTACAGACAGTTTATTAAGGACTTTGCACAGATTGCGAAACCTTTATCTGATTTAACTAGTAAACGTGTTTCTGATAAGATTGATTGGACTGTTGAACATCAGCAAGCATTTGATTTACTTAAAGAGGCTGTGCGATCCAAAGTAGTGTTATATGTTTTTGAAGTGGGAAAACCATTCAATTTGTACTGCGATAGTAGTGACTTTGCAGTCGGTGCTGTTTTAACACAGAGGGACGACAAGGGAATAGAACGCCCTGTGTCATTTATTTATCAGTCAGAAGTTAACTGATACCCAGAAGAGATGGGCTACTGTGGAAAAGGAAGCCTATGCTATTGTTTGGGCTCTAAACAAGTTAAAAGAAATTATAATTGGATCAAAAATTTTCATTTTTACTGATCACAATCCTCTTACATATTTGACTGAGTCAATGTCTAAGTCTGCTAAACTTGTGCGTTGGGCGTTAGCCTTACAAACTTTTGATGTTGAGGTGAAGTACAAGAAGGGCAGGTTGAATATTATTGCTGATTGTTTGTCAAGGTTATAAGTAATCGTAAGACTGTTCATTAATTAGTTATATATATATATATGTTTCATGTATTTTGGTAATTTCGCAAATTTTGAAATTTAATTTGCTCAATTCCAGAAAAAGGAAGGAGGTAATGTGAACTGAGTTTTGTGTACAGTCTTGCAGTGCGAGATTTTAGCGTATATATTTAGGGCGCTTACTTTAGTTTCACGTGTATATGTATATATGATAGATGTATAACGTTTAGTCTTAGTGACACGCGCGGCCGGCCAATCTCGGCAGCGGCGCGCTATATGTATATTATTAGAGTTCGCTAGGGCGCACAGAAGACAGGTGTGTCAAGAGGCGCGAAGAATTATGCTGACTAGAGAAGTTTGAATTCGAGTGTGTTCGCTGTAGTAGTGTGGCTGACTAGTTGAGTTGTAATCGAATTGAGTTCTGTCTGTTTGTTTCCTATTAAACTGAAAAGATATTAAACTGTGTTGCTGATTAATTCAGGTTATACTTATACGTAGAATTAGTGTTCAAAAGGTGAACGTTAAATAGGCGTTAAGTAGACAGAGAACAAGGATTTAATCAGAAGGATTGTCAACGGAAGGATTGGGTTGACATACGCCGTTGTGACTTTCAGATCTTCCAATGTCAAATTTCCAGACAGCTTGTCTAACGAGCTATTCAGGAACTGGAGGCTGTCGATGAACTGTAGAGAGTTCAGGCTGAATGTCATGTATTTCTCTAGACTCTATTGTATTTGGAATGCAGTTAATTTTACCCAAAATTTCATCTTGTGCGGCCTCACGGCTACCTATCGCTTGCATGATTAGGTGGCTGTCGTAACCTCGTAGATTGTGGAAAACCACCGGTATCTTACAATGTTCAGCAAGCATTCGAAGTTGTAAGTTGCATCCGTTGTGGGCAGCCCCGCGGTACGTATACCGGTGAGGTGGTCGCGAACTTTGCTCGTTTCGAGCGCTTCTCCGCAGATGTGACAATGGGTAGCCTCGCGGAAAGATTGGCGATCGGCCGCTGTCAAGATCATCTCAGCAATAACACCAAAACTTTGTCCGATATTGACCACCTCATCTTGTAGCCGTCTTAGGAACTCTTGCACGTTATTCTGTCCATGGTATAGAACTGGATTGTTCGCAAAGCCATCGCATCGAACTACTATGTAACAGAAGCTACACGGTTTCTGCTCAGCTATCTGTCTGGTGTTGCTTTCGATGGAATTCATGGCTGCACCCATAAATGGACCATCTCCATTTATGACTGGAACGTTTAACGCCTCGAAATCAGCATAGGTGATGTATAGGGCTCGCATCCGTTTGCGAAAATTCTGAAATTTGAGGATATTCTTTTTCTCTTCCGGCATCACAATCTTCTGTAGCTTTTTACTAACGCACATACAGTCTCTAATGTGTTCGTTCAAGAGGGCTTCTGTGGAGAAGATATGAATACAGCGGCGACAAAGTTATTTTCTATGTTCGTGGTTGCTATTTTTATAAATCATACGGTTTAGATCCTTTATCCAGACGTAGTGGTAATTCACGTCAGTAGTAAATAGACTATATGTTCTGGCGCAGTCTTTAGCGTTCGACTATATGTTCTGGCGCAGTCTTTAGCGTTCGACTATATGTTCTGGCGCAGTCTTTAGCGTTCGACTATATGTTCTGGCGCAGTTTTTACCGTACGAGTAATAGTTCTGGCTCAATCTCTACCATATGAGTAATAGTTCTGGCTCAATCTCTACCGTACGAGTAATCGTTCTGGCTCACTTTTTAGCGTATGAGGAATCGTTCTGGCTCACTTTTTAGCGTATGAGGAATCGTTCTGGCTCACTTTTTAGCGTATGAGGAATCGTTCTGGCTCACTTTTTAGCGTATGAGGAATCGTTCTGGCTCACTTTTTACCGTATGAGTGATAGTTCTGGCTCAATCTCTACCGTATGAGTAATAGTTCTGGAGCAGCCTATAGCGTTCGAGTGATAGTTCTGGAACAACCTCTGAACGCAGTCAACCCTAACGGGCGATTCAATGGAGCACACACAGTGCACAGCTCTATTCAACAGGTCCGTCAAATGCAGTAACACGCATCATTGCACACATCCTATAGAACCATTCTTATATTGGACAAAGCTTTCGACCGTATACCGACATTAAACTAGCGCCCCCCAGGCATTTTCCATGACAAAGACAACATGTAGGTCAGCCACTGTTTTGGATACAGGTGCAAATTTATCAGCGTATTTAGTTAACATGTTTTCAAAGACAAACAGATGCACAGAGAAACAGTCAAACAGCTAAACATTCAAACAGACAATCAGACAAACAGACAAACATTCAAACAGACAATCAGACAAACAGACAAACAGAGAAACAAAGAAACAGTCAAACAGACAAACAGACAAACAGACAAACAGAGAAACAGTCAAACAGACAAACAGAGAAACAGACAAACAGTCAAACAGTCAAACAGAGAAACAGAGAAACAGACAAACAGTCAAACAGTCAAACAGAGAAACAGTCAAACAGACAAACAGTCAAACAGACAAACAGACAAACAGTCAAACAGTCAAACAGAGAAACATTCAAACAGACAAACAGACAAACAGTCAAACAGGCAAACAGAGAAACAGTCAAACAGAGAAACAGTCAAACAGACAAACAGAGAAACAGACAAACAGAGAAACAGTCAAACAGAGAAACAGACAAACAGTCAAACAGTCAAACAGAGAAACATTCAAACAGACAAACAGACAAACAGTCAAACAGGCAAACAGAGAAACAGTCAAACAGAGAAACAGTCAAACAGACAAACAGAGAAACAGACAAACAGAGAAACAGTCAAACAGACAAACAGAGAAACAGACAAACAGTCAAACAGTCAAACAGAGAAACAGAGAAACAGACAAACAGTCAAACAGTCAAACAGAGAAACAGTCAAACAGACAAACAGTCAAACAGACAAACAGAGAAACAGACAAACAGTCAAACAGTCAAACAGAGAAACATTCAAACAGACAAACAGACAAACAGACAAACAGTCAAACAGGCAAACAGAGAAACAGTCAAACAGACAAACAGACAAACAGACAAACAGACAAACAGTCAAGCAGACAAACAGAGAAACAGAGAAACAGCCAAACAGAGAAACAGACAAACAGACAAACAGACAAACAGACAAACAGACAAACAGAAAAACAGACAAACAGACAAACAGACAAACAATTACAAAACGCGAAGAAACAAAGATCGTTAGGTTCTACCGTTGGAAATGTACGCACAGCCTGTCATTTATTAGCCTATAGCTGAGTTCTCTAAATTATTTGCTAAGAAATACAAAACTGTAAGTAAAAGAGAAGGAAGAACTCTAAATTATTTGCAAAGAGATATAAAACTGTAAAATGTGGAGAGCGAGCAGAATTGAAGGTACATGTTAGTGGCTTAGCGCTGGGAGCAGCGGCAAGATCTGAGAAGTTGCGGCAAGATCTGAGAAGTTGCGGCAAGATCTGAGAAGTTGCGGCAAGATCTGAGAAGTTGCGGGAAGATCTGAGAAGTTGCGGGAAGCGCTGGGAAGCTGCGGCGCTGGCGGAGGCGCTGGCGGAGGCGCTGGCGGCGGCAGCGGCGGCAGCGGCGGCGGCGGCAGCGGCGGCGGCGGTGGTGGCGGCGGCGGCGGCGGCGGCGGCGGCGGAGGCGCTGGCGGCGGCGACAGTGGGAAATTTGTTGGAAAGGTAGGTTTTCGATTGAAGCAGTTCAGAGCATTTTGGGTGACGAAACTTATATGTATGGTATTTCTAGCGGGGACATGTAACTTAAAGTGTTTGTCTGAAATGCATGTGAACTTGTACCTCTTTTGGAAAATTTTGTTGACACATATGAGAGTCTAACTGATAAAGTATGAAACATGGGGTTACCCTCCCTTCCACCCTCCTTTCTACACCCTCCCTTCACTCCTTTCATCAGTTACAAGTCCATTTTAGAACTGCAACCAAATTGAAAGCACGCGAAATGTTGAAATTCACGCGAAATCAGTTGAACGCAGTCACCCGAAACGGTTCGGTTGAGTGCACACACATTGGGCGATTCCCGCACCGTATACCCCTCACCAGCCTCCACCCATTCCCTCCCCTTACACAATTCAACAAAAGCTCTAACACGCACGAATGCCCATTCTCATTAGTGTATTGACCAAGGGTTTTGACCATATCGGGAGCACAATGATAATGCCAAAGGCATACACCGGAAAGAAAAACCAGGTCAAGCTCCTTTATTTTGAATACCTGTATATTAACTTGAGTGTACCAACTCACCTGTTGTATACCTGGCGGTCTTTACCTGTCATACATTCAAACACACCTACAGCAATCGAAATATATATATTTACTTTCAACCGTCATACATGGCCAAGCATTATTTACCTATGTTAAAAACATATACATATTGTCTAAATCATTTTATTCTATACATACAAAACTGCACTATACGCTATAGGCCTATGTGATGGAAACACGGCAAAATTGTAAAAGCACAACTTTGTGTGAAAAATGAAGATCTTTGACTTTAGTATTTGCATGTAAAGCGGAGATGTTAGCAACTTTTTAGCAGCTGCGGTAGACGAAATCCCTTTGTGGGAAAAAAAAATGAAGATCTTTGACTTTAGTATTTACATGTAAAGTGGAGATGTTAGCAACTTTTAGCAGCTACTGTAGACGACATCCTATACCTTCTACATATCTGACAAGTTCGGTCACCGAAACTAGATTTTCGTATGCTTCAAGAGCATGTCAAAGAAACTTTGTTGACTCGGCATAGAAATTGTATTACTGAAATGGATCAATTTGTAATACGCAGCTCATGTCTGTAAGTAATTGATAATTTTTGCAAGCATTTGAAAAACCCTTGAGAATGAAAATACACAAAGTCTCACGCAAATTGAAGTTGCTGCTGTCACATCAATTTCACCACCTTGACTCTCCAAATGCAAAGCCACTCATTTTTTTTCAAATTTCTCGCTCCAACGCTCTCAAAGAACTATCGTACAGAGCAGTTTCGCCATTCACAGTCTCCAAAAAAAAAATGAGCAGTTTATGTGGTTTTCACATACGCTTCAATCTGAAACACGTCTTTTCCAACAAATTGTATGTGTGCAAATCACCTCTAGGAATAAACTTCATCTAGAAATAATATGGCAACATCAGAATTCGCTAAAATGTGACGTGTATTCCAAAGGAAAACACTCTATTCCCACAAATTGTAACACCATGTTTCATACTTTATCAGTTAGACTCTCATATGTGTCAACAAAATTTTCCAAAAGAGGTACAAGTTCACATGCATTTCAGACAAACACTTTAAGTTACATGTCCCCGCTAGAAATACCATACATATAAGTTTCGTCACCCAAAATGCTCTGAACTGCTTCAATCGAAAACCTACCTTTCCAACAAATTTCCCACTGTCGCCGCCGCCAGCGCCTCCGCCGCCGCCGCCGCCGCCGCCGCCACCACCGCCGCCGCCGCTGCCGCCGCCGCCGCTGCCGCCGCTGCCGCCGCCAGCGCCTCCGCCAGCGCCTCCGCCAGCTCCGCAGCTTTCCAGCGCTTCCCGCAACTTCTCAGATCTTCCCGCAACTTCTCAGATCTTGCCGCAACTTCTCAGATCTTGCCGCAACTTCTCAGATCTTGCCGCAACTTCTCAGATCTTGCCGCTGCTCCCAGCGCTAAGCCACTAACATGTACCTTCAATTCTGCTCGCTCTCCACATTTTACAGTTTTATATCTCTTTGCAAATAATTTAGAGTTCTTCCTTCTCTTTTACTTACAGTTTTGTATTTCTTAGCAAATAATTTAGAGAACTCAGCTATAGGCTAATAAATGACAGGCTGTGCGTACATTTCCAACGGTAGAACCTAACGATCTTTGTTTCTTCGCGTTTTGTAATTGTTTGTCTGTTTGTCTGTTTGTCTGTTTTTCTGTTTGTCTGTTTGTCTGTTTGTCTGTTTGTCTGTTTCTCTGTTTGGCTGTTTCTCTGTTTCTCTGTTTGTCTGCTTGACTGTTTGTCTGTTTGTCTGTTTGTCTGTTTGTCTGTTTGACTGTTTCTCTGTTTGCCTGTTTGACTGTTTGTCTGTTTGTCTGTTTGTCTGTTTGAATGTTTCTCTGTTTGACTGTTTGACTGTTTGTCTGTTTCTCTGTTTGTCTGTTTGACTGTTTGTCTGTTTGACTGTTTCTCTGTTTGACTGTTTGACTGTTTGTCTGTTTCTCTGTTTCTCTGTTTGACTGTTTGACTGTTTGTCTGTTTCTCTGTTTGTCTGTTTGACTGTTTCTCTGTTTGTCTGTTTCTCTGTTTGTCTGTTTGACTGTTTCTCTGTTTGACTGTTTCTCTGTTTGCCTGTTTGACTGTTTGTCTGTTTGTCTGTTTGAATGTTTCTCTGTTTGACTGTTTGACTGTTTGTCTGTTTCTCTGTTTGACTGTTTCTCTGTTTGTCTGTTTCTCTGTTTGTCTGTTTGACTGTTTCTCTGTTTGACTGTTTCTCTGTTTGCCTGTTTGACTGTTTGTCTGTTTGTCTGTTTGAATGTTTCTCTGTTTGACTGTTTGACTGTTTGTCTGTTTGTCTGTTTGACTGTTTGTCTGTTTGACTGTTTCTCTGTTTGACTGTTTGACTGTTTGTCTGTTTCTCTGTTTCTCTGTTTGACTGTTTGACTGTTTGTCTGTTTCTCTGTTTGTCTGTTTGACTGTTTCTCTGTTTGTCTGTTTGTCTGTTTGTCTGTTTGACTGTTTCTTTGTTTCTCTGTTTGTCTGTTTGTCTGATTGTCTGTTTGAATGTTTGTCTGTTTGTCTGATTGTCTGTTTGAATGTTTAGCTGTTTGACTGTTTCTCTGTGCATCTGTTTGTCTTTGAAAACATGTTAACTAAATACGCTGATAAATTTGCACCTGTATCCAAAACAGTGGCTGACCTACATGTTGTCTTTGTCATGGAAAATGCCTGGGGGGCGCTAGTTTAATGTCGGTATACGGTCGAAAGCTTTGTCCAATATAAGAATGGTTCTATAGGATGTGTGCAATGATGCGTGTTACTGCATTTGACGGACCTGTTGAATAGAGCTGTGCACTGTGTGTGCTCCATTGAATCGCCCGTTAGGGTTGACTGCGTTCAGAGGTTGTTCCAGAACTATCACTCGAACGCTATAGGCTGCTCCAGAACTATTACTCATACGGTAGAGATTGAGCCAGAACTATCACTCATACGGTAAAAAGTGAGCCAGAACGATTCCTCATACGCTAAAAAGTGAGCCAGAACGATTCCTCATACGCTAAAAAGTGAGCCAGAACGATTCCTCATACGCTAAAAAGTGAGCCAGAACGATTCCTCATACGCTAAAAAGTGAGCCAGAACGATTACTCGTACGGTAGAGATTGAGCCAGAACTATTACTCATATGGTAGAGATTGAGCCAGAACTATTACTCGTACGGTAAAAACTGCGCCAGAACATATAGTCGAACGCTAAAGACTGCGCCAGAACATATAGTCGAACGCTAAAGACTGCGCCAGAACATATAGTCGAACGCTAAAGACTGCGCCAGAACATATAGTCTATTTACTACTCACGTCTTTTTCCAACAGTATAAGATCGATATTATAGACACTGGACTGGCCTAAGTGACGAATTGGACACAGGTATTTTTTCTCTTTATCCAAGCCGAAGACCGAGACGCTTATAGTTGGATTTTGACGCTCAAACTTGTCAAAATCTGCTGCTTTAACCGGAAAATCAATTTTTTTAAATAGTCAGAGCTATTAGCGTAACATTGTGCATTTTGGTGCTACAAGCAAACAAATTGCATTTTTGTGCTCAGAATGAAATTCTGAACAAAACCTGATATAGTGCCAATTGAAAAAAAGAAAAAAGTTTTTCGAGTTTTTTCCACGTTTTACCTTATTGGATCAGTCTCAACCAAGTCACTAAGATTGGTGTAAAACTTGCTCATTTAAAGATAGAAGCATGAAAGTTGGTACATGGTAGCAACATATGATGGGGTCAAATGTTAGCTATAGGACCATCGCAGACTTGCCCCGTGGCCTCAATGGCAGCCATTTTCCAAAATGGCCGACGCAAAACAGAGATTTCTCAATATCTCAGCTTCTAGTTCACTTAGAATCGTGATCTTGGTGTCTAAACATATATATTTAGTGACAAAGATTCTAACAGAACTAATTGCAATTACTAATCCCTCAATGGCAGCCATTTTCCAAAATGGCCGACGCAAAACAGAGATTTTTCAATATCTCAGCTTCTAGTTCACTTAGAATCGTCATCTTGGTGTCTAAACATACATATTTAGTGACAATGATTCCAATAAATGCAAATTTTTTGCTTGTAGCACCAAAATGCACAATAATGACTTTTTTAACGCTAAGTGACTGGACTAAAAGCTAAGCTCTCCGAGGTGGGCCCGATACTTAGTTGGGCGCTGAGGGTACATTGCCGATAATATTGCCCACTAGAAGCAACGATTATCTTCGTTTTGCACGTTAATAACCGTGCGGGGTGGTACATAAGCCCTACCTTGGTGTGGGAAAGTAGCTATTGCCTCGAAATGGTTGATAATTTGCGGTACTTAAATCGAAAGCCAAAACTCGTTTCACACGCCATCCAGATCCCTCAATGGTGAATTCCTCGAGCATCCCTAGAATTTCGGCCTTGGCCTTATTCACAACTTCCTGGGTATCAGCTTTATTCAGAATTTGTGCAGTGACACTCCTGAAGTAGACGGTTTGGGTGATTATGTCACCAGTGTGTAATTTTATTTTTTCCAGCTGAGTCGTTAATGTTAGATAGACCATTAGCCCACGCTTACTAGTTAACTCTTTTTTTTCGATTTGTGTCATACTCGGAGACATTCCACTCAAGAAAGCCAGTGGATCTCTCTCTTGTTGGTGTCCTTCTGTCCTTCTGGCAAAACAGCTCTGAAATCTCTCAGAAGCTGATTGGCGAGTTCTTTGTAGACCATAAACTGGGGTTGTTCATCCATTGTCAAATACTATAGTCAGAAGTTATTACTACTAATAATTCAGTCAGAAGTTATTACTACTAATACTTTAGTCAGAAGTTGTTCATACTAATACTTTTGTAAATTGTGAATTTTAATTATTTATTTATACCTGATATTCAATTACGGCCAGGGGCCTACATTTGTAGCCAATACGATAGTCAGAAGTTATTACTACTAATACTATAGTCAGAAATTATAACTACTAATACTTTTTTATTATTTATTTATACCCGATGTTCAATTGCAGCCAGGCGCCTACATTCGTCTTGAAAGATACTTTCATCACGCAACTTTTTCAGTCTAGCAGCCTTGTAGCCACACCATAGGCAGAGACCTATTACATTTTTCACCGCCTTTTCACAACCCATACAAGGCTTCGTACCGCCACCCTTTCTCAGTCTTAATAAGTGAAGTTTGCAATAAACCCCTAGGCAGCTATTACCACAGATGTTTTTCGTGCAAATTACCAACCACGCACAAAGATTTTTGCCCTTCAGTTTCATAGATAAATATATAAATATATATGCCGAGCATAAATTTTTCTAATTGGTATATCAAAATGGTTAGTCAAAGCAACGTGTAGTAATATCCAAATGTCAATACTATAGTCAGGTTATTTTATTTACGCTAATACTATAAAAAAAACTTTTGAATTTTTAATATTTTTATTTTAACCTGATATTCAATACGGCCAGGCGATTACATTCGTTTTGAAAGATTATCGATCATGAAAATCGATCTGCTATAATTATTCGTGGGATTGACGGATCTGGAGGCCCTCAAAATCAATTTTTGCTATGAGCGCGTCCGTGGGAACCACGGACTGTCTGGAGGCACTGTTTTCAAACCAAAAAATCGATCTGCTATAAGACCCTGCGGAACCTGTGGAGGCCCTCAAAATCGATTTTTGCCATAAGGGCCCGAGGGGCCCTAGGGTCCTCTGGAGGGACTGTTTTCAAAGCGAAATTTCTCATCTACTACGCTATCCGGGGCGCCGGCAGCGTGACGCACTGGACGCACGTGCGTCTACCCAACAAATCAAATCCACACAAGGATATTTTCCAATTTCACCGTGTAATTTTGGTTTACCATACAGTATGTAATGTATAAATAATATCATATGACAATCATATGCATGTGTTATACTATACTTTTTTAAGTCACTCTGAGTCATTTTCAGTGTATGACTACGACTGGCAGACTCAGGACGGGTGTGGATGGGAGGAGACGGGAGGGGTGTGCGCAGTCTTGTTGTCAAGGTCTTGGTCTCGAGTGCACTCGAGTTCGTTTTTGTTCGTTTTTGTTCGAGTTCGAGTTCGTTCGTCTTGGTCTTGGTCTTGAGACCAAAAGTCTTGGTCTTGGTCTTGGTCTTGAGGTTCAAGGTCTTGGTCTTGGTTTTGCAAGACCAAGACCAAGACTTTTGACAATATGAACAGTCATTTAACAAAATGCAAGGATTTAAAAAATTTATCCAATAATTACTAATGCAATTGTTTTAGTATTTATACGGTGTGAGTTAGGCTTTACTGTTGTTTTGGACATTTATTTTGACTTCCGGTTATTTACCATAGAATGATTTCAAAACAGACTCACAATTTGTACATTTACATCCGGTACTTGAAAAGCTGCTCTGTGTGCCAGTGAATTCAGCACTGTAGAACGTATTTTACACATGGCAGAATTTTATGTGACCCCACAGGTCACGTCTTGGTCAGAAAATTCTGACCGAATTAGTTTTTATAAAATGCAACAGGCATTTGGAATAACATTTCTCATGAAGGACTTTTGTAAATACGAATTCGGAATTCTCTGCAATCTGCATTTGGAGTTGTTTTGTTTGAATAAAATAAAAGATTCATGTTTTAATTAAAATAGCGAGTAGTCCGACTAGACAAATTTTTTAGTAAGGAGTAGAAGTCTGGATATGGTTGTGATTTTCTGGGTATTGTTCTCGGTCTTGTTCTTGAGGTTCAAAGTCTTGGTATTGGTCTTGACGTTCAAGGTCTTGGTCTTGGTCTTGAGGTTCAAAGTCTTGGTCTTGGTATTGAGGTTCAAGGTCTTGGTCTTGGTCTTGAGGTTTAAGGTCTTGAAAAAAAGACTGGGTGTGCCTCCAGTTATTTAAAACCCGGTGGTGCCTCTGACGCTATCTATAACACGACGTCTAGCTCCCGTTTAAATCTGAGATGTCGTTGGTCTTGCTAATAGACAAAGGCCGAAGTCAGCGCCGATACTAAACATAACATTGCTAGATCAAAGTACAAAACTCTCATTGAACTCGCGTGGTCTACGAACACGCGAGTTGTACGCCGGACAGAATAGGCAGCTGAGGCTTTTAGGCCTACACGAGATTGGACATAGGCCAAACAGTTCGAAAGAGCTGGTGAACCACTGAGAGAATTGATGATGGAGATATGCAAAACGAACGGAATATTGTAGGCCTACATTGTGACTGTGCAGTAAACGCTTCAACAGCCTACTTCCGGCGAGAATGCCTTTTATGGCTTCCATAATAGGATTATACGCTTGCTCATTTGTTGGCAGGCTATAATCAATGTTTGCTGAAACATGCATTATAAATTTGGGCCACGATAAGTGAATTCGGAAATTATATCAAAGTTCATGCTACATCTATGGATTCTCTTGCTTCGAGATTTGAGGACGGACCACCTTCAGTTATTCCACAGCCTGAAAGCGGACGTGCAACGATGGACAAAGAGAACAGTTCTCCAGAGCACAGCGAATGCCAATCACCGTTGAGCGACTCACCACAGCAACAGGAAACCAGAGAAGCAAATGAAGTAGCAAAGGAAAGCTTGGCTGACTGGGGCGTAGTGGTGTGCGTTTTTCTTAGTAACTTAATTTCTGCGCTTGACATTAGTGGGTTCGGAGTTTTCTATCCGTATCTCGTCGAACATTTTGAGGCAACAACAGCGGCTGTCGGATGGTGTTCCGCTATAACCGGGTTCTTCGAAGCTGTTGTCGGTAAGTAAATATATTCCTTAGCCAAATTACCACAAAAACATAATACCCAGTGGCCGCAGCGTTTCTAAGGAGAGCGAGTATTGCGGTCACCGGGGAGCGATACTGTGCGAGAGGCGACAAAGAGAGCCTAGAATGAGATATTTAAAGACATGTTTGCCTTTTGAACCAAATATTTCTATGGTGATCACATAAAAGACATCCTATGGGACAAAATAGCTGGAGAAATTGTGATTATGAAAAAAAAACAGTAATATAGTACAGCTGAGTAGGCCTATCAGTGATTCTAAAATTGTTGGCCCCAGGACCGAGGCCTTATTGCCATCTTAAATCGGAATTTCAAGGCCAGAACCGACAAGACGAAGGGCCAAGGTTACGTCTAAGAATGCTGAGGCAAATAAACGACCATCTTGGTCGTGCATACAAGCACAGCTCTGTTGTTGTTGATGATTATGCTGAGAAACAGATAGAGAGCTGCTCAAAAGTCCATTTGAATTTCTTTGAAATGGATGCAATCCGATGCATAATATATTCAGTCGATTTACTGGCTGTTTTTTTGTCTATCTGTAGCTCTGTTCGCCAGTTATCCGATAAAGTCCTACGGATGTCGTTTGCCCGCTGTCGTTGGTTGTCTGTTGTCTCTGCTAGGATTGTCTCTCAGCTACATGGCCCCGAATCTAACAACGATCTACTTGACCTACGGGGTCATTGCAGGTAAACGCCGTTATAATCATAGGCAGGATTCAATTCGATATCTAAGGGTTACTTTTGGATTAGGCAATATAATGCAACTGCAAGACAATATAAAGAGGAAAAAGAAGAAGACAAAGCATCGAATGCACATGTAGGTCTTTATCACGCGCTTCATTCATTGTTGTTGTTAGTGGCATGGTCCGAGTCTCCGAGAGTTGAAAAATATTTCTGCTGAAACGGACAACGTATCTTGCCTGTTCTGTGACATGGCAAATAATTCTCAGTTTCAGAGGATGCATCATATAAAGATCAATGCAGTGCTTTTTTCAGCCGGAACGGCTTTCCGGCACCTTTTTTCACCTACTAACAAGTAATTTATTTATTTTAATAATAAAAACAGTAATTTAGTCATTTTAATTTGATTTCAGTGTTGTGAACTGTTTTCAGTGTTTACTGAGACCCCTTCCAACCCCTAACCCCGTTTTCTCGAGATTTTAGTCCTTCCGTAATTGTTCAGTTCCGGAACCTTTTTTCTAGAAAAAAGCACTGGGTCAACGTATTGGCAATTTGTCTACATTCCACCTATTAATAGCAGTGAGTTTTGTTCATGAAGTAGCCTACAGTGCCCTACACCGACTGATCATAGAAGTTAGGAGTGTTAGGAGAACTATCTGTGAAAACAAAGAATGAGCTCAGAATTTTCTGACTTTAACCATGAATTTTGCCTGATTGCTTTAGATTAACCATTCAGAAGTCGTATTTGCCATACAGAGATTCACTAGATAATTATTTAATTCATTCGGTGACTATTTCACTGAATCTCAGTTGCGTCTACTGATCTGTTCCTTTTAGGGTAAGGCTTCTTGCGCTATCGGCGGAATTACAAAAATGCATGGACTGTCAACCTGAAGTGTAGTACCCTCCATGGTTGAAAGATATCTCAACATTACTGAGAAACTTGCGCCATTACCGTTAAAATGACTTCACTGACTGTATCAAGTCTATTACTATTTATTTATTGCACTGCATTTATTATGCGTGCGAGAAGAATTGAATTTGAATCAGATGCGCGGAGCACTTATGAGTGAAGTACTTTATCAAGATCCCCGCATACAATCCATCTCAGAAAACACTCAAACTCCCGGTTACCACCCGAGCATTCTCTAACTAACCCGTTGCCGTGCCTCATCAACATAATTAAATGAATTACACAATCTAATGATTTCCAATGCACCATTATTATGATGCACGGAGCAAGGGGTCGATGTTCACTTGAAGTGAAACATCAATAACAAATTTAAAATCCACTAGCAAGCCCATGCCAAATAGGAGGAGTGATGTCAGTAAGAAAGATCGAATGATTATGACTATAGCCATGTGCGAAAGGAAGGTCATTCGTCGCATGATCCGGAGGCTAAATGAAGACGCTAGCAATTCGGGCCATTGGCTTCCCATTGAGGTCATGAGCTCTTTGGGTGTTTATTTGTTTGTTCGTTCTTGCAAGTGCTTTGTGAGACATTAAATTTTACTCTGTCTCTTTTAGGATCAGGTTCTGGCCTGACTAAGCTATCGACGAATATTATTATCCATCAGAGGTTTACTCGTAACCGGAACCTGGCCAGCGGAATCGGTTGGATTGGAGTCAGTTTCGGGGGCATTATTGGATCTATCGTGACTAATCAGCTTATCCAGCTGTACGGCTGGCGAGGCGCATTCCTCATCCTTGGAGCCATTCAAGCACAACGCATTCTACTCTGCCTGTTCCTCCGCACACCAAAGAAATTAACCTCACAGTCAACCAATGCTTCCGGACCAAGACCACGAAAAATATCCGGTCAGCTGATTCTGCGATATCTTAAAGAAACCTTTAACTTTTCCATTTTACGGCACGCGAGATATTCTATTTATTCCATTGCCTACTTTCTCCACGTATTCTGCATTTTGGGCTACGCGACTCACACTGTGAACAGAGCCATCCACGTTGGTCTCACCCGTGACCAAGGAGTGACCGCCATGGCTGTACTCGGCGGTGTAGACACAGTATCAAAGATGTTCGTTTCTTTCATCGCAAATCTTCGGAAGGTGAACTCGTGTCTTGTTTTCGCCACTGGAATGTTTTCTGCATTTCTGTCGATTGTCGCGATCTTCATCAATCCAGGAATCATTGGGACAATGACGTCCGTTGCACTGTTCGGAATTCATCTGGGTATGAACAAGAAACTTTTTGACATTCATTTACTTACGAACATGGCACTCGCTGAAACTCAGGCCAGAGATTCATTTAGTTACGAACATGACTCCTTCAAATTAATTTAAGTATGAACGTGAGAATCTTTGAAATTCATATCAATTTGAAGATGACTCCTTGAAATTTATTTTCGTATAAAAATGAATCTGAACTTTTTTACCACGAGTTTTCTTGAAATTCATGTGCATACTTGAACGACAAACTCTGAAATTCATCAACGTATGAACCCGGCTTTTTTTAAATGTAAATGAACACCAGATTGTTCGAAACTTGTTAAGGGTTGAACAGATGCTTGGCTTGGTATGTGCGATCCTAAATCTGGAGTTTACGATTACGATTACGATGACACAGCAATAATAATAATAATAATAATAATAATAATAATAATAATAATAATAATAATAATAATAATGATGATGATGATGATGATGATGATGATGATGATGATGATGATGATGATGATGATGATGATGATGATGATGATGATGATGATAATAATGATGATGATAATAATAATAATAATAATCTTCGTTTTTTAATTCAAACTGAAACGTACGCAGTAAGATTACATGATATAGCAGTAACAGATGATAACGAGTTTAACAGGAGTCGAATTTAACTGTGCGGCAGCCATGCTAGGCAACCATCTGCACTACTGCTCATTTTACAATCGCCACCTAGGGAATGAAGGCTAAGTTAACGTTGCTGGGCTAGTGGGTATCGAACCCGGGTCCTTCTGATCTTCGTGCCGGTGTCGCGTGACAGACTATCCCCCCTAAAGCCTATCCCCCCGGATGGAATAAACTGGTTTAGAGTATCCGGTGGGATGAACCATTCTATCCCCCCTCGTCATACGCATCACGATAGCCTCGACGAAATTCCAGTCAAAATCACCAAAAACAAAGTGAATTGATTTCAGGTCGACGTACAAACTAAAGATACGCAATTCAAAAATTTTATGTGTGCAATAAATCAAAAAGTACGACTGAATACACTTAGAAACCGCCAAAAATGCAAACTAAACCGAATACTCCATTTCGCTAAGGGGGATACGCATGTATGGGGGATACTCTATTTCGTGACACCGGCGTGTTACCATTAAACCATCTCCCCATTGCAGAGACAATGGAACCCATTTGGCAGATGATGCATCTTAGCGATATTTCTTTCTTTCTGAAGGTTGTACAATCACGGTGTTTACCATCGTCGCACTTGACTTAATGGGTGTGACCCTTCTTCCGAAAAGTTTAGCAATTCTGCAGTTCGTTGGAGGTTTTGCAAGGCTCACGGCACCCTCCCTCATTGGTAAGTAGAATTTTCCTGATTTTAATTAAATGGCACTTGCGGAAAAGAGACAAAGAGAAGCTGAGAAGCTTGTGTTGCAGGTTGTTAGGCAGCTTGTTCCAGGAGGATGGGCCGACTGCAGGAAAACGTCTATGCTGGACTGTGGATGTTCGGGCCGGTGGAACCACCAAATCGTCATGCGTTGCAAAGCGGAGAAATCTGCGACCGGGAAGGAAGATAAGAGAAGGAAGATATTGGTGTCAAGTTTTGATTTATCGACGGAAGAAATTCACAGGACGTATTTTCGACACTTTCTGGTGTTACTTCTTGCCAAAGACGTGAAGGAACGTAACTCATCGTGAAGTTTCAAGTGACAATTTATATCTCTTTGAAAGGTGATCTCAATGTCCAGACTATAGGGTTTCGACTGCACGGAATTCAAAGACCCCATTTTTGATCCTGTGTGGAAATCAAATTCCACGGAACGCGTGAAGCGACGTCACTCACCGTGGAATTTAAAAAGGTCATGGAGTTTACTGAGTTTGATTTTTATCTTTGACATTTAAACGAGCAGTGGAACTTTTTCTTGTTTTCTTTCACCACATCAGTAACCATGCACGCAGGTCGGCGCATAATAGCGGATAGTCATTCAACTTCTTGACATTGTTAGAACATCGCATTAGGGTCAATGTAGTCTCGGTTTGAATTCGTTTGACCATCGTTTTTGCTTTAACCATACGTTCTTTTAAGGTTAATGACATTGTCAGCAAAGTATTCTTACCCATTGTTGTTGTTGTTATTATTATTATTATTATTATTATTATTATTATTATTATTATTATTTTTTTTTTTTTATGCCCCGAGGTATACAGGATCCCTCAGGGACTTGAATATTAACTAAAATGGAGAATAAAGTGTCCGGAATGGCCCTATTCGTCTATTTCTCGGCCGGCAAAAGTGCTCCCAAAAGCCACTGCGTTAAAACGCTGTATCGTCAGCGAAAGGCGTTGGAAGAGGTAAGTGGTTTCTCGTTGGTCCCCCGTAATGGTGCAGAGCTTTCGTCCCAAGTCCGAAAGGAAAGTCAGGCCTTCATTGTTGATTGGGCCCAGGGTTTCAAAAGCCACTGGAATAAAAAAGTATGCAGATGAAAGTTCAGTATATTTGTCGATCTTGCGTGCCGATGCCCTTTCGGCTGCCGCACCCGCTGTTTGGGAGGTGTCAGGCAAGTAGGAAGCGGCCAAGGTGTCTGTCACGGTCGCATCCCATATCAGACATCGCCCGACGCGCCAAGGGATGAGGGTGAGGCCGTCCGGTCTCCTGCCGTCCGTCCTCACGAGTCCGACGGGCTCCTTTGTGGATGGATAACCGGCGCGGATCAAGCTCCGAAAGATCAAGTCTTTATTATTATTATTATTATTATTATTATTATTATTATTATTATTATTATTATTATTATTATTATTATTATTATTATTATAATTATTATTATTATTATTATTATCATTATTATCATTATTATTATCATTATTATTATTATTATTATTATTATTATTATTATTATTATTATTATTATTATTATTATTATTATTCTTATTATTATTATTATTATTATTATTATTATGAAATTGTAACAAGCGTTAAGTGAAACAGAAATGCGAACCAGAAAATGCGAATCTTATAGGCCTACGTAAAGGCTTATGATTAGGCTAACAGTCCGATGAAGCACAAAGTGCTAGCTAGTTAGCATAAAAGATTAAACGATTGGATCGTTTGATCTCATCTGTTAACCTTTTGGTCTATGCATTGTGCTCTGTGTTGTAGGTTGGGTTTTCGATATGACACAAGATTACAACAAAGCATTCGCTATCATCGGTTGCATGGCATTCACGTCTGGCAGCCTCATGGTTGTCTTGACTGTTGTCACCAGATGCCACCGGAAGTCCGTTGCCGAAGAAATCGAACTACCTTCCTCGGATAAAGCTACTCCAAATCATCCGGCATCTGAACGCCAAAAGTAGCAGGCATAAACTATGTCCGTGTGTTTGCATTTATTTGTGTTAGCACGAATTCATGTAGACATCTGCGTGCAGTCATTCGTAGTAGGTCCTGTTGTACAAGTCTGTTATGGATTTTGAGCAGTAATGTACGACCAGTATTTTGGATTTATTTGACTGATATATCAAAGGATGAGGATAACCCATGTGTTCTACGCGCTTCGCGTGTAAATTGATCGGTTCAACAAAATCCGAAATCTTGAGTTTCATGCCGTTTCCGTTGTCCAGCTAGATTTTCCAGGGCGGTATGCATAATCCGCTACAGTGGGGATTCTCAAAACAGCAGCGCATATATCTACGAGACTCCGGCTATCACCAAATTCAGACGGATCAACGAACTACGACCAATCGTAATCGTATAATTAATCAATTAATCAATCAATCAATCAATCAATCAATCAATCAATCATCCTTTATTGAAGCAGTTTGAAAACAAAGCAGTATAACATAACAGTATCAGCATTTGCAACAAAAGGAGACCTAGAAGGGATAAAAAAAAATCCCGCTATGGAGGGCCACCTAGGGTTCAATACTATCACAATAAATGTCATTATAAAAGTCCTTCAATCAATATTCTAATCAATTGCTTCGATCAAGCAAAAAGAAGTGAACAAGATAAATCTAAATTAAAACTTAATTAAATGGTATATGTGGAATCCAAAACAAAATTAGTGCAATTGCAGTAAACGGTTAACATTATACAATTATTAAGTGCATTAGACATGACACGAGTGCACACAAACAAATGGTGAAAAACACGAAAAAACACGAATATCACGAAGAACACGTTAAGTTAATCCAGCTTTCTAAAGCGCTATACTTAAACTAAGAGCAGGGCACCATCTTATTCACGAGAGCTGTGTCATATCAGGAATCGTCAGCGAGACTTGCCCTGTTCTTCGAGCCTAACAGTCGGTTTCACTCAGTTCCTGTTCAATGCAATATGGATCATTTGCTCTTAACAGGGCTCATAATGTGAGCCATATTATCAAATATTCAATATTATAATAATAAATATTATAATATTATTTGTTCACCATTGACGATGCATTACATACATTTCGCAACGTCACCAAGAGTCTGTTCAGTGTTCGAAAGCCCTTTCAAGAAACCCTGGCAACTAACCCTGCTAAGATATAGCATTCATCATCATCATCATCAGTTCCTGACGCCAGCCATTTGGCGGCGATGGGTACGAATAAATGATCTCCATTGTCCTCGGTCATTTGTCAAGTCTTATGCCCCTCTTAAGATATAGCATTAGGCCTATACAAATTGCGTTGATTCAACGGATTGTATATGTAGTTTAACTATGACCTTTTCAGGGTATAAACGAAAACTGAAGACTAACACGGTGTAATTTTTAATTTAAAAATAGTGTACCTTTGTCTGAAAGACAACAATGTTCAAATAAATCATTGTAAAAATTAACTGCAAAAGGCTGCGCTATGATCCACTGGCCATGGATTGCTGCATTACCCTGAGACGCTGAAGTCATCGGTATCTTTGACAAAGAATTCATCTACTGTATTCCAATCGTTAGGAACTGGAACCTGGTAGGTCAGATGAAAGCAATAAGAGGAGTTCATAACAATCTTAGTCAAGCATTACTTTATACTTAATGCAAAGTAAAACGTAGAAGTTAAATACTGTTTGTATGTCTCTCCAGATTATCTTCCAAATTGCTGACACGACAACAACATTTCATATTTTTAAATGAGGCACATAATTTATATCTTCCTACATATGGTTTTACTTAATTATCGTCTTCAAAGATTGAAGAGCTGAGTTTAGCGTCAAATGCTATTCAAGTACTTTAATAACTTAGAAGGTGATCCTACACTATTCGCCTATGCCTTATTCTAAAAGATAACTTTACTACAAGATTCTAGCCATACATAAACAAAAGCTGCGATAGTCTCAGCACTGAACCTAGCAACACAGCAGTTATCTTTCCTTTATCTACGAAACTCATTACGAAATGGGTGAATGGTAATGGTAAATGGTAAATAGTGAAAGTGAATGGTAAATAGTCCATGCAAAGTTGAATGGCATTTGTGACTGGGTGATTGGAAAGGGAGATATAGATTACTGTATGTAATGTAAGGCTATTACAAAGGCGGTTCTCAACCGCCCTTTCCAGGAGTTTGAAGATGGAAATGAGGAAAAATTCGGGGCTCTAGTTTGATAAAGATATGAATTTGAAAGAAAAAGGGTAAATGATTGCATGTGCGATGCTGGCGAGGAAGGCTAACAATGCATGAGATAAATGGGCCAAAAATATCAAAATATCATTTATGCATATGGTCATTTATATTGTGCCTTACAAGCAGTGATGGGCACTAAACTATTTTTTCTTAGTTAAACTAAAACTATTTTCTAACTAAAATAAAATAGTTTAACTAAAGTTGGCAACTGATTTTGGAAATTAGTTAACTAAACTAAAAAAAAGTAGTTAAACTTTTTCCAACTTTTTACGACAAACATTTTCACAATAACAGAGGTTAAGCGAACTGTAATAATGCAGAGCGTCAATGACAATTTCACCTTCAAACTATGCAATGTGTGGCCTACTGTTCTAGCGTACAGTTACAGGCGTACTGCAAGTAGTGTATGAATTTGAAAACACAGGGTGTTAATGCTAAAACCATGCAGTGTTAAAATGTTTTTTTAGCTGACAGTGTTCAATGTTCACTGTGGAAAAATAGTTGCATATTGCTGATTTTTTAAGTTAAACTTTTTAGTTAGCAACTAAATTTTTTTAGTTAAACTATGGTTTTAACTAAACTATTTTATTTTAGTTAAACTTCATTCTTAACTAAAAATTTTTAGTTAAACTAAAAGTTAGCAACTTTTTAGTTAACTATTGCCCATCACTGCTTACAAGAGACCTCACAAATGCGCCAAAACATCTAGAAGATCAACAGCAATGCGATCTAGTTCGAACTGCTTATTTGGAGATGACAAACTTAAATTACGAATCTCGACCCGAGTTGTTGGAGGAAGCCGAAACCGGAGAAGAAATTTAGCGTGTGATAGACCACCAAAGGTAGGAAAATTAGAAACCCTGTCTGAGAAAAAGAGACAACCCCAAGAACCTATCGGGAAGGTAAGCGTGTGATGACCGTACAGGGCAGTAAACTGCATCTGTCCCATTGCATGATTTATTTCACTGCCTGCAATGGCAACTTCAGAGAATAGCCCTCAGAGACGATACCACAAAACTAGGTGAATTCAACTGCTAATGGACAGCGCAAGCCGTGAGAAAGGTCGCCAAAGCCTTTCAAGTCGGATGCGCATAGGCCCTATATCTGATAGCATCAATATCTAAGTTGCTTCAGAACCCGGAAGGTGTCAATATTCATCTTAGACATTGTGATAATGTACCCTTTCGAATCTCAAATAAAAATGAAGTTAGTTGAGCAAGAACCTCGGTAATCGTTTATGTTGGGCGGGAATGGGCGCGACCACAATGAAGAGTTACAAACGTCCGCCTTAAAGGTTTAATCATTAAGAAATTTCAAATGTCTGTGACTGATTGTTAAATATGCGGATGACACTTATTTAATAGTAGGTTCATCACATATTCGAACAGTGGTTGAAGAATAAGATAACATTGCGATATGGGCTAAAAACAATAACCGCAAGTTAAATCCAACCAAAACACGTGAGATAATCTTCTCCAAAAGGGGTCAGAAAGGGTTAAACATTCCTCCCATCATTCAGGGAGCAGAAAGAGTTGTTACTCTTAAAGTTCTAGGGGTAACCCTTAGCTCCAATATCAGTATGTCTAAACATGTTGACAAAGTCTTGACATCAAGTTCCACCTCCCTGTACGCGCTTAGAGTTTTGAGAGACCATGGTCTGTCCCCTCAAGCTTTGCATGATGTAGGAAGGGCTACCACTGTTTTTCACCTTTTATATGCCTCTCCGGCCTGGTGGATTTATACCAGCATATATGATAGGGATAGGATAGAACGCATGTTACATCGAACCATGCGCAGAGGTTTCCTTCTGCCCTCCATCCCAAGTTTGGATAACATGATTGATGCTGCAGATGCTGGCTTATTTAAAAGAATCTGTTGCCAGCCTTACCATGCCCTTCGTGGTATATTCCCTCCCCCACGACATAATGACTACGACTTAAGGACAAGAACTCACAATTGTACTCTTCCAGCTAAAGATAAATGTAATTTTATTCCTCGTGTTTTGTTCAAAGACGCTTATTAATTAACACATCCCTTTATTCTCCATTCTATTATTATCATGCTTCTGTAATCTGTTGTGTAATTGTCAACTGGATTTGTTGAATTAAACGAATATTGATTGATTCATGGATTGATAAGAGTGTGTTGAAGGTGGTTTATGACGAAGGGAAACCCGAGCAATTATGGTAGTATTGTCCGACATATGCGACTCAGAAGCAGATGTTGTTTCACAGCTGAAGACTGAAACCAAGTTATAAAGAGATCAAGCATATAATCCATGTCATGCGTAGGACAGAAACGTGCAAAGTTAACTGTTAGGTCTACACATTTTTAAAGGTTTCTACACGACTACATCATTACAAGTTTCTGTTCATCCGCGTGCAGATGCTTGGGTTTAGACGAAGACCAGACAGTCTGATTAACATTTAAAGCGCCTTAGTCGTATGCAAATAGACAGACGCTTAAATTGGTTCTAGAAATTTGATATTGCACGCCCCGTTCATCGTCCACAATTATTCTGCTGACCGAAAGACCTTCGTGGCCTGACGAGATTCTGACAACCGTTGGGTCTAAGCTAATATACGAACGAAAATCGTATCACGTTAATTGCTGAAGAAGATTAATTGTAAATCGACGCCTGTTTTAGCAAATGAGGTTTTGTAACCTACATTGTGAATGTGTAGACAATTGTTTTAATAGGCATGACGAAAATGCATTTGACGGCAACTATAATTAGCCT
Organism: Allolobophora icterica; assembly: GCA_963556255.1. NCBI lineage: Eukaryota > Metazoa > Annelida > Clitellata > Crassiclitellata > Lumbricidae > Allolobophora > Allolobophora icterica. Next base: position 13,676,298 of record OY744606.1, read on the forward strand.
ATTTATAAGCGTGTTCATTCGTTGGTAGGCTGTAATCGAGGTTTGTTAAGACACTCATTAAAAATTTGAGGCATGAATACTGAAGTAGGAAATATCAAAGATCATGCCATGGCTTTAGATTCCCTTGTTTCGAAGTGTGAGGACGATCCACCTGGAGTTGTTCTGCAGCTGGAAAGTGGACATATAGGCCTACCGATTGACAAACACAACAGTTCCCCAGAGCACAGCGGATGCGAATCACGGTTGAACGAATCGACACAGCAGCAGGAAGCCAGAGAAGAAAACGTCGTAGCAAAGGAAAGCTTGGCTGACTGGGGCGTAGTGGTGTGTGTTTTTCTTAGTTACTTTATAACTGCGATTGACATCACTGGTTTCGGAGTTTTCTTTCCGTATCTCGTGGAACATTTTGAGGCAACGACAGCGGCTGTCGGATGGTGCTCCTCTATTACCGGGTTCTTCCAAGCTGCTGTCGGTAAGTACACATATTGTTCAGCCCAAACACCATGCCGTTTAAAGAAAAAGAACAGAAGCTGGGTTGCTTTAAGCGTACCTGGTACAAATTAACTCAAGCAAGATCTTAATCTTCGCAAAGCAGCATGAGTGTGAGGACGGGCCACCTGGAGTTGTTCTGCAGCTGGAAAGTGGACATTTACCGATTGATAAACACAACAGTTCCCCAGAGCACAGCGGATGCGAATCACGGTTGAACGAATCGACACAGCAGCAGGAAGCCAGAGAAGAAAACGTCGTAGCAAAGGAGAGTTTGGCTGATTGGGGCGTAGTGGTGTGCGTTTTTGTTAGTTACTTTATAAAGCTAAAGTCTGAACATACAATTAGCAAATTTCGTGTACGAAGAAGTTATAGAAAATTATAGAAATGATTGAATCATAGAATTTCTTCATAAACTTTTATTGATCACCAAAATACTAGTTGATTTTGCAATTTGTTGCAGTAGGCTAGTTCATGGCCGTCAACGGGTAAACCCTAAAGGAACAATATTGCACCACTGGCAGGGTCGCCTATCTCTCATTTCGATTTCCATGCACAGTAACATTTACCATCAAAGAATGAATTGAAACCGGTAAAGAAATGTGCCGGGATGCAGAAATTTACAAGGGGATGCTTTATGCTCTATTGCTTGAGAAGTAGTGCATAGCGATTTATGGATGTGAAGTAGAGCATAACAATTCAAGGTTAACTCAGCCTTCACTCCCTAGGTGGCAATTATAAAATGAGCATTAGTAGGCCTACAGATGGGCGCAGTGCATGGCTGCCGTACAGCTAAATTCGACTCCTGTAAACTTGTTATCGTCTGTATCTAGGGCCTACTATATCATGTAATCTTACTGCGTACTTGCAAGTTTGAATTAATAAACGAAGATTATTATTATAATAGTGACGATTATACATGTATTAGCCACTCATCATATGCTGCAAACTCAGTAATTTCATGAAATACCGATTAACTGTGTTTTAAAATGGTGTACAGAGGCCAGAAAAATGACACTGTAGAGAAAAAACTGCCATTTGGATCGCGGACATAAGCTTATGTACTCAATGAGGGTTGATGATTATGTTGAAACACAGGGAAAGTTCTAGAGTTGTTAGAGTCCCTTTTAGTTTGTTTCAACCAAAGTTAAAGCATAATATAATTTGTCAATTCATAAATTCGTTTTGTTTCTCTTGTCTTTCTGTAGCTCTGTTCGCCAGTTATCCAATAAAGTCTTATGGATGTCGTTTGCCTGGAACCGTTGGTTGTCTGTTGTTTTCGATAGGATTGTCTTTCACCTGCTTAGCGCCGAATTTAACAACGATTTACTTCACCTACGGGGTCATCGCAGGTAATGAAAATGAAAGGCGTTCAGACGATTTCTATGGATGACTGGTGTGAAAAGCAATTTAATGTAAGTTTAGTTAATGCAAGAGAAGCAGGTAAAGGGTGAGGTAAAGAATGCATATCACGTTCTCCAACTTCATTATTCTTTAGTGGCGTGATCCTGGAGTCGAAGAATATTTCAAGTGAAGCACGAAGAGAAGCAGCGGTAGGCCTACAACTGGCAAAACTTCCCTTACACTAACAGGTTATCTGACTGGCAGAGAATTATCAGGTTAACAAGACGCACTAAGTAGGTGAATTTGTTGCCATTTGCCCGCATGCCCTCGTTAAATGACAATCATACTATTTATCGCACTATTTATAGCACTTTAGTACGCCGACTAATCAAACAATTTTCGTATGTGTACTGAGAACCTTTAAGAAAGAATTGAAACAAGTAATAAAGTATGGCAAAACAGACATTTTAACGTCATTTCTTTGAAGTAGTGTTGCGTAAAGGACCTGGCATCTCGTAGAGATTCTCTGGACGCTATAGATTTTAGCATCTTTCTTCAATAGAACGTTACAAGATTTAACATTTGCTTTACCTTTTTTCGGAACACTTACACATTAATGTATTTTTTTTATTAGATTCGATGTACTCATTAGATTTCTTAATATTTTTAGAACACATAGCGTTTTTGTTAGTTACTACGCCTAGTCCTTTCAAAGCCTTAACGTATGGTTCTAGGACGTTTGGTCAACGGACGATTGGTCAACGGACGATTGGTCACGGACGATTGGTCAACGGACGATTGGTCAAGCGGACTGTTCGTCAAGGGGACTGTTGATCAAGGGTCCTTTCGTCAAGAGGACGGTTGATCAAAAATGTAAAATTTCGATGTTAGAGACGCTTTTAAAATATGCCAGTTCTCTTATCAGTACAAACCACTGATGAGAGAAATCGACGACCACTAATTATCCCTAGACAGACGTGACCAATTAAGCCATTACAAAACCAGGCATCTTTACATGCACAGCAATGAAGACTTCGCAAAGCGTAGCCCATACACAAATAAAAGAAATATGGAGTGATACGATATACGTGAATTTTGGACGCTTTAAAATATGTCAGTTCTCTTATCAGTACAAACAACTGCACTGGCACAGATATACGATAACCCTTTGAAATGGACGACCACTAATTATCCATAGACAGACGAACCGACCGATATTTTGATCAACCGTCCTCTTGACGAAAGGACCCTTGATCAACAGTCCCCTTGACGAACAGTCCGCTTGACCAATCGTCCTTTGACCAATCGTCCGTGATCAACCGTCCGTTGACCAACCGTCCTTTGACCAAACGTCCGCATACCTTAACGTATGACCAATAGTCCTATGACCAATGGACCATATGACCAATCGTCCATATGACCAACAAGCCTATGACCAATCAGCCTATGACCAAAAAGCCTTTGACCAATAGTCTTAGAACCCTAAACACACGCTTGGTTTATGCATTCGCTAAATACGTGCTACTGATCTGTTCCCTTGGAATCATGCTCTGTTCTTTTTCTGCCATCACCTGGCAGAGCAACAGTGTAACGGTTCGCATGGTGAACTGTCAGCACAATATGTTTGACAGAGTAAACGATAAAAACTAAATAAAAAACGAAAAAACGTCGTTTTTTCAAAAAAGAAAAAGGAAAAAAACGGGAAAAAATGAAAATCGATAATAATTTGACTTTGTCACATCTTATAGGTCCTACTGCAATTTAAAATTATAGGTCCTACTGCAATTTAAAATTTATAACCTTGTTTACAGAATTTAATCAGCAAATAACACAACTTTATTAATAAGCACTAAGTAACATTAATCTACAACAAATATTTTCTTTCTTATAAGTTTGGTTTAATAAGAAATAGAGAAATTAAAAATATTGAAATCTTTTCAAATTTAAATTGAACTTGAAGTGTGAGCTTGTGATATAGTACTGCTCAGCATGCTTGGTTGCTTTATCTAAGGCTTCTTCTTTTCTTTTCATTGTATCTTGTTTCATTCTTTCAGTAGGCCTATTCTCTTCTCTGATCAGATTCTTGATGTCTGTGGGCACTTTTCACACGATTATAATATTAGCCTATCATCTCCCGCCAGATGACCCCTAATACGGATCGTGCCACCTGAATAAACTTTCTCACAGTAAGTGCGTTTCAATGTAGGCCTAGCTAATGTTGGGTTTTTGTCTTTCTCGTTTATCAATGTAATGTGAATCCATTCCTCACCTTTTTCTTTTAGCATTTTGGATAATTTAGAAATAACTTTTAAAAATTATATTCCTTGTACCGGTACTGTGCTATTTAATAAAGTATTTATTTCTCAAATGGTGACGTAAATAGTGACGTAAATTAGCCGAATCCTTGAAAGTACTGAGACAACGTAAGGGACATCAGACAAAAATAAAATCATGCAAAAAATAAAAGACGGAAAAAACGATAAGAAACAATACAAATGCAAAATGCGAGATTTTTGGGGGAAAATAAAAACCGAGAAAAACGGGTTTAACAACTATGGTTTTTGATTCTCTGCAACTGCAGAAAGTTATTTAATGATTACTGTGCGAATTGCGACTTCAGCTATAATATTTTCTAATATAATACAGCTGGCATGAGTCGACGTTTGCTTGAAATGAAACCGCAGTGTAAAAGATAATCCATTTAGAGAACTCTGGTCGAAATTCGATAGGAATGTCGTAGGAATAATCGATGAGGCATAGGCTGTGAAATCGCCAGTTATTCCGCTAGCTAACTTCGTCCATGTCTTCTTCACTCATGCGCCTATTGATTCAGTTACTGTTCTCTGCTTTTTAGGATCAGGCTCTGGTCTCTCTATGTTATCGACAGGTATTATTATCCATCAGAGGTTTACTCGTAATCGGAACCTTGCGAGCGGAATCGGTTGGCTTGGGTTCCGTTTTTGAGTGGCATAATCGGATCCATCGTGACTAATCAGCTTATCCAGTGGTACGGCTGGCGAGGTGCCTTCCTCGTTCTTGCAGCCATTCATGCCCAACGCATTCCACTCTGTCTGTTCTTCCGCACTCCAGAGAGATTAACGTCACAATCAAAGAGTGCTTCTAAAACCAGTTCGCGAATTATATCCGGTCAGGTGATTCTGAAATATCTGAAAGAAACCTTTGACTTTTCCATTTTTCGACTAGCGAGATATTCCACGTATTCCATCGCCTACATTCTTCACATATTCTGCTTGACGGGTTACCTATATCACACGGTCAACAGAGCAATTCACGTGGGTCTCAGCCGTGACCAAGGAGTGGCCGCAATCTCATTACTCAGCAGCACTTCCACGGCAATCAGGATTTTCGTTTCCTTCATCACAAACCTTTCAAAGGTAAACTCGTCTTTGGTTTTCGGCACTGGAATGTTCTTTGCCTTTCTGTCTATCGTCGCGATCTTCATCAATCCAGGAATCATCGGGACAATGACTTCAGCCGCACTTTTTGGAATGCATCTGGGTAAGACTATGAAGCGTTGTGATATTCATTTTCAATTTCTCATAAAAGCGTTCGACTCTTTCAAATTTATTTGTATACGAATGTATTTTCTTTAAACTAATTTATGTGTGAACGTGGCATTGATAGATTTAGATTCATTTGGGTATGAATATCTGTGAAATTCCATTGCGAGTCCACATAAGACTTCTTGAAATTCATTTACGTTTAAACATCAGTCTCAATCCATTCAGATATAAACACGGCTCTTCAAAAATTCACTCAGCTCCAGAGTGCTTAAAATTCGTTTCGGGTTGAGCAGATACTTGGTTTTAAAATGTAACGGTGTACACTACATTGCAATTTGCAAAACCTATGGATGTGATTTAGGAAGGTGCCGCATAATGGCGATATATATTTCTTTGTTTCTGAAGGCTGCGCAACCACCGTGTTTACCATCGTCGCAGTTGATCTAGTTGGTGTGGCTCTTCTACCAAGAGGCTTAGCAATTCTGCAGTTCATTGCAGGTTTTGCAAAACTCGCATCGCCGCCCTTCATTGGTGAGTAGAATTTGACTAAGTGATATTAAATGCGGTTCCTGCGAGTAATGAAAGAATTTTAAATTGCCAGAAATTAGAAGAGATTATAAATTTTTCTATATTTATGTATTCTGAGGTGTTTCGTGTCTGCACAAAAATGGGTGTGTATTTGTAGTCATGTATGACTATAAAATACAATCAAGACGAGGTAATACTGATCATGTAAGTTATCGGTCATTTTTAAGCCTCCATCAGCATAGTTCTCACAAAGGCGTGGTTCTATATAGACCCGATGAATCTCTCTCCGAACTGTAGTTAGGGCAGCAGCTGCAATGAAGCAAACGGAAAACATCAGGCAGCTTAGCCAGTGCCGTCTCAAGGCATGGGCACGCTGGGCAGTCGCCAGGAGACCCACGATTCTAGGGGCCTCACAATTAAAAAGACCAAAAAATGTATGTGTAATTCATACCACCTCTGCCTGCGCCGTCTACCAATTAATTATCATTTATATGTTAAAATATTGTGTTTCTCGAGGCTTATGTTATTATTGTTCAAAAGAGTGTGTTGATTAATCTTCGCTTTACAGCATGTTTCTTTATTTTAGACATTCATATTGATATAAAGTAGTACTTTCACCATTCACTTTGTTTCAAAGTGAATGTTGAAAGAGCTATATTTAATTTTATTGACCGTTTAAATTTTATCCCCGTGGGTGGGCAGGTACCCCACTGCATTGCTTTGCCCAAGGCCTAAAATGCTGTTAAGACGGTACTGAGCCTAACGGAGAGTTTGCAAATTCGCCTAACAAAAAAGAGTTTATGACTGAATCAAATGCTATTATTTTGCTTCGTCTCCATCTGATCACTTGTCGCTTCCACACAGCAACGCCTTCTTCGATGGCGATACCCCATAATATTCTTGTTCGGTTCCAAACTGAGATTGAGTGCTTGAACTCTCCTATAAACCATGAATGACCATTCCTCTCCCTCTGGTCGGTCCGAATAAGTGTTCATCTGTCCTTTCACCCGAGATGGTCTTTCATCTCGCGCTCAAGATAGTCACGACGATGGGTCTCGGCGAGGATGACTAGCCGTTTTTCCACCTAATCTACTTCCTTCACGTCCAGAGTCTTCCTTTTTTCCTCTTGACTCAGAAGGGTCGCTGTTTGTGGACATTAAAGTTCACAGATGACTACCATTTTGCCAAAAGAGGCAAGGTATGCGGATAACGCTATTGTCGCTGTTGTGCTGTCTCTGTTTCAATGAAATGGTGGACAAATGCTCGCGGCCATATTTGGAGCCTTAAGGAGCTTGTCAATTGGAACTTCTAATATTACGACATCAGGTTCCGTCCTATTATAGTCGTTCAATGTTTGGCCCTTTTAGAAAGATTTGGGTCAAAGTAGTGTCAGTTGGCGGTCCTTTGCTTTATTCATACGTTATTTTGTTGGTGGCAACATTATCAGTTAGGGCTGTTAGGCGGCTAGGCCTACGTGTTATCTGCCATTATTCCTTATAGGTTGTTACCGCAAAGATGAAAGTTCGACGAAGCATAGAGCTAGCTAGTCATTATTTGCGACAAGACATTAAACCTTTCGTTGGGTTTCAGCTCGGCTGTTGACCATTTGGCCTATGTATGGTGTCTTGTGTTTAGGTTGGATTTTCGATGTGACGCGAGATTACAACAAAGCGTTCGCCATCATCGGTTGCATGGCATTCGTGTCTGCCATCCTCATGGTTGTCTTGACTTTTGTCACCAGTTGCCACCGGAAGTCCATCGCAAAAGGCACTGAATTTCCTCTCTCGGAGCAAGCATGCCCAAATCCACCTACATCTGATGGTCAAACGTAGCATTTACATGTTTGCTTATGAATTACCTTACATGTCGAATTGCACTTGCGGCTCTATATACAGAGGGGCCATTGCCTTTCCAGCTGAATTCCTGGCCACCGGGGCGTCCCAAATGACAGACAGAGAGACAGAGACAGAGACAGGGACAGAGAAAGACAGAGACAGAAACAGAGACAGAGACAGAGATAGAGCAAGAGAAGTGAGAGGAGACCCCACCGACAGAAGCACGGGTGATACAATCTTGGAAGTGTAAAATCTAGGTAGGACGGCTCTGGCGTTAGGTAGGACGGCTCTGGCGTTAAGCAGCAAGCAGTGTAAGAATTGTCGGGATTGGGGTTCAACCCTCCAGTCTTTCTTAGGATCCCCAGTGAAGACTTCATTGCCACCCCAAGGGATCGTTTCCAACCCCCTCAGTTGTGTCAATGTGATTATATTGTGGATATATTATAGTAGTTTCTTTCAAATTCACTTTTGTGGGTAACTAATAAAGCTATGCGCTAGTTTATTGCGAGATTTGTGACCATGTAAATAAATTTGGTGATGTCATTACTTTAAGGAGTTTAAGATTTCTATTGCATTTGTGAATTTTCTCAGTTTGCAGAATACGGATAAAATACTCAACCCCTCATGGATCAAACCCATCAAAGTCAACCCCAGTCTTTTTTCTACAATTCTCACACTGACAGCAAGTTAATTGGATGCTTGTTATCCTGAAGAAGAAGGTGTTCAGTGTACATTGAAATATTTAGTCAATTTTGAGTGAACACAAGATAACTAAATTCTATCGAGAGTTCTTTCACTGGCGAGAGTTCTTTCACTGGCGAGAGACCCGTTTGTTCGATCAACGGCCTCTTTCCACTGATTAAGGCTCAGTGTAGATTCTGGAATGTGTCGGACTTAAGCCCTGCGTGTTAGAGTTTCTGTTTTGAACTTTGTCTTGGTAGTGCAAGCTGACTGATTGTCTGTAATATGTCATTTAGTCCTGGTTTGTAATATGTCATTTAGTCCTGGTTAAGAGAGCGTGTATATGTAACTTTGTGTTGCAGATTTTACATAGTTTATACAGGTAGTCTTGTTGTGTTCGAGGAATGGGCGGATAATGTGATCGATGTCCCAGAATGCATCAGTCAAATATACTAGAGATATTGCAGAACACAGTCAATCAGTATTTTCATAGAGGTGCAGAAATAAAGAAGCATAAAAACCATAACGTTCAAATTATAAACGATGTTCAAGATATAGCCTACTGAATAGCACCGCATATTGGATTCGGTATTTTTAAAAGATAACATTTTTCCGTTTTGAACTGTTTCTAAACTATTGATGAAAAGAAATAAGTTGGATTAATGTCTTTTTATTTCGTAACATTTGCTGGCACGTAAATGCTCAGTTGTTCACCGTATGGATATCCATTCATAGGGCACACGCTGCAGGATATTCGAGAGATTCTGAGAGTTATTTTAATGACCACATTACTAAAATTAATGGATCACTCACTCTTACTCACTCACCCTCACTCTGGCTTACTCACTCACTCACTCACTCACTCACTCACTCACTCACTCACTCACTCACTCACTCACTCACTCACTCACTCACTCACTCACTCACTCACTCACTCACTCACTCACTCACTCACTCACTCACTCACTCACTCACTCACTCACTCACTCACTCACTCACTCACTCACTCACTCACTCACTCACACACACTCTCACTCGCTAGCTCACTCTCGTTCGCTTGCTCACTCGCTCGCTCTCGTTTACTCTGGCTGACTCACTCGTTTACTCACTCGCTCGCTCACTCATTCACTGACTCATTCGTTCACTCTAGCATGCTCACTCGTTTACCTACTGGCTCGCTCGCTCACTTATTCTCTCGCACACTTATTCACTTAGTCGCTCGCTCGCTCGCCCGCCGGCCGCCCAGCCAACCCTCCCACTCAGTATAAAACGAAGCAAAAATATTTATTTAGGTTCTCTTATACAGTTAGGCCTACAAGAGGCCATAAAATAGTACTACGTTTGCAGCAGCCCCAATAAGTGGGCTCTATTAATGACTTTTAGCACTTGACCCTAATCTCTCAAAATAGGTGTACAGATCGGACTAATGCGGGTCTACCGAGTCTCATCAAGATGTAATCTGCGAAGATCTTTTAAAATGTGAAGGAATCTTTCGTTTAATTACATTCAAAATAATATATGACTTTGTTTATATATTTCAGTGATATATATATATGTATATGTATATGTATATGTATATATATATATATATATATATATATATATATATATATATATATATATATATATATATATATATATATATATATACTTTCGCAGGTATCTTGACGCATGATCTTGCGCCTATCGGTGAATCCACGATAAATATTTGAAGGAACTTTAAACTGCAAACTATTACCTAGGAGCTTCTTAATTTATTGTGCATTTGTAAATTCAAATTAATTTCATTTAATCAGCAGAAACTTAAACAGAAGCAATAATATAGCCTAAAATGCACAAATGCGATGACTGTTGCCTCTGACAACAGCTACCTCGCTGAAAAAACATGACGTAGACGGTTTCTGTTCGCCTCCATGTCCAATCTATAGGCCTTGCTCTCCTAGTAGGCTACAGAGTGTTTTAGTTGTCCCTAAAACTAAAACACTGCTAGTACGTTATAATTAACACGACGTCAGGCTCCCGTTTATCTGAGAGGTGGCCGAAGTCAGCGCGATACTAAAAAATAAGTTAACTAGATCAAAGTACAAAAGATTTAAGTACCAAAAGTACAAAATTTAAGTACAAAGAAGTACAAAATTTAAGATCCTTTCCCTCATCCTTTCCCTCCTGATCCTTTCCCAACTGTCTTGTTGGCGCAGCTCAGCTGTATCTCAGGACTTACTGCACTCGGTTTCCAGATTGCCTGTTCGGGTCACTCGTAGGTCATCTGCCCGTGGTCACTTGGTTGTTTCTCGGATGCGCACCGCTACGGCCCTGTCTCGTAGTTTTGTGGTTGTGGGCCCTTCCAGCAGGAACCGCCTGCCTCAAGCCCTTAGGCTTGACTTCCTCTTTTCCCTGTCCAGTTATGCAAGCGCCTGAAAACATTTCTCTTTGTCAGTGAAGACACTGACCCGGGTCGGGAGCGCATCTGATTAAGAGTTGCGCTATATAAATTCTCAATTACAATTACAATTACCATTACAAACCTGACTCACAGGGCTACGAACATGTGAGCTGGACAGCCAGGCAGAATAAGCAGCTGAGGCTTTTACAACTACAGTATAGCAAGTTACAGTTTCTTCTGCTCTAAGTAGCCTAGGCCTATACGATTTTGGAAGTAGGCCAAGCAGTTAGAATAATAGAGAGCCAATGCACTTGCATTGAGCAAATTGCTGATGGAGATACATGGGCCTATATATATAGCGAATGGAATATTGTAGGCCTTCATGTGACTGTGCAGTAAATGTTTAATACTCTCGGCGAGGATGCCTTTTATGGCTTCCATAAGAGGCCTATACGCTTGTTCATTTGTTGGCAGGTATTAATCACTGTAAAAACTTGCATTATAAATTTGGGCCACGATAAGTGAATTCGGAAATATCAAAGTTCAATTTACATCTATGGATTCTCTTACTTCAAGATTTGAAGACGGACCACCTTCAGTTGTTCCGCGGCTTCAAAAAAGCAAAGGTGCAACGATGGACAAACAGAACAGTTCTCCAGAGCAAAGCGAATGCCAATCACGGTTGAGTGCCTCGCCACAGCAACAGAACGCCAGAGAAGTAAACGTCGTAGCAAAGGAAAACTTGGCTGACTGGGGCGTAGTGGCTTGCGTTTTCCTTAATAACTTAATAGCTGCGATTGACGCCACTGGGTTCGGAGTTTTCTATCCGTTTCTACAAGACTACATTATTACAAGATTCTGTTCATACGTGTGCAAATAGGCCTACCTGGGTTTAGACGAAGGCCAGGCAGTCTGATTAACATTTAAAACACCTCAGTCGCATGCAAAATATACAGATGCTTTAATGAGGATCAGAAATGTGATATTGCACGCCCTGTCCATCGTCCACAAATATTCTGCTGATCGTTAGTGAACTGACCGAAAGGCCTTCGTGGCCTGACAGGATTCTGGCAACCAGTGGGTCTAAGCTTATATAAACGACAATCGAATCAAGTTAATTGCTGAAGAAGATTAATTGTAAATCGATACCTATTATACCGAATGAGGTTTTGTACCTACATTGTGAATGTGTCGACATTTGTTTTAATAGGCATGACGAAAATGCATTTGATGGCCACAATACTTAGCCCATGTGCTTGTTCAGTTGTTGGCAGGCAGTTATCGAGGTTTGTTAAAACACTCATTCAAAATTTGAGCCATGAATATTGATTTAAGAAAGATCAAAGACCATGCCATGTCTGTGGATTCTCTTGCTTCGAGGTGTCAGGACGAGTCACCTGGAGTTGTTCTGCAGCTGGAAAGTGGACATTTACCGATTGACAAACAGAACAGTTCTCCAGAGCACAGCGAATGCGAATCACCGTTGAGCGACTCACCACAGCAACAGAAAGCCAGAGAAGAAAACGTCGTAGCAAAGGAGAGCTTGGCTGACTGGGGCGTAGTGGTGTGCGTTTTTCTTAGTTACTTTATAACTGCGCTTGACGGCACTGGTTTCGGAGTTTTCTATCCGTATCTCGTGGAACATTTCGAGGCAACAACAGCGGCTGTCGGATGGTGCTCTTCTATAACCGGATTCTTCCAAGCTGCTGTCGGTAAGTAGCCTACGCATATTGTCAAATCAAACCACCATGCAACCATGCCGTTTTAAGAAAAAAAACTGGGTTGTTTTAAGCGTACCTAGTACAAATTAACTCATGCACGATCTTTATCTTCTAAAAAAGCAGCTAAGCTAAAGTCTGAACCAGTCTTGTTGTCAAGACCTTAAACCTCAAGACCAAGACCAAGACCTTGAACCTCAAGACCAAGACCAAGACCAAGACCTTGAACCTCGAGACCAAGACCAAGACCAAGACTTTGAACCTCGAGACCAAGACCAAGACCAAGACCTTGAACCTCAAGACCAAGACCAAGACCCAAAAAATCTAAATCAGGTCAAGACTTCTAAATATTGTCAAGTCGGAATATTCGCTATTTTAATGAAAATATGAGTCTTTTATTTTATTCAAGCAAATTAACTTTAAATGCAAACTGCAGAGAAATCCGAATTTGTATTCAAAAGTCCTTCATGCAAACTCTTATAATACCAGATGCCTTTTGTATTTTATAAAAACCAATTCGCTCAGAATTTTCTGACCAAGACGTGCCTGGTGGGCCTCATAAAAATTCCCCCAAGTAAAAAAATACGTTCTACAGGTTCCTAAAGTCGCTGACACACACAGAGTAGCTTTTCAAGCACTGGATGTAAATGTACAGATAGTGAGTCCTTTTGAAATCTTCCCATGGTTTATCATACGGTGTGATACAGAATAACTGTTGCTGCTGCCAATGGGTTTTCCTGATCAACAAGACTTGTATCTGTCCATAGATATTGGTCGTATGATGCAAGCAGGCTTGATACAGAATTCTTGATTTTTGTTAAATGACTGTTCCTATTGACAGCCGGTCTTGGTCTTGGTCTTGCGAGACCAAGACCTTGAACCTCAAGACCAAGACCAAGACCAAGACCTTGAACCTCAAGACCAAGACCAAGACCAAGACTTTTAAAAACGAACTCGAGTGCACTCGAGACCAAGACCTTGGTCTCGAGGACAACAAGACTGGTCTGAACATACAATAAGCAAATTTCGTGTACGAAGAAGTTATAGAAAATTATAGAAATTATTGAATTATAGAATTTCTTCATTAATTTTTTTATTGATCTCCAAAATACTAGTTGATGTTGCAATCTGTTGCAGTGGACTAGTTCATGGTCGTCAACGGGTAGGACAAACCCAGAAGGAACAATATCGTACCGCTAGCAGGGTCGCCTCTTTCTCATTTCGATTTCCATGCACAGTGACATTGACCATCAGAGCATGATTTGAAACCGGTTAAGAAATGTACCGGGATGCAGAAATTTACAAGGGGATGCTTTAAGCTCTATTGCTTGTGAAGTAGTGCAAAACGATTTATGCATGTGAAGTAGTGCATAACAATTCATGCATTTATGCATGGGGCGGGGAGATGGTTGAATGGTAACACGCTGGCACGAAGATCAGGAGAACGCGTGTTCAATAGCCGCTAGCCCTACAAGGCTAACTTCACTTTCTAGGTGGCGGTTGTAAAATGAGCAGTAGTACAGATGGACGCATGGACGATGGCTGCCGTACAAGTTAAATTCGACTCCTGTAAACTTGTTATCTTCTGTAACTACTATATCATGTAATCTTGAATTAATAAACGAAGATTATTATTATTGTAATGTGCATAACGATTGTACATGTATTAACCACTCATCACATGCTACAAACTGAGTAATTTCATCAAATATCGTTTAACTCTGTTTTAAAATGGTGTACAGTAGCCAGAAAATGACACTGTAGACAAAAAACTGCCATCTGGGTCGCGGACATAAGCTTATGTACTCAATGAGGGTTGATGATTATGTTGAAACACAGGGAAAGATCTAGAGTTGTTAGAGTCCCTTTTAGTTTGTTTCAACATAAAGCATGATATAATTTGCCAATTCATAAATTCGTTTTGTTTCTCTTGTCTTTCTGTAGCTCTGTTCGCCAGTTATCCAATAAAGTCTTATGGATGTCGTTTGCCCGGTGTCGTTGGTTGTCTGCTGTTTTCGATAGGATTGTCTTTCACCTGCTTAGCGCCGAATTTAACAACGATCTACTTCACCTACGGGGTCATCGCAGGTAATCAAAATTATAGGCGTTCAGACGATTTCTATGGATGATTGGTGTGAAAAGCAATTTAATGTAAGTTTGATTAGGCCTAATGCAAGAGAAGCAGGTAAAGGGTGAGGTAAAGAATGCATATCACGTTCTCCAAATTCATTATTCCTTAGTGCTATTTAATAAAGTATTTATTTCTCAGATGATGACGTAAACAGTGACGTAAATTAGCCGAATCCTTAAAAGTACGGAAAAGACGTAAGGGACATGAGACAAAAATAAATTCATACAAAAAATAAAAGACGGAAAAACGATAAGAAAAAATAAAAACGAAAAAGCGAGATTTTTTGGGGAAAAAAATAAAAAATAAAAAAAAACGATTTTAACAATTATGGTGTTTGATTCTTTGCAACTGCAGAAAGTTATTTATTTAATGATTCGGCCTACTGTGCGATTTGCGAGTTCAGCTAAAATATTTTCTAAAATAATAGGGGCCTACAATAAAATACAGCAGCTGGCACGAGTCGACGTTTGCTTGAAATGAAACCGCAGTGAAAAAGATAATCCATTTATAGAACTCTGGTCAAAATTCGATAGGAATGTCGTAGGAATAATTGAAGAGGTATAGGCTTTGAAGTCGCTAGTTATTCCGCTAGTTAACTTCGTTCATGTCTTCTTCACTCATGCACCTATTGATTCAGTTACACTGTTCTGTGCTTTTTAGGATCAGGCTCTGGTCTCTCTATGTTATCGACAGGTATTATTATCCATCAGAGGTTTACTCGTAATCGGAATCTGGCCAACGGAATCGGTTGGCTTGGGTTCAGTTTGGGTGGCATAATCGGATCCATCGTGACTAATCAACTTATCCAACTGTACAGCTGGCGAGGTGCCTTTCTTGTTCTTGCAGCCATTCATGCCCAACGCATTCCACTCTGTCTGTTCTTCCGCACTCCAGAGAGATTAACGTCACAATCAAAGAATGCTTCTGATACCAGTTCTCGAAGAATATCTGGTCAGGTGATTCTGAAATATCTGAAAGAAACTTTTAACTTTTCCATTTTTCGACTAGCGAGATATTCCACGTATTCCATTGCCTACATTCTTCACATATTCTGCTTGATGGGTTTCATATATCACACGGTCAACAGAGCAATTCACGTGGGTCTCAGCCGTGACCAAGGAGTGGCCGCAATCTCATTAACCCATAGCACGTCCATGGTAATCAGGGTGTTCGTTTCTTTCATCACAAACCTTTCAAAGGTAAACTCGTGTTTGGTTTTTGGCACTGGAATGTTCTTTGCCTTTCTGTCTATCGTCGCGATCTTCATCAATCCAGGAATCGTCGGGACAATGACTTCCGCCGCACTTTTTGGAATTCATCTGGGTAAGACCATGAAGAGCCTTGAAATTCATTTTCAATATTTTAGAAAAACTTTCCACTCTTTCAAATCTATTTATATATGAACGTAATTCCTTTGAACTAATTTATATAGGAACGCGGTATCGATGGGTTTAGATTCATTTGCGTATAAATGTCTGTGAAATTTCATTCCGCATGAATATAAGACTTGTTGAAATTCATTTACGCTTGAACAAGACTCTCTTAATCCATTGAGATATAAACACATTCTTTCAAATTCATTCATCACAAATTATTGTTTAAGTATTCGTTTAGGATTGGTCAGATACGTGGTTTTAAAATGTAACGTTGTTCACTAAATTGCAATTGGCAGAAACGATGGATCTGATTTTGAAGGTCCTGCATCATTGCGATATGCATATATCTTTGTTTGAAGGTTGTGCTACCACCGTCTTTACCATCGTCGCAATTGATCTAGTGGGTGTGGCCCTTCTACCAAGAGGCTTAGCAATTCTGCAGTTCATGGCAGGTTTTGCAAAACTCGCATCGCCGCCCTTCATTGGTGAGTAGAATTTGACTGACAGAAATTAAATGCGGTTCGTGTGAATAATGAAAGAATTTTAATTAGCCAGAAATTAGAAGAGATTGTAAAAATGTTCAATAATTGTGTATTCGGGAGTTCTTCCTGAGTGTATGTAGAAAAATGTGTGCGCGTGTAGTCATGTATGTTTGTACAAAAAAACAAGCAAGACGAGGTAATATAATGTATATATATATATAATATAATGCTGATTATGTAAGTTAACGCTCATTCTTAGAAGCCTCCATCAGCATAGGTGTGGTTCTATCTAGGCCCGATGAATCTCTCTCCGAACTTTTCTTACGACAGCAGCTGCAATGAAGCAAACGGAAAACTTATCAGGCAGTCTAATAAAGAGTTTGCAAATTCGCCTAACAAGAATGAGTTGATCACTGAATCAAATGCTATTTGCATCGTCTCCATCTGATCACTTGTCTCTTCCACAGAGGAACGCCTTCTTCGATGGCGATACCACAATATCCTTGTTCGGTTCTTTTCACGTTACGGCATCAGTGGTAGCACAGGTTTTGTTCTATCCACGTATGATTAGTGTCTAAAAGTTTGGACCTCTTAAACAGATTTGGGTCAAAGTAGTGTCAGTTGACGATCGTTTTTCAGATATTGTTTTATTCATACTTTATTTTGTTGTTGGTGACATTATCAGTTAGGCCTACATGTTACCTGCCATTATTCGTTGTAATCTGTTACATCAAAGCTGATAGTTCGATGAAGCATAGAGCTAAGCTATTATTTGCCACAAGACATTGAACCTTTCGTTGGGTTTCATCTCGGCCGTTGACCATTTGATCTATGTATTGTGTTCTGTGTGTAGGTTGGATTTTCGATATGACTCGGGATTACAACAAAGCATTCGCCATCATCGGCTGCATGGCAATTGTGTCTTGCAGCCTCATGGTTGTCTTGACCTTTGTCACCAGTTGCCACCGGAAATCCATCGCCAAAGGCACTGAATTTCATCTCTCGGAAAAATCATCCCCAAATCCACCTACATCTGATGGCCAACGGTAGCAAGCAATTGTACAGATATTATTATATACATTAATATTTACATGTCTGTATACGAATTACTTTACACGTCGCTTGATTGCACTTGCGGCTCTACGGAGGGGCCACTGCCTCTTCAACTGAATTCCTGGCGGTGTCCCAACTGAAACTGTGGTTAATCTGGTAAATATGGTAACGAAACAGATAATAGAAGAGGTTACGAAATCTGGTAGTATTTCTATTGTTATCAACAGAACAGAATATATTAGACACAAGAAGAGCCTACTTTTTATTTTGAGATTTTTTGCCAACAAATGTTAATACTTTCCTTTTTGATTTTGAACCTGAAAACGGATAATATGCGTAGTCATTGTCAGGGTCTGTTAGCATATAGATACCTCGTGAGTAAACTTGCGCCCGGCACTTTCAGGTGGGGTGCTTTATAAATGTTGAATTTACAAAATACGATCACATTGCAGCCTAATAGGTGAGATATCTATCAATCAATCAATCGAAATTAATATAGCGCCCCTTCAAGGTCTCTGCTCAGAGGCGCTCTCGAGCCGGATCAAGCGGTAAAACATCTTGGGAAACCGATTCTATCTATAATCTATCTATCTATAATGAACTTCTATAGCGCCCCTTCAAGAAATCTACTCAGTGGCGCTCCCGACCCAGGCCCGGTCAAAAAGAAAGGTCTTAAGCAGGCCATAGAAAGTACCTGAGAGGTCTCTAGGGAGAGAGCGAAGGGAGAGAGGGAGGTCGTTCCAAGCGGTAGGACCCACCACGGAGAATGCCCTACGCTGCGCCATAGCAGTACGCGCATAGGGGACAGCAAAATCACCCCGGGAGGCCGAGCGCAAGGCACGGCGCCCCGCACAAGCGGAAGTTAAAGTAAAGAGCTCGCAGAGGTAGGCCGGGGCCCGCCCTAGGACACAATGCCACGCCATGGTGGAGACCCTGTAACGATTGAACGGTAGGCTAAGAGAAGGAACCGAGGGAGGCGACGCACCTCCAGAGGAAGCCGTTCCACGTCGTAGGGCCAATAACAGAGATAGCCCGGCACCGCATATCAGCTTTTGTTAGTAGCCCAATGTAATAATGATGCAACAGTAAGAAGTACAGTGATAAATGTTGTCCAAAAGTTAATCAGACAGTAAACTCTTTTAACCGTTTATGTTCATTGTTATGCATAGTCCTACAATAAGCTGATTCCGATTGTGGAATGTAAAGTGGGTTTCAAATTTAAGGATGTTTTTTGCATTACTCGAAATCTTACACATGTTTACTTTTTCTACTTCTTCTTTTTCTTCTTCTTCTACTACTTATGTTTTTCTTCTTCTTCTTGCATGTATATGAAACATGTTGAAGCACACGGTGAATTATCAGAGTGTAAGGGATCCACTAAGGTATCTCCATTGGCTCACTGATACTACAATTGGTGTGTCGTCTTGTTGCTTGACATGCTAATCGTGATCATTTAGATGCACTCGCATAATATGGATAGTGTTGCTATCCGGTATTGACTATCGTTTCCGAATTAAATAGACCAGAGAGACAGAGACAGAGACAGAGACAGACAGAGACAGACGGATAGAGACAGAGAGAGACAGAGAGGGTGATAGAATCTTGGAATTGGAATAGGACGGCTTAGTGCCCGGAGTCAGTCGCTAAGGAGTTACCGACTGACTTGATGAGTTAAAGGCTGACTTAGCGACTCAGTCGACGAAGTCGCATGCTTATCGATTGACTAAGTCGCTTAGACTTATCGACTGACTTAGCGACTTGCTATCGACTTCTCAGGTAATCAGGTATGTCTATTGGACATACCTGATTACCTAACAATATAATGCATATTACCGCATACTGTACTGACCGTGCCGTCATATCCTTGGGCATTAATGGAACCCATAATTATGGGCTCTATAAGGGTCCAAAATGAGAATATGGACTCCGCTCTTTGTTGGCATGCTGACAGAGGACAGACCGATGACTGTGAGACGGTTAATGTATTCGTGAAATTGAGCGCTTGATAAATCGAATGAAGCGAGGATTTATAACAGTACCCGATCTTACGGCCAATCAGATTTCCGGCACTGCTGACGCGTGCCTCTTTCAGGCAGTAACAGAGAACGAGAATCATGTACTAGGCACTTATTCCCAGTGTGAGAATCGTAGAAAAAGACTGAGGGTTAGAGTGATCCATGTGGACTCGTGGAGTTTACTATTTTATTCGTATTTTGAAAACTGGTGTCAGCTGAATTTGAAAGCAGCAGATTTCAATGCTAACAGCACTGTTAGTCAAACTCGAATCAAAATCAATTCCTTTCTTGAGAAAATTCAAAAATGCATACATGATACACCATGGAAATTTCTTCTCTGCTAAGTCACACTAGAACAACTGACGGGGTGGGAAACGACCCACTGGAGTGTGCAATGAAGACGATACCCAGAGTTAGGGCCCCCATAGTAGGGCTCTGGGGCCCTAAGAAAGAATAGGGGTTGAACCCTCGATAATACTCACCCTGCTTATTCCCCTCCTCTTCGTAGTCATCATCGCCACCTTATGATCTTCGTAATAGAATGCATAAATTCACTTCACCAAAGAAAGACAACAACTATATCCCCCGTATTATCCATAAGAACTCTTACTAATGTGCTTCTACTTAATACATGTCTGTAAGGCGCCCTGTCTGGCTACCGTTTCTCCTATATGTATGTTCACTGTACAGCGCAGTGCGTTTGCAGGCGCTTAATTAAAGAAAATATTATTATATTATTATTATTAATAGAGCAGACTCTTTCTCTTATAATGTGCCAAGTTGCGGCATGTCAGCTTGATTTCCTCAATAAATGAATGTTTTATTGCGTTGTATTGTATTGTATTGTAAGTGGTGCTCATGTCCTGCTGCTGATGTCTTGGTCAAATCGAAACTTGGAAACCGCGATTAAAACAGCAAGCAAAATATTAAGTGAAGGAAGTCGCTAGCAGTCGATAGCTTAGCGACTGGTTTCGACTTGAGGGTTTATCGGCGGCGGCGGCGGCGGCGACGGATGGCGGCGGCGCCGGGGACGAGGACGGCTGTGGTATTAAGCAGCTTGTTTCCTATCATGAAGGAGAAAGTAGGTCTACTCAGTTTCATTGAAATATTTAGTCAATTTCGAGTGAATACTAGATAACTAAATTCTGTTGAGAGTTATTTGACTGGCGAGATACATATTTGTTCGATCAACGGCCTCTTTTCCTCTGATTAAGGCTCAGTTTAGATTCTGTAATGTGTCGGACCTAAGCCCAGTGTGCTAGAGTTTCTGTTTTGAACCTTGTCTTGGTAGTGCAAGCTGACTGATTGTCTGTAGTATGGCATATAGTCCTGGTTAAGAGAGCGTATATATGTAACTTTGTGTTACAGATTTTACATATTTTGCACAGGTAGTCTTGTTGTATTCCAAGACCAGTGTAGTTATCTTGTAACTGATTCGGTCGGGCACTGATAATACGGGTGTATACTGTATAGAGTCTCATGTTAGATGCTTACTATCCTGCTTATGGCTATATTTATAAATACATGAGGGCAGATGTTACCCTTGACCTGTTCCGTATAAGGATTGGTTGAAGATAGGTTGCTATATATATTATGTAAGCGTTGTACTTGAAGGAGTATAGAGCTTGGCATTTTGTTTTCCGATCTGACGAGATTGTTTGGGTAGTTAAGTTTTCTGCCAAGTCCCATTTACGTCGAGTTTCTAGGAGAACCGCACGAGGTCAACTCCTGTTTGTTGAAGCTCGTTGTCTCGTGTCACATTTGACCGACCGCGCTGCTGTTTTCAATGAGGCTTCTATTAAGTCAACTCTTCGGCAATTGAAGAAGTTTTGCTGTTTCTACTGAGGCGTCTATTAAGTCAACTCTTCGGCAATTGAAGAAGTTTTGCTGTTTCTACTGAGGCGTCTGTTAAGTCAACTGTTCGACTGTGGAAGACGTTGTTTCGCTTGTGATGGACGGTTTGTTGAACATTTCGCAAGGTAGACTTTTGTACATAATAATTTCTTTGTAAATAAACCATTTTAATCACAGGGCCTACTCCTAGTTCGAGCAAAACACATAAATTATGGAGAAGTATGTAACACTCATCCAGAAGAAATCTCAGTGAAGATCTTTTTAAGTGTAAAGGAATCTTTCGTTTAATTACTTTCAAAATACCGTATGACTATGTGTTATCTATTTTTAGTGATATTTCATATATATATATATGTGTGTGTGTGTGTGTGTGTGTGTGTGTGTGTGTGTGTAGGTGTGTGTGTGTGTGTGTGTGTGTGTGTGTGTGTGCGTGTGTGTGTGTGTGTGTGTGTGTGTGTGTGTAGGTGTGTGTGTGTGTGTGTGTGTGTGTGTGTGTGTGTGTGTGTGTGTGTGTGTGTGTGTGTGTGTGTGTGTGTGTGTGTGTGTGTGTATCTTCACGTACGCTTTTGCGCCTATCGGCGAATCGGCGTTAAATATTTTATTTCGGATATTTCTATACCGCATCCACAAGTCTACTACTACTCAGAGGCGCTCCCGATTACAGCATTTGATACTGTGACGGAGTTTTCACGCCGAAGCGCCACGAGCAATTGTGAGTGAAGGACTTGCCCAAGGTCCGTACGCAGCGACTAGAGTGGGATTCGAACCTGAAACCCTCAGGTCACAAGGCCCCGAACTTACCACTGAGCCACCACGCCCCACAAACCATTTGAAGGAACTCTGAACTGCAAATTATTACCTAGGAGATTTTGAATATTTATTGTGTATTTGTAAATTCAAATTAAATTTAAAAGATGCTCAAAAGCCTATTTAATCGGCAGAAATTTAATCCTAAGCAACAATGTAGCTTAAATTGTACAAATGCTCCCTCTGACAACAGCTACCTCGCCGAAAGGGCATGACGTAAAAAGTCTCCCTGTCACTTCCATGTCAAACCTATATAGGCCTTGCTCTCTTGGAATGCTTTCTATAACATTACGACTTGCTCCCGTTTATCTGAGAGATCCTTGGTCCTGCTGTAGACATCGGCCTAAGTCATCACCGATACTAAAAAATTATTTCCTGGATCAAAGTACAAAGCTGACTCCGTGAAGTCGCGTGGTCTACGAACACGAGGGCTGGACTGCCAGGCAGAATAGGCAGCTGAGGCGTTTAGGCCTACACCAGTTTGGACGTAGGCCAAACAGTTCAAAAGAGCTATCGCTGATGACGCACTGAGAAAAACTGATGATGGATATATAGCGAACGGAATATTGTAGGCCTATATTGTGACTGTGCAGTAAATGTTCAATACTCCCAGCGAGAATGTCTTTTATGGCTTCCATAATAGGCCTATACGCTTGTTCATTTGTTGGCAGGCTATGGCCTAATCGTTGTGTGTCAAAATATCCATTATTAATTTGGGCCACGATAAGTGAATTCGGAAATATCATAGTTCATGCTACATCTATGGATTCTCTTGCTTCGAGATTTGAGGACGGACCACCTTCAGTTGTTCCGCAGATTGAAAACGATCGTGTAACGATGGACAAAGAGAACAGTTCTCCAGAGCACAGCGAATGCCAATCACCCTTGAGCGACTCACCACAGAAACAGGAAACCAAAGAAGAAAACGTCGTAGCAAAGGAAAGCTTGGCTGACTGGGGCGTCGTGGTGTGCGTTTTTCTTAGTAACTTACTAGCTATGATTGACGTAGGTGGGTTTGGAGTGTTCTATCCGTTTCTAGTTGAACATTTCGAGGCAACTACAGCGGCTGTCGGATTGTGCTCCGCTGTTAATGGATTCTTCGAAGCTGTTGTCGGTAAATAAATATATTCCTTAGCCAAATTACCATAAAAACACAACCCCTGCGTTTCTAAGGAGAGAGAGAATTGCGGTTACTGGGGAGCGATACTGCGTGAGACACGACAAACAGAGCATATAGACAGAGATATTTAAAGACATATGTTTGTCATTAGAACCAAACATTTATATGGTGATCACAGAAAGACAACAAGATCCTAAGGTACAAAATTGTGCCTACGAAAACATCAGATTGGATGGACTTTCCATGCACATTTTCCACAGTTAGTCTATCGGGTTCTTGCAATTCTAGAGTTGACTGTTGACCTTAGTGTCTCTCTATCCGAATACTTCTAATCCTGTCAGAGTAGCACTCTTGCTATCTCTCCCACTCTGTCCCTATTCCACTTTTACCTATCTTGAAGGATGACTTACCGCGCGTGTCGCATTAAAACTTCCAAATATTTTGATTAATAAATATGAAAAATCTCTTCAGTGGCGTGAATTTGTTCCATGAAGTTGGGCTAATTGTTTATATGACTTAAGACACTGATAATATTGGCATCGATGGCATATTACCTCTTATTATCGTCGTGTCCGGCTGCTAGGCATGCATACATCATATTGCGTTGAGTACAGACATTTACTAAGGCACTAGTCATGTGATAGTAATTTGGTCAATGTGCTTAAGTATCAATTTAAATAATATAACAACTCAAATATACTGCCTTACACAGAAAGAATCAATTCTTCGAGACTCAATAACAAGTGTGTCGTGGTCCGGTGTCAACCTGCTTTAGCATTGCCTTAAGTTGAAAATGCTTCAGCCCTTGATTTGATGGACCGATAAAAATATCACCTATGCCTTTGAACTGACGGGTAGAAGTGTAAAGAAACGGTTGCAGCAGTAATCCTAATCACACAGCTTAAACATAAGATCTTCATATTACCCGACGTAACCAGTGTACATTTAACATAACTTTGGCTATCACAGAGGCGATCGACTAAATCGGGGGAAAAATCTCCAAGCAGAATGAAAATCTTTGTAGTTATACTAAATATCACCACTTAACTACAATCACGAAGGTTTACATCAAGGCCAATATTATTCTTCTCGCTGAAGTCCTTGAATTGCTCAACATGGCAAACGGGAAAACTTCACTGTGATCTGGATTCAAACCTCGTAGAATCTAATACGTTGTAGATAAGATGTAGTTCAGCAGTAACATAGCTTAGCAGAGTGTAGATAAGATTGTGGTTCACCAGTAACATAGCAAAGCATAGTATCAGTTGTACAGCAGCAGCTGCTTTTTAAAGTAACCGATACAACGATCGAGTGATTCTAAAATTGTTGACCCCAGGACCGAGGCCTTATTGCCATCTTAAATCGGAATGTCGAAGTCAGAACCCGGCAAGGCGAAGGCCAAGGTCACGCATCACAATGCTGAGGCAAATAAACGACCATCTTCGTCGCGTATTTAGGCACAACTCTTTTGTTGTTGATGATTATGCTGTGAAACAGAGAAAAGAGCGCCTCAACTTCCCTCAAGAGTCCCTTTGAATTTCTTTGCAATTGATGCATAATATATTCAGTCGATTTATTGGCTGTTGTTTTTTCTATCTGCAGCTCTGTTCGCAACTTATCCGATAAAGTCCTACGGATGTCGTTTGCCAGGTGTCGTTGGTTGTCTGCTGTCTTTGCTAGGATTGTCTCTAAGCTACATGGCCCCGAATCTAACAACGATCTACTTCACCTACGGGGTCATTGCAGGTAAAAACCGTCATCATCAAACGACGCGTTCACTTCGATATCTAAGGGTTACTTTTGGATTAAGAAATATAATAAAACTGCAAGATAATAGAAAAAGAAAAAAGAAGAAAGATAAAGCAGGGAATACACATGTAGGTATTTATCACGCGCTTAAGTCTTGTTGTTTGCTAGCGACATGCCCGAGTCTCCGAGAGTTGAGAAATATTTCTTCTTCAGGCTTCTCAGTTTCAGAGGATGCTCCACATAGGCCCTAGTTCAATGTATCGACCATTTGTCTACATTCCACCTATTAATAGCAGTGAGTTTTTGTCCATGAAGTACACCGACTGATCAAAAAAGGTTTACTTGTGTTAGGAGAACTACCTAACAAAACAAAGATTGAGCTTAGAGTTTTCTGACTTTAACCTTGAATTTTGCCTAATGGGTTTAGATCAACCGATAAGAAGTCATATTTACGTTAGAGATTCACTAGATAATTATTCAATTCATTCGATGACTATTTCACTGAATCTCAGTTGCGTCTAATGATCTGTTCCTTTTAGGGTCAGGCTTCTTGCGCTATCGGCGGAGTTATAAAAAAATGCCTCGACTGTCAACATAAGTGACGCCAGGGCTCAAAACCCGTCGCTTGTCGCTTCCTAGATATTGAGCTAGAAGCCGAAATAGGCGAGAGGGGTCAAAAATATTGAATATTCTTCAATTCACCAGTTGCCTATGAATTTGCCATAATTTCATCATCATCATCATTAACCATGGGTTCATCGCCCGTAGGTGCTTGATGCGCTCTTTATTACTTCCTTCCATGTGTCTCTTTCTCTTGCTATGTGGCTCAGGTGCTGTAAAGAATCGTTTCTGCACCATGTCATGATATCGTCTGTCCATTCTCTGTTAGGGCGTCCTCTTTTGTTCTTCCCCTCCATCATGCCAAAAACTAGCGTCTTGAGTTTCCTGGAGTCATTCATTCTACATATATGTCCAAACAGTTGTAATTTCCTGCAAATTACTTTTTGTAACAGAGTTTCTCTTGGGCCAATTTGACTGTACAGTTCTTCATTTGTCATCTTTCGTCTCCATCCGACTCTCAGCAGTTTTCGATAGCACGTTCGTTCAAAAGCCATTATTCGTCTTTCAATTCCTTGGTTATCACCCACGTCTCACAGGCGTACAAAGCTCCACTGAACACGCAAGTATCCAGGACTGCCAGCTTGGTCTTCAGCGCTATCTCTTTACTTTTCCAGATCTTGTCTAAAGCAGCGAGAGCAGCTTTGGCCTTGGCAAATCTCAGAGTTACTTCTCTCTTGCAACTTAGATCATGTGTAAACGTGCTTCCCAGGTACACGAACTCTTTAACGTTTTCTAGTACTTCTCCATCTAAGGTTATTTGCCGTTCAATTGATTCGCTGCCGAATACCATCGTTTTTGTCTTCGTCGTGTTTACGATCAGTCCATATGGTCTGCTGTCCGACGTCAATCTCGTTGCTGTTTTTTCTAGGTCGTCGATGTTTTCTTCAATAATGTCTATATCGTCAGCAAATCTTAGATTGTTTATTTTAATGCCTTGCACGGATATTCCTCTGCTGTTTTCCTTAACCCCGTCCATAGCTCTCTCCAAGTCCATAATAAACACCTCAGGTGATATTGGATCACCTTGCCTTGTTCCTTTATCGGTCTTGAACCAATCCCCCAGTTCATTCTGAAGCCGTACTGCTGCCATAGCGTTCTCGTTTATATCCCTGAGAATTCTTATCAGCTTTTCATTGACACCATAGGAGCTCAGGACTGCCCAAGCTACCTTTTGATCTATGCTGTCAAATGCCTTCTGGAAGTCCACAAAGCAGTTGTAAATCTTTTTGCTTTTCCTTTTCGCTTTCTCAGCTATCAACCTCAGGGACAGAATCTGCTGTACTGTGCTCCTGTCCTTCCTGCCATAATTTGCAATGCAGTAATCCGATTTTGATGCCGTTTGTTTTATTCGATAGGCTACAGGATATAGCTCTTTATTGCCCAGCAAATTTGTAGTACAATCAAGTAATGGTTGCTGAGGACTTTGATGGCACGAATATTCCGAAATTTTTTATTCGATATTGTGGAAGTTTTGGCCCTTCCACCCCCTTATCTTCATTTGGACTCGGCCGTCCCGGCGCGCTGCGGGCCAGACAGCCTCGGTGCCTGCCTGTGTCGATACCTGCCAGCCAGCCACGATACACGATACCCGCAGGTATCGATACACGATACTCGATACACGATACCCTGTATCGATACACGATACACGATACTCGATACACGATACACGATACCCGCAGGTATCGATACACGATACTCGATACACGATACCCTGTATCGATACACGATACACGATACTCGATACACGATACACGATACCATGTATCGATACACGATACACGATACCCGCAGGTATCGATACACGATACACGATACACGATACCCGCAGGTATCGATACACGATACTCGATACACGATACACGATACACGATACACGATACTCGATACACGATACCCTGTATCGATACACGATACACGATACTCGATACACGATACCCTGTATCGATACACGATACACGATACCCGCCAGCCTCGATACACGATACCCTGTATCGATACACTATATAAGGAGAAGACAAAGGCAGTCGGGGACTCACTCACACGCGGACACGGTCGGAGGAAGGAGTCGTCGGAGTCACTTCGTCGGAGGAGAAGAAACAGTCGGCGCTCGGCCGGAAAGGAGAATCGGGCGGACAGTCGAACTTAGTCGTCGAGTAGCGAAGTTTAGTACTGTTGCAACGGAGACAATTGCGTGGCGCTTCGGAAGCGATTGCGATCTTGGACTGGGATCCACGTCGTCGTCTGGTGAACTTGGAGTCACTAGCGTTGCGATACACAGACTGTCAAGCGTTGCGTTACATGGACTGTCAAGCGTGAGTAGCGAACGGTTTCAACTGCGAAGTGTAGTTGGCGAACACTTTTTCGGTAGAAATTGCGATTTATTGTACATTGACGATTTGTAACTGTGAATTGATTCACCCGACGGGTAGTCGGTTTGTTTTACATGAATATATCGATCAAACTTAACCAGAGTCTGAAGTCTTCCGCTTGACTAAGTGAAGCCGGCCCACGGACATAGGAGTTGATACGCTGATACCTGGGAAGGGCCATCCTGGTCAGTAGCCTTGCCCCGGGTAGTTACGCTACAATATTAATGAAAGAATCAAACGAACATAACTTCAGTTAGCAAAAAGATATTTTCATTCTGTAAAAAGTATTTTGAAGCAGATTAATAGTAGAATATGACTAAATAAAAAGGTCAAAAACCGACATGTGACGGGTTTTGACCTCTGGCGTCACAGTTTCTCCATTGCTGAAAGATCGTTAATCATACTGAGCGACTTGCGCCATTACCGATAAAATGACTTCACTGACTGTATCAAGTGATTAAAGTCTATTAGGGCCTATTTTGTTTTATTGCACTGCATTTATTATGCGTGCGAGATGAGTTAAATTTCAATCTGCGGTGCGAAGCACTTATGGGTGAAGTATTTTCTCAAGATCCCCGCACACAACCCATCTAAGAAAACACTGAAACTCCATGTTTAGCCTACCATCCTAGCATTCTGAAACTAACCGGTTGCTGTGCCCTATGAACATAATTATATAAATTTACACAAACTAATGATTTCCATAGTAGAGTCATTTTCCGGTAATATGTCACATTCACTAATTGAAGAAGCAAAAAACTTTTTTTGGCAAATTGCATTGTTTTTTGTTTGGAGCAAATCTTTAATATTTCTATTTCACTAATATATATTTGGTTTTGCACTAATATGTAAAATTATGAAGTTTTTAGCAGAAAGAAAATAGCCCTACGAAAATGTTTGTCCACTCCGTTACTCCGTTACCAAAACACATATGAGCTATTTATATATAGTAGACAGCTTCCTACTGCGTAGTTTGACATGCCAATATGTTTTTAGTATTAATGTTAATAAAAGAAATATAAAAGAAATTACAATACAAATGATTATTTAATTCCATCACATTTTAAATTTTGCTAAGAAATTCCACTCCGTTACCGAAAAAAAATAGAAAATCTAATCAATGTAAAGTTGACTGTATTTTTTGGCCAACTAACAAAATAAAAATCACTTGAGCCAATCATTACCAGTGATCAAATGAACAAAAAACATTAAATATTTATGATGGTGTCTTAAAAATCTGCTCATAACATCAAAATTACATAAAAAATTACCATAAAAAGGTCCGCTCCGTTACCATCTGTCGAGAATTAAGCACAGAATGTGAAAAGTGAACTTTTTAAAAAACAGTCTGCCGAAACAAAAATTTATTAAAAATTTCATATATTGTTATATAAGTTGTATTAAAAATGATAATTTCAGTAGACGACTTATCCTGACAGCGGAATAAATTTTAGTACCTCAAGGGTCACAGTTATGGTAACTGAGTGGACAGTTAACGGAGTGGACAATTTGTGTATCAGCACGGTAAATATCATATTATCTCTCATGCGTCCACATTAATCGTCGGTACACTCATTATATAGCTTATAAATGTTATATTAAAAATATTATTTATATTAAATTTATTCATAATCATTGGAAAAATACAGTAACGGAGTGGATGTATAATGAAAAAACACATGAGGTACGTAATAAATGAAAATTTGTAAGAAATTTGTCTTAGCATTCAGATCCTGTATTAAGACATACTTACTTACATAGATCTTCACAGAAGAGATGTGTTAAGTTGCGAGACCAAAGAACTGAAAGGGTTGTGAGATACGAGATAATTTTTACATGTTAACGGAGCGGACATAATTTTCAGGGGACAAGTTAAAATATATTTTTAAAAATTATACTGAAGATCCGGTTCACCAAGTTGTATTTAGAAATATGCAATTATGTTTATTATAAAAGAAACAGTCACATTTTTTGGTTTAATGCGAATCATTTTGAAATTGTAGACGAAAGCAATATGTACTATAGCCTAGGGACGGTAACGGAGTGGAACATTTTAAATTCAAAATAAATTTTAATAAATTATTTTATTGCTCTGAATTACTTTCAAAGGTCTTAAATTGTTGACTGATCAATGACGTTTTAATCTAATCACTTAGCATGATCAGACTAGGTATTGTTTTCTGAGAAATGACCGGGGACAGCTGAATTGTCAATTTATGCATTAACCGGAAAATGACTCAGTACCGTTATTATAATGCAAAAAGAAATGGGTTGATGTTGGCTTGAAGTGAAACACCAATTAAAATATTCAAAATCCACTAGAAAACCCATATTAAACATGAGCATTGATGTGCGTAGGAAAGATCATCGGCGAGGAAAAAGACTAGCCATCCACCCTCGCATTCGAAGGCTAAATAAAGACGGTAAGAATTTGTAGCAGTGGCTTCCTCTTGAGGGTAGCTTAGCGCAGAGGTGGGTAAACTATAAGGCCGCGGGCCAGATTCGGCTCGCCAACACTTTTTTCCGGCTCTACACAATTCTTGAGAAAATTAAAGAAAACACAAAATTCAGACAGCGAGAGGGTTTTTTCGTTTTACTCAAATGATGCCGCTTTCTTACTTATTACTTTGGTCTCATCTTTCTTGATAACTATGTATTAACCCTGCCAAAGTATATTTAATTTTAAATAAGTAGGCTAAGCATTTTTCATGTTAGTCGTTATTACGAGGTTTGTCTTTGTTACCCTCCGCTAATTTTTGTCATTTAATGTGGCTCAATGTGCTAAAAGTTTGCCCACCTCTGGTTTAGCGGTATGTTCTAACTTCGTTCATTCAGTCAATAATTTATTTCTTCCTTTTTACAAATACTTTGCTGAATCATTCAGACAGACTTACTCTGTTCCTTTTAGGATCAGGCTCTGGCCTGACTAAGCTATCGACAAATATTATTATCCCTCAGAGGTTTACTCGTAACCGGAACCTGGCCAACGGAATCGGTTTGATTGGACTCAGTTTCGGGAACACTATCGGATCCATCGTGACTAATCACCTTATCCAGTTGTACAGCTGGCGAGGCGCCTTCCTCGTCCTTGGAGCCATTCACGCTCAACGCATTCTACTCTGTCTCTTCTTCCGCACTCCAAAAAAATTAACCTCACAGTCAACGAATGCTTCCGGAACAAGACCACGAAGAATATCCGGTCAATTGATTCTGAAATATCTGAAACAAACCTTTAACTTTTCCATCTTACGGCACTGGAGATATTCTATTTATTCCGTTGCCTACTTTCTCCACGTATTCTGCGTTTTTGGCTACACGAATCACACCACAGTATAAATAATTACACAGTACGACGACTCTCATTGCTGGCTGTTGACAAGTTTTTCTGGTCACGTGATTACGTCACGTGATTACGACGCCACCTTGAAAAATAGCTTTTGAATTATAGATTTAAGCTTAAATTAACGTTAAAAATAATATTGTTAATTCTAATGAAGTCCTAAATGTTGTTGTAACGTTTAAAAAATATTTTATTTGATGGATTGCGGTGTATCGGCGTGTAGTCCTCAATGTTGTTTTTAACGTTTAAAAAATATTTGATGTGATTGTTTCCAGTTTATTGCTATGGTAAAAGGTCTCTTTCAAGATGGTGGACGACAGTGGGCGGGGCTTAGGTATTTATAATGTCGTCACAGTGGGCGGGGCTTAGTTATTTATAATGTCACACATTCTGACTGCAGCAGCGGCGACGACTCGTCGTACTGTGTAATTATTTATACTGTGATCACACTGTGAACAGAGCAATCCACGTTGGTATCACCCGTGACCAGGGAGTGGCCGCAATGGCTTTAGTCGGCACTGCGTCCATGGTATCAAGAGCTTTCGTTTCCTTCGTCGCAAACCATCCAAAGGTAAAGCCATGTCTGGTTTTCGCCACCGGAATGTTTTCTGCACTTCTGTCGATTGTCACAATCTTCATCAATGCAGGAATCATTGGGACAATGACGTCCGCTGCGCTGTTCGGAATTCATTTGGGTATGAACATGAGACTTTCTGAAATTCATTTTCTTACGAATACGACACTCGCTGAAATTTACGTCAGAGATTCATTTAGTTACGAAAATCACTGCTTCAAATTAATTAAGTATGAACGTGAGAATCTTTAAAATGCATATTAATATGAAGATGACTGTTTTAAATTCATTTTCGTATAAATATCATTTTCATTTTTTTACCATGGGTCTCCTTGAAATTCATTTACATATTTGAACAGCAGTCCCTGAAGTTCTTCAAAGTATGAATCCGGCTCTTTTAATTTGACTGAACACCAGATTTTGCGAAATTTGTTAAGGGTTGAGCAGATGCTTAGCTTTGGTATGAGTTGTCTTTCAGAGGAGATTACGATTACGATTACTCAGTAAGATGCAGAAACTGCGGAACCCGTTTGACATTATGCTGCTTCATAGCGATATTTCTTTTCTTTCTGAAGGTTGTACAATCACGGTGTTTACCATCGTCGCAGTTGACTTAATGGGCGTGGCACTTCTTCCAAAGAGCTTAGCAATTCTGCAGTTCGTTGGAGGTTTTGCGAGACTCGCTGCACCCTCCCTCATTGGTGAGTAGAATTTGCCTGATTATAGTCACATGGCACTTGCTTGAATAATGAAAGAATTTTAGTAGCCAGATAATGAGAAGATAATTGTTCCATATTCCTATGTTCAACATGTGAATGTTTATATGTATGTATTCGTGCATGCATGCATGCTCAAGCAAGCAATTGCAATCGTAATTAGTAACTTCTTTTGAGACGGTTTCTAAGGCATCAACTGATGGCAGGCAAACACCAGCACATGAGAATCTTTGAAATTCCTATAAAATTTAATATGATTAATACCAGACCACGAATAAAATCAGGTCAATATCCAGAAGATGGCGTAATTCTAATCCAGGTAAGTTTACACTCAGTTATTACAAGCTTCTGTTAGCATTGGTCCTAAGGAGTCGTAGTCCTATCTCGGCCTGTACAGTTTTCTCTTTGAATATTTAAGCATAGCAGCAATCAAACAATCGGACAAATTACTCAGAGTTTGCTATGCCTGACCACGAATCTCGGCAGGCAACCGAATGTGGAAATAATTACGAGATGGCCAAAAAAGTAAAAGTTTATGACTGAGTCTAATGCTTTTCCTAATCTTCACCTTATCACGTACCTTTGTAAATGAGAACGCCTTCTTTGACGGCGATACCATAGTCTCCCTTTCCGGCTCAACGCTGAGATCGAGAGCCCCTCTTCTGTTGCACATCAGGATGAACCAATTCTTTTCCTCTGGCTAGCTGGACCAGTTTCCTCATCTTCGTTTACCCAAGATGGTTTCTCGTCTTGCGCTCAAAACACTCGCCTAGTGACAACAATGGATCTCGATGAAAACGTGTGACCAACTACCCGCCTAATCCATTTTCTATGCGTCCAGAGTTTCCAATTCTCCCGTTGACGCGGAGGCTATTTTCTTATAAGAACGCTAAACAAGTGAGTTCTAGTCAAGGACATAATATACCTTGCCTTCAGAAGTTTGCTAAGCGAGGTGTAACTATTTTTCGTTACAATTTACGATATCATTGGTAACAAAGGTTCTGTGTTATCCACTTATAAATATTTATTCAACTTAGGGACGTTTTAGAACAACTCCAGCAATTTGCAAACGAACAGTGGATCTAGTTTTAATTTTAATTTACGACATTGGTGGTAACAGTCTTATCCACGCATGAATCAGTCTTGTTGTCCTCGAGACCAAGGTCTTGGTCTCGAGTGCACTCGAGTTCGTTTTTAAAAGTCTTGGTCTTGGTCTTGGTCTTGAGGTTCAAGGTCTTGGTCTTGGTCTTGAGGTTCAAGGTCTTGGTCTTGGTCTTGGTCTCGAGGCTCAAGGTCTTGGTCTTGGTTTTCCAAGACCAAGACCAAGACTTTTGAGAATATGAACACTACAGTCATTTAACAAAACGCAAGGATTTAAAAAAATTTGTCAATAATTACTAATACAATAGCTTTAGTATTTACACGGTGTGAGTGAGGCTTTACTGTTGTTTTGGACATTTATTTTGATTTCCGGTTATTTACCATGGAATGATTTCAAAACAGAGTCACAATTTGTACATTGACATCCGGTACTTGAAAAGCTGCTCTGTGTGCTAGTGATTTCAGCACTGCAAAAAGTATTTTTCACATGGCAGAATTTTAAGATGCCCCACAGGTCACGTCTTTGTCAGAAAATTCTGAGCGAATTGGTTTTTATAAAATGCAACAGGCATTTGGAATAACATTTCGCATGAGACTTTTGTAAATACGAATTCGGAATTCTCTGCACTCTGCATTTGGAGTTGTTTTGTTGAATAAAATAAAAGATTCATGCTTTAATTATAATAGCGAGTAGTCCGACTTGACAATTTTTTTTAGTAAGGAATAGAAGTCTGGATATGGTTGTGATTTTTTGGTATTTTTCTCGGTTTTTGTCTTGAGTTTCAAAGTCTTGGTCTTGGTCTTGAGGTTCAAGGTCTTGGTCTTGGTCTTGGTCTTGAGGTTCAAGGTCTTGGTCTTGGTCTTGGTCTTGAGGTTCAAGGTCTTGGTCTTGGTCTTGGTCTTGAGGTTCAAGGTCTTGGTCTTGGTCTTGGTCTTGAGGTTTGAGGTCTTGACAACAAGACTGGCATGAATAGTCATTCAACTCGACTGTGAGTAGAATTTGTCTCAGTGAAATTGAATGTGGTTAGTGCTGACATGGAAATTTTTAATTTACCAGATTATGAGAAGAGATTTTAGAATTTCTCCGTAATTGTATGTGTAAAATTGAATGTATTTTAGATATGCATATAAATATGAGGTCATCCTCATAAGAGTAAGTAAAGTCTAATTCATTACAAGCCTCTGTTAGCACTCGGCCTTCAGAAAATCATGGATCTGTATGGGAGCAGTGAAATTTTCACCCGAATGTTTAAGCATAGCAGCAGCATTTGAACAATCTTACAACTTGACTTAGCGCTGACAATTTTTATTTATTTATTCCGGATATTTCTATAGCGCCTATCGAAGTCTACTACTACTCAGAGGCGCTCCCGACTACAGCATTTGATACTGTGCCGGAATTTTCACGCCGAAGCGCCACGAGCAATTGCGAGTGAAGGACTTGCCCAAGGTCCGTACGCAGCGGCTAGAGTGGGATTCGAACCTGCAATCCTCCGGTCACAAGGCGCCGAACTTACCACTGAGCCACCACCCCCCACAATGAAACTCAGCAGGCAGCCGAACGTACAATATTTACTATTACATCTACTTACTACTTTCATCCTTTACATTACTTATGTTTATACTCTGCCCTATCAAATAATAATCTTCGTTTAATATATTACCATCTTTCACGTGGATCGAGGTTATGCTCCCTCTAATATTCGCCTCGGCGTTTATTATCCAGCGGAGATTACAAAAATCGCAAAGCAAGAAATTTGTGATAGAGACTTCTAGATTCGTCTCCATCGAACCACTTTCTACATTGGAATCCATTCTTCTATGGCAATTATCTCCTTGTTTCTGTCTCTTCTTTCCAGTCTTGTTGTTCTCGAGACGAAAGTCTTGGTTTCAAGTGCACTCGAGTTCGTTTTTAAAAGTCTTGGTCTTGGTCTTGAGGTTCAAAGTCTTGGTCTTGGTCTTGAGGTTCAAAGTCTTGATATTGGTATTGCAAGACCAAGACCAAGACTTTTGTCATATGAACATTTAACAAAACGCAAGGATTTTCAAAATTTATCCAATAATTTCTAACTACATTTACTTTAGTATTTAAACGGTGTAAATGAGGCCTTACTGTTGTTTAAGACAAATATTTTGACTTCCGGTTATTTACCATGGAATGATTTCAAAAGAGACTCAGGATTTGTACATTCACATCCGGTGCTTGAAAAGCTGCTGTGTGTGCCAGCGATATCAGCACCTGTAAAAAGTATTTTTTTCACATGGCAGAATTTTATGAGGCCCACAGATCAGGTCTTGATAAGAAAATTCTGAGCTAATTGGTTTTTATAAAATAAAACAGCCATTTTGAATAACATTTCGCATGAAGGCCTTTTGTAAATACGAATTCGGAATTCTCTGCAGTCTGCATTTAGAGTTGTGTTAGAATTGACCTGTTATCAGTCTTGTCCTTTTGCTTGAATAAAATAAGACTCATGTTTTCGTTAAAATTGCGAGTTGTCCGACTTGACAGTGTTTTTAGTAAGGAATATAAGTCTGGATATGATTGTGAATTTTTTAGTCTTGGTCTCGGTCTTGGTCTCGAGTCTCAAAGTCTTGGTCTTGGTCTTAAGGTTCAAAGTCTTGGTCTTGGTCTTGAAGTTCAAAGTCTTGGTCTTGGTCTTGAGGTTCAAAGTCTAGGTCTTGGTATTGAGGTTTAAGGTATTGACAACAAGACTGCTTCTTTCATCGACCCGCTCAGGACAGTCTGCAGTGACTGCAGTGACTGACTGCATAGTTTTATTAATAACACAGACGACAAGATTTTATGGCAAATTTCTAAGTCTGCAGGTTATATAAAACTCTGGCGAGCAGTAGGCCTAGGTGATGAAGGGGAAGCGGATGTACTCCGAGAAGATCTCAAGACGTGGATGGCGTCAAACCGCCTCCGCTTAAACCCTTCTAAAACTAAATTTATGCGGCTAGGTACCCGTCAGCAATTGGGTAAACTTAACCTTTCCTATCTTTCCGCCGAGTTTCCTGGCATTACTTTTTCTGCCTCGGTCCGCGACCTTGGCATTCTACTGGACAAGGAACTTGCCTTTGCACTACACCTTCATCGCCTCAGCCGCGACAGCCTTTACCGTCTCCGTCAGCTTCGTACTGTCGCTCGCACTCTCTCAGCAATAACAGCAACTACAATTGTACACTCTTCCGTCACAGCTCGTCTTGACTGTTGCCTCTCCCTTCACTCTGGCCTCCCTTCTGCACGCCTAAACTGCCTTGACCGCATCTTGCGCTCTGCTGCGCGCCTTATTGGCCAAATGCCATATATTTTGGCCATGTGTCAAATTATATGCTGGAGGTCCTGCATTGAGTCCGGGATCGCCTCCTTGGGTTGGCGGTGTTAACCTCTTCCGGCCTGTGTCAGCTTCTCGGACTGCTAGAATCCTCCGCTCGGCGGGGAGGGGTGCTCTCTGTCCCCTTTGTCCGTACTGCTGTGATGCATACCAGCGCCTTCTCTGTGGTCTGCCCGACCATACTGAATGGCTTCCTCCTGACCTGCGCCTACATCCCAGGTCTTCCTCTGGCACCTTCTATGACCGCTTGAAAACTGTTCCTTTTGGCCGTGCTGAAGCGGGAGCGCCTCTGAGTAGTTTCCTTGAAGAGGCGCTATATAAATCTATGAATGAATGAATGAATGAAAAGAAGAATGTGCAGATGATCAAACGACTGACAGATGCCCTTTAATTAGAGGTTATCCAGATTTAAGTTTTAACGAAGCTATCTATAAACTTAAACAATTAGTTAGCTTAACAGATTAAACGATTCGATGGTTTGATCTCATCTGTTGACCTCTTGGTCTATGTTTTGTGCTCTGTGTAGGTTGGGTTTTCGATATGACACAAGATTACAACAAAGCGTTCGCCATCATCGGTTGCATGGCATTCGTGTCTGGCAGCCTCATGGTTGTCTTGACTTTTGTCACCAGATGCCACCGGAAGTCCGTCGTCAAGGACATCGAATTACTTTCTTCGGATAAAGAAGCACCTTCAAATAATCCGACATCTGAGGGCCAAGCGTAGCGAGCATAACTCATGTCCTTGCGTTTGTATTTGTTTGTGTTTGCAGGTATTCATGTAGATATCTGTGTGCAGTGATTCGTAGTAGGTCCTGTTGTACAAGTCTGTTATGGGTTTTGATCAGTAATGTACGACCAGTATTTTGAGCAGTAATGTACGACCAGTATTTTGAGCAGTAATGTACGACCAGTATTTTGGATTGGTTTGACTGATATATCCTAGAATAAGGATAACCCATGTGTGCTACGCGTTTGACGTGTACTTTGACCGGTTGAACAAAATCCGAAATTTTGAGTTTTATTGCGTTTCGGATGCCCAGCTAGATTTTCCAGGGCGGTATGTATAATCCGCTACAGTGGGGATTCTAAAAACAGTATCGCATATAGGCCTAATTTATATCTGCGAGCCTCCGGCTATCACCAAACTTAGAGAGAGAGATGAACGAACTACGACCAATCGTTATCGTAAAATCCAGCTTTTTAGAGCGCTATCCTTAAACTAAGAGCATGGCACCATCTTATTAACGAGAGCTGCGTCGTATCAGAGGGGTTGTCCAGAAGGAATCGTCAGCGTGGCATGCCCTGTTTTTCGAGTCTGAAAGTCGGCTTCACTCACTATTTCCTGCTCATTTGAGGCGAGCAATCAATCGCTGTCCTTAGTAGCTCTCCTAGCAAAGGTACGAGCGAGCGGTAAATCGCTCGCCTAGCCGAAGGCATCGCAAAGTCGGTCGTCGGTTGATGAGTTTTGAGTTACACTCAAAGACGAAAGACGAACTTGACCTAATTTACGTTACTTTAATTTACTTACTTGTGGCAGCGGTGAATGCGTGCAGTGACCTGTCCTAATTACTGTTGACTAATCACTCCAATTTCTTACAATAAAATTGGCCAATGGACCTAAGCCCAGTGCGTTAGAATTTCTGTTTTGAACCGTGTCATGGTAGTGCAAGCTGACTGATTGTCTGTAGTATGTCATTTAGTCCTGTTTAAGAGAGGGTATAACTTTGTGTTAGAAATGTTACATATTTTATGCAGGTACGGTAGTCTTGTTGTTTTCCAAGAATGGGCGGATAATTCTGCAGCCGGGTCTCGTGATAGATATGCACCAGGGCTGTAGTCGAGGGTATACGCGGGTATACAGCGTATACTCACCTCTAGAGACCGTATACTCACCTCGCAAAATATTTGTTCTCATCTCTATGTAGTTTCGGAAAATAAACCGTTAGCGTATACTCACCTCTAATTAGTATAGGTAAATTAACGGTAGCGTGTACTCACCTCTAATTTTACCACTACAGCCCTGATATGCACGTATTTTAAGTGGTAAACCCAAGATTATGATCCACTGGTGGCTGTATTGGTCGCTACATTACCCTGAGAACCAGCAGCCATCGGTATCCTGGCGAGACAGTCTTCGTCTTGCGCAGTATTTCCTCTAAAATTTTCTTTTATTTGGACCTATGCTTAATTGGACTCAGTTTAAGTTTTCGCACTTCATTAATACTTCATTTCATACTTCTTCTGCTTGCGTGGAGACGTTTTAAAATTTAAACTCATGAGATCGATACATGAGGATGCATGGGTCAATTGCTTTGACAAACAAGAAGCGCCTACTTTTTATTTTAAGATTTTTTGCCAACACATGCTAATATAGATCTTCTTGATTTTCAACCTGAAAACGGACAAGATATTGCAGTACAGTGTCAATATTTTCAGAGAGGTGCAGAAAGAAAGAGATATAAAAGCCAAAGTGTTCAATTTCAAAATCCAAAGGATGTTCAAGTTAAGTAGAAAAGCAGCGCATACTGGATTCAGTAGTTTTTAATAATGCACATTTCCCAGTTTTTGATTGTTTTTAAACTACTGCTGAAAAGAAGTAAGTTACATTAATGTTTCTTTCTTTGTTTCGTAATATTTTCTGGCACTTCATAGGTTCACCCTACGTATTCACTCGCTCACTCTCGCTCGCTTAGTCTACTCACTCTCTCGCTCGCTCGCCCAGCTCACCCACCCACTCAGTGTAAAACGAAGCACGACTATTTATTTAGCCAGTTTAGGCCTGCCAGAGGCCATGTAAAAAATATAGTTAAGTTTGTAGCAGCCCCAGTAAGTAAGCCCTTTTAATGACTTTTAGCACATGACCTTACACGCTCGATATAGGTCTACAGATCTGATAATACGGGTGTCCGGTGTATAAAGTCTTATGTTAGATACTTACTATCCTGCTTATGGTTCTATTTATATATGGGGGCAGATGTTACCCTTGACCTGTTCCGTATAAGGATCATAGGCGTAGCGACATTGAGGCAAGAGGAGGCAGTTGCCTCCGCTTGGTTTTATAAATTTAAAAACTTTCCTTAGGTTATAACCCTGCACCTGGATGTTGCCTCCTCTTGAACGGTGAATCCTGGCCCAAGAGAAGAAATTTAAGAACAAATCCTAAAAAAGTCATCACATTTTTTTACATAAATCTCCCAAAAAGGTCATCAATTTCTTTGGGCAGCAATCTCCAAAAAGGTCATCAAATTTTTTGTCAAGATTTTTTGCCTCCTCTTAAATTTAAGTCTGGCTACGCTCCTGATAAGGATTGGGTCATAGGCGCCGACTCCTTGGGAGCCTTGGGTGCGAATACACCCAGAGAGAAAATTCAGTGGGTGCGTGGCACCCAGAAGAATTCGGACCTTAAATTCAATTGTTTTACACCTAAGCAGTAATCTCACAACTTGAGAAGTACAACTGCAACGCAAATACCCAACATTGCATAATCTCACAGTCACAGCCAGTACACAAATTATTTATATTATTATTCTTTTTAAATAATAAAGTAATAATGACACAGGAACGTCCAAAATTCACCGATTTCCAATACTTTTTCTAACCTCGTAACCCTTGACAAGAAAACAATTTATTTTTTTTCTCCGAAAATCCGCTAAAAATCGCCTTCCCAAAGGGAGAAGAAGGGGAAGGGAGGAGAGGGAAAAGGGGTAAGGTTAGGGAGGGAGGACCCGTGCACCCAGAGACAAAAACAAAAGTCGGCGCCTATGGATTGGGTCGAGATAGGTTGTTCTATAATAAGCGTTGTACTTGAAGGAGCATAGAGCTTGGCATTTTGTTTTTCGATCTGACGAGATCGTTTGGGTAGTTAAGTTTTCTGCCAAGTCCCACTTACGTTGAGTTTCTAGGAGAACCGCATGAGGTCAACTCCTGTTTGTTCCAGCTCGTTGTCTCGTGTCATATTTGACCGATAGCGATGCTGTTTTCAATGAGACTTAATTGTGTTAAATCAACTCCTCGATAATTGAAGAAGTTTTGCTGATTCTACTGAGGCGTCTGTTAAGTCAACTCTTCGACAAAAGAAGAAGTTTTGCTGATTCTACTGAGGCGTCTGTTAAGACAACTATTCGACTGTGGAAGACGTTGTCTTCTGTGTCTAAGTTCGTTTCGCTTGTGATGGACGGTTTGTTGAACATTTCACAAGGTACACTTTTGTGCATAATCATTTCTTTGTAAATAAACCATTTTAATCATAGGGTGCACTCCTAGTTCGAGCAAAACACATAAATTATAGAGGACCATGTAACACTCATCCAGATGAAACCTCAGTGAAGATCTTTTTAAGTGTAAAGGAATCTTTCGTTTAAATACTTTCAAAAAACGGTATGACTATGTTCTATCTATTTTTTAGTGATATTTGATATATATATATATATATATATATATGTATATATATATATGTGTGTGTGTGTGTGTGTTTGTAGGTGTGTGTGTAGGTGTGTGTGTGTGTAGGTGTGTGTGTGTGTGTAGCTTGACGTACGCTATTGCGCCTATCGGCGAATCCGCGATAAATATTTGAAGGAACTCTAAACTGCAAAATAGGAGATTTTCAGAGAACTCTAAACTGCAACCTAGAAGATTTTGAATTTATTGTGCATTTGTAAATTCAAATTAAATTTAAAAGATGCTTAAAAGCCTATTTAATCGGCAGAAATTTAATCCTAAACAACAATGTAGCTTAAATTGTACAAATGCTCCCTCTGACAACAGCTACCTCGCCGAAAAGGCATGACGTTAAAGTCTTCCTGTCACCTCCATGTCAAACCTATTGGCCTTGCTCTCCTGGCATGCTTTCTATAACACTACGACTTGCTCCCGTTTATAAATCTGAGAGGTCCTTGGTCCTGCTGTAGACAACGGCCTAAGTCAGCGACGATACTAAAAAATGATTTCCTGGATCAAAGTACAAAGCTGACTCCGTGAAGTCGCGTGGTCTACGAACACGCGAGCTGCACTGCCAGGCAGAATAGGCAGCTGAGGATTTTAGGCCTAAACCAGTTTGGACGTAGGCCAAACAGTTCAAGGGAGCTATCGCTGATGACGCACTGAAAAAAACTGATGATGGATGTATAGCGAACGGAATATTGTGACTGTGCAGTAAATGTTCAATACTCAAGGCGAGAATGTCTTTTATGGCTTCCATAATTGGCCTATACGCTTGTTCATTTGTTGGCAGGCTATAGCCTAATCGTTGTGTGTTAAAATATCTATTATAAATTTGGGCCACGATAAGTGAATTCGGAAATATCATAGTTTATGCTACATCTATGAATTCTCTTGCTTCGAGATTTGAGGACGGACCACCTTCAGTTGTTCCACAGATTGAAAACAAACGTGTAACGATGGACAAAGAGAACAGTTCTGCAAAGCACAGCGAATGCCAATCACGGTTGAGCGACTTGCCAGAGCAACAAAAAACCAGAAAAGAAGAAAACGTTGTAGCAGACGTAAGCTTTGCTGACTGGGGCGTAGTGGCGTGCGTTTTTCTTAGTAATTTAATATATGGTGTTGACGTAAGTGGGTTCGGAGTTTTCTATCCGTATCTCGTTGAACATTTTGAGGCAACGACAGCGGATGTGGGGTGGTGCTCCGCTGTTAATGGATTCTTCGAAGCTGTTGTCGGTAAGTAAATATATCCCATAGCCAAATTGCCACAAAACCACGCCCTCTGCGTTTATTAGGGGAGAGAGTACTGCGGTCACCGGGGAGCGATACTGCGTGAGACGCGTCAAAGAGAGCATAGAATGAGATATTTAAAGACATAAATTATGTTTGTCATTAGAACCAAATATTTGTATGTTGATCACATAAAAGACAACAAGATCTTATGGGACAAAATAACTGGAGAACTTGTGCCTATGAAAACATCAGATTGGAAGAGCCCTCCATGCACATTTTGCACAGTTAGTCTATCGAGTTCTTTCAATTCTAGAGTTGACCGTTGACCGTAGTGTCTCTAACTCTCTATATCAACACCACAAAGAACACAAATTTAAAGTCAATGAAGTTGCTCCATTGCCTCAAATGGCTGCACTGGCGTTACTGGTGTACCTATTGATACGAATCGACCGATATCAAGCGCGAGGCACCAATTCACCTAATAGCGCCTTTGTCCCTTTTCATAACACCGTCGTTTGTGACTGCTGATATTTTTGTCTTCCTCCTTTTGCTGGTGTACCGATTGATACGAATCGACCGATATCAATGTCACAACTTGCCTAAGAGTAAATAGAGTATAGAGTAGAGAAAGAGAGTAATGCGAGGATCATTGACTTCACTGGATTCTATGCCCACGCATGCCAACAATAAGTAGCATGTGCCGTTGCCCAGGGCTCTAGTGGAAAAATTAGAGGCAAGTACACGCTACCGGTTACTTTTCCGAAACAAATTAGAGGTGAGTACAAATATTTTTGTGAGGTGAGTGCAGTGATGGCCACTAAACTAGTTTTTAGTTAAGCTAAAACTATTTTCAAACTAAAAAATTAGTTTAACTAAAGTTGGCAACTGATTTGGAAATTAGTTAACTAAACTAAAAAAAAGTAGTTAAACTTTTTCCAACTTTTTACGACAAACATTTTCACAATAACAGAGGTTAAGTGAACTGTAATAATGCAGAGCGCCAATGACAATTTCACCTTCAAACTATGCAATGTATACAGTTACAGGCATACTGTAAGTAGTGTATGAATTTGAAAACACAGGCTGTTAATGCTAAAACCATGCAGTGCTAATCAATAAGTTTTGCGTCGAGTTGTTGACAGTGTTCAATGTTCATTGCGGAAAATAGTTGCGTATTGCTGGTTTTTTTTAGTTAAACTTTTTAGTTAGCAACTAAATTTTTTTAGTTAAACTACACTTAAACTAAACTATTTGTTTTTAGTTAAACTTCATCCTTAACTAAAAATTGTTAGTTAAACTGAAAGTTAGCAACTTTTTAATTAACTATTGTCCATCACTGGGTGAGTGTACACACTGTACAGTCTCTAGAAGTGAGTACACGCTGTATACCCCGCGTATACCCTCAGCTACAGCCCTGGCTTTGCATATCGTAATCGTAATCTCGAAATTTCTACAGCGCCCACAAAAGCGAAGTCGCGGGAACCTGCAGCTTATTCACAGACGCTCAATCAAATCAGAATCGTTAGGCGGGGTGGGTGGGTGGGTGAAATTAGTTCCAGGTAGAGATCCAAAGGGTCAGTCAGGCAGACAGTCAGACGGCTAAGGAGGGTGGTACTTGGGGTCGGAACGGCGAGTGAGGTAAGGGGAAGAGGATGAATCAGGATAAGACTTGTGAAAGAGCAATGTTTTCAGTTTATGACCACGCTTATGACCAC
Organism: Allolobophora icterica; assembly: GCA_963556255.1. Taxonomy (NCBI): domain Eukaryota; kingdom Metazoa; phylum Annelida; class Clitellata; order Crassiclitellata; family Lumbricidae; genus Allolobophora; species Allolobophora icterica. The sequence goes on from OY744606.1 coordinate 13,720,836, forward strand.
GACTGATGTAGTTCTAAACGGACTTAAATCGCACAATTTGTAATTATTTTGCAGGGGGATACTTTTTGACGGGGGAATAATTTCGTACGACTCATGGGGGATACTTTTGCACGAGGGGGATAGTCCCTCCCGTTCACATTCATCCGGCCGGATACTCTATTCTGCTAAGGGGATATACTTGTATGGGGGATACTCTATTTTGTGACACCGGCACCTTTTTCAGGTACGAAAAAGTAATTTATTTATTTTAATAATAAAAACAATAATTTAGTTACTTTAATTTAATTTCAGTGTTTTGAACTGTTTTCAGTGTTTATTGAGATCCCTCCCAACCCCCATTCCCGTTTTTCTCTTGATTTTAGCCCGCCCATAATTATTGCGTTCCGGATCCTTTTCTTTCATAAAAAGCACTGACTAAGACACTAGTCATGTGATAGACAATTTTGTCAATGTGTTAAAGTATCAATTTAAATAATATCACAACTCAAATACACTACCTTCCACAAAGGAATAATTCTTCGACACTCAATCACAAGTACGTCCTGTGTCAACCTGTTTTCGCATTGCCATATTAGTTGAAAGGCATCAGCCCATAGATTGATGGACATATAAAGATATCACCAAACAATATGAACTGATGGGTGGAAGTATAAAGGCGCGGTTGCAGCAGTAACCTTAATCCTAATCACACACCTTAACCATAAGATCTTCATACCACCCGACGTAACCAGTGTACACTTAACATAATTTTGCCTATCACAGAGGTGATCGACTCAATCGGGAAAAATCTACAAGCAGAATGAAAATCTTTGTAGTCATAGTAAGTGTCACCACTTAACAACAATCAAGAAGGTTTACAACAAGGCCAATTCTTCTCGCCGAAGTCTTTGAACTACTCAACATGGCAAACTGGAAAAACGTCACTGGATTCAAACCTCGATGAATCTAATAAGTTGTAGATAAGATGTGGTTCATCAGTAACATAGCACAGGCTGCACAGCATTGCATAGGCGCCGACTCCTTGGGTCCCTTGGGTGCGAATGCACCCAGAAAGAAAGTTCAGTGGGTGCGTGGCATCCAGAAGAATTCGGACCTTAAAAATTCAATTTTTGTACACCTAAGCAGTAATCTCACAACTTGAGAAGTACAACTGCAACACAAATATCCAACATTGCATAATTTCACAGTCACAGCCAGTACACAAATTATTTATTTTATTATTATTTAAAATAATAAAGTAATAATGACGCAGGAAAGTCCGAAAGTCACCGATTTCCAATACTTTTTTAACCTCGTAACCCTTGACAAGAAAACAATTTTCTTTCTCCGAAAATCCGCTTAAACTCGCCTAACTAAAGGGAGGGGGAGGGAAGGGGAAGGGAGGAGAGGGAAAAGGGATAAGGGAAGGGAGGGAAGACCCGTGCTCCCAGAGACAAAAGCAAAAGTCGGCGCCTATGCAGCATAGTATCAGTTGTGCAGCAGCAGCTGCTTTTTAAAGTAACCAACATAACGATACAATGATTCTAAAATTGTTGAACCCAGGACCGAGGCCTTATTGCCGTCTTAATGGGAATATCGAGGTCAGAAGCCACAAGACGAAGGCCAAGGTCACGTATTAAAATTTTGGGCCAAATAAACAACCACCTTGGTCGCGGATACAAGCACAACTCTGTTGTTGTTGTTGTTGTCGATTATACTGAAAATCAGAAAAAGAGAGCGGCTCAAGGGACCCTTCGAAGTTCTTTGAATTGATGCATAATAATTATATTCAGTCGATTTATTGGTTGCTGTTTTTTGCCTACCTGTAGCTCTGTTTGCAACTTATCCGATACAGTCCTACGGATGTCGTTTGGCCGGTGTCGTTGGTAGTCTGCTGTCTTTGCTAGGATTGTCTCTCAGCTACATGGCCCCGAATCTAGCAACGATCTACTTCACTTACGGCGTTATTGCAGGTAAACACCGTTATAATCATACGCAGTTTTCACTTCGATGTCTTTGGGTTACTTTTGGATTAGGCAATATTATAGAACTGCAAGACAATAGAAAAAGAAAAAAAGAAAGATAAAGCAGGGAATACACATGTAGGTCTTTATGACGCGCCTAAGTCTTGTTGTTTGTTAGTCACATGCCCCAGTGCCGGCCTTAGGGGCGTGCGAACCGTGCGATCGCACGGGGCCCGCAACCTATGGGGGCCCGAAAATGTCACAGAAAATTAACATGAACAAGACAACCTAATAATAAAATTATGGTTTCGATTAAATCTTCTCTTTTGTCAATAAAAGTCAACTTTCTCTATACCCCAGACTTCTCGTCTAATTTGACTTGTTTTATTTGTTAACAATCTACTAAAATAAAATGAGTAGCAATGAAAAACAAATTTGACTTGTGTCATGGGTGGCCCGTATAGTATACTCTGCACGGGGCCCGAAATATCCTAAGGCCGGCACTGCATGCCCCGAGTCTCCGAGAGTTGAGAAATATTTCTTGTTTAGGCTTCTAAGTTTCTGAGGATGCACCATATAGTTCAATGTATTGGCTATTTGTCTACATACTCCTATTAATAGCAGTGAGTTTTTGTCCATGAAGTAGGCCTACACTGACTGATCAAAAAAGTTAGGATTGTGTTAGGAGAACTATCTAAGAAAACAAAGGATGAGCTTAGAGTTTTCTGACTTTAACCTTGAATTTTGCCTGATGGTTTTAGATCAACCTATAAGAAGTCAAATTTGCGTTAGAGATTCATTGAATTATTAATTAATTCATTCGCTGACTATTTCACTGAATCTCAGTTGCGTCTACTGATCTGTTCCTTTTAGGGTCAAGCTTCTTGTGGTATTTGCGAAGTTAAAAAATGCCTGGACAGTCAACATAAGGTTTAGTTTCTCCATGGCTGAAAGATCGTTCATCATAACTGAGCGACTTGCGCCATTACCGATAAAATGACTTCACTGACTGTATCAAGTCTATCATTTTGTTTAATTGCACGGCATTTATTATACGTGCGAGGAGAGTTGAATTTCAATCTGACGTGTGGAACACTAATGAGTGACGTATTTTCTCAAGATCCCTGCATACTAACCGGTTGCTGTGCCCTATCAACATAATTATATAAATTTACACAATCTAATGATTTCCATAGGACCATTATCATAATGCAAGGAGCTATAGGTTGATGTTGGCTTGAATTGAAAGATCAATTAAAATATTCAAAATCCACTAGAAAACCCACGTTAAAGATGAGCAGTGATGTGCGTAGGGAAGATCATCGACGAGGAAAAAGACTGGCCATCTATCCTCGCATTCGGAGGCTAAATAAAGACGCTAGGAATTTGTAGCAGTGGCTTCCTCTTGAGGTTAGCTTAGCGCAGAGGTGGCCAAACTAAGGCCCGCCGGCCAGATCCGGTCCGCCAACACTTTTTATCCGACCCTACACAATTCTTGAGAAAATTAAAGAAAACACAAAATTCAGACAGCAAGAGGGTTTTCTTCGTTTTACTCAAATGGTGCTGCTTTCTTACTTACTATTCCAGGCTCGTCTTTCTTGATACCTATGTATTAACCCCGCCAAAGTATATTTTATTTTAAATAAGTAGGGCTAAACTTTTTCATGTTTGTCATGTTACTATTTGTTACCCGGCCCTCCGAATGTTTTCGGCATTTAATGTGGCCCGATGTGCAAAAACCTTGCCCACCTCTGGCTTAGCGGAATGTTCTAACTTCGTTCATTCAGTAACTAATTTATTTGTTCCTTTATTAATAAGTACTTTGATGAGTCATTCATCTTGTCTCTGTTCCTTTTAGGATCAGGCTCTGGCCTGACTAAGCTGTCGACGAATATTATTGTCCCTCAGAGGTTTACTCGTTACCGGAACCTGGCCATCGGAATCGGTTTGATTGGAGTCAGTTTCGGGAACACTATCGGATCCATCGTGACCAATCAGCTTATCCAGTCGTACAATTGGCGAGGTGCCTTCCTCATCCTTGGAGCCATTCAAGCACAACGCATTCTACTCTGCCTGTTCTTTCGCACTCCAAAGAAATTAACCTCACAGTCAACGAATGCTTTCGGAACAAGACCACGAAGAATATCCGGTAAATTGATTCGGAGATATCTAAAAGAAACATTTGACTTTTCCATTTTACGGCACGGGAGATATTCTATTTATTCCATTGCCTACTTTCTCCACATTTTCTGCCTATACGGCTACTTCGCACACACTGTGAACAGAGCAATCCACGTGGGTCTCACCCGTGACCAAGGAGTGACCGCAGCAGCTTTTATCGGCACTATGTCCATAGCAACAAGGGTGCCAGTTTCAATCGTTGCAAACCATCGAAAGGTAAACTCGTCTCTTGTTTTCGCCACCGGAATGTTTTCTGTATCGCTGTCGATTGTCGCGATCTTCATCAATCCAGGAATCATCGGGACAATGACCTCCGCTGCAATGTTCGGAATTCATCTGGGTATGAACATGAGACTTGTTAAAATTCATTTACTGACGAACACGACACTCGTTTATATTCACGCCAGAGATTCATTTAGTTACGAACATGACACTTTCAAATTAATTTAAGTATGAACATGATTATCTTTGAAATGCATATAAATATGAAGATAACTCTTTTAAATTCATTTTCGTATAAATATGATTCTCGTTTCTTGGCCACGAGGCCCCTTGAAATTCATTTACATATTTGAACAGAAGTCTCTGAAATTCCCTAAGGTATGAACCCGGCTCCTTTAATTTTACTCAACACCAGATTGTGTTTAACTTGTTCAGAGTTTAGCAGATGCTTATCTTAGGAATGTGCAGTCCTACATCTGGAGTTTACGATTACGATTACGATTGCACAAACAATGGAACCCATTTGGCAGATGTTTCTTTCTTGCTGAAGGTTGTGCAAGTACGGTTTTAACCATCGTCGCAGTTGACTTAATGGGTGTGGCCCTTCTTCCGAAAAGCTTAGCAATACTGCAGTTCATTGGAGGTTTTGCAAGACTCGCTGCACCGTCCCTCATTGGTGAGTAGAATTTCCCTGATTGAAGTTAAATGGCACTTGCTTGAATAATGAAAGAAGTTTAGTATCCAGATAATGAGAAGATAATTAATTATTCTATATTTATATGTTCAACAGGTGAATGTGTGTATGCGTATACATGTATTCGTGCATGCATGCATGCTTAAACAAGCATATGTAATGGTAGTTAGTAACTTCTTTTGAGCCGGTTTCTAATACACAAGGTATCAACTGATGGCACGCCAACACCAGAACATAAGAATCTTTTGAAATTCCTATAAATATGATTAATACCTGACCACGAATAAAATCAGGTCAATATCCAGAAGACGGCGTAATCCCAATCCAGGTAAGTAAGCACTCAGTTATTACAAGCCTCTGTTTGCATTTGTCCTAAAAAGTCGTGGTCCTATCTCGACCTGAACATTTTTCTCTCTGAATATAGTTGAGCATAGCAGCAACCAAACAATCGGACAAATTTCTCAGAGTTTGCAATGCCTGACCACGAATCTCGGCAGGGAACTTATTAAATGGCCAATCAAGTAATAGTTTAAGGCTGTTTGAGTCTGATACTTTTGTCTGATCTCATTCCGTATCTTTCTATGTGAGAACGCCATCTTTGACGGCGATACCATAATCTTTCTTTCGGCTCAACGCTGAGATCGTGAGCCCGGCTTCTGTTGCACATCGTGATGAACCAATAATTTCCCTCTGGCTAGCTGGACCAGTTTCCTCATCTTTATTTACCAGAGGATTTCTCGTCTTGCGCTGAAACACACTCTTAGTTGCGACAATGGATCTCGATGAAAACGTGTGACCAACTATAAACGCCTAATCCATCTTCTTTGCGTCCAAGCTCCAGAGTTTCCAACTCTCCCGTTGACGCAGGGGCTAGTTTCTCATAATAACGCTAGACAAGTGGGTTCTAGTCAAGGACATGTACCTTGCCTTCAGAAGTTTGCTAAATGAGAAGTTTTTTGTTTAATTTACGACATAATTGGCAACAAAAGTTCTGTGTTATCCACGTATAAATATTTATTCAACTTAGGGACGTTTTAGAACAACTTCAGCAGTTTGCAAAACGAACAGTGGATCTAGTTTTCATTTTAATTTACGACATTAGTGGCAACAGAAATTTCGTCTTATCCACGCATTAGTAGTCATTCAGACTCGTTGGTGAGTAGAATTTGTCTCAGTGAAACTGATTGCGGTTAGTGCTGACATTGAAATTTTTAATTAACCAGATTATAAGAGGAAATTCTAGAATTGCCCCGTATTTGTATATGTAAAATTGAATATAAACTTGAATTTTTTTGGATATGCCTGTAAATAATATTATATAATATTATATTGAGCTTAGGCCTATATCATATTATGATATTATAATATATAATATTTATATGATAATAAAAAGCATTAGCTTAAAAGATTAAACGATTCGATGGTTTGATCTCATCTGATGACTCTTGGTCTATGTATTGTGCTCTGTGTGTAGGTTGGGTTTTCGATATGACACGAGATTACAACAAAGCGTTCGCCATCATCGGTTGCCTGGCATTTGTGTCTGGTAGTCTCATGGTCGTCTTGACTGTTGTCACCAGACGCTACCGGAAGTCCGTCGTCAAGGACATCGAATTACTTCCCTCGGATAAAGAAGCACCTCCAAATAATCCGACATCCGAGGACCAAGCATAGCAAGCATAGCTCATTTCCGTGTGTTTGTATTTGTTTGTGTTTGCAATATTTTGAGCTGTAATGTACGACCAGTATTTTGAGCAGTAATGTAAGACCAGTATTTTGAGCAGTAATGTACGACCAGTATTTTGAGCAGTAATGTAAGACCAGTATTTTGACCAGTATTTTGGATTGGTTTGACTGATATATCATAGGATAAGGATAACGCATGCGTTCCACGCGTTAGGCGCGTAAATTGACCGGTTGAAAAAAAATCCGAAATCTGGAGTTTCATACCGTTTCGGGTGTCCAGCTAGATTTTCCATGGCATTATGTATAATCCGCTAGAGTGGGGATTCTCAAAACAACAGCGCATATATCTACGAGCCTCCGGCTATCACCAAACTTAGAGAGAGAACAACGAACTACGAGCAATCGTAATCGTAAAATCCAGCTTTTTAAAGCGCTATACTTAAACTAAGAACAGGGCACCATTTTATTAACGAGAGCTGCGTCGTATCAGAGGGGTTATCCAGAAGGAATTGTCAGCGTCGTTTCCCTGTTTTTCGAGCCTAAAAGTGGGCTGCACTCACCACTTCCTGATCATTTGAGGCGATCGATCGATCGCTGTCCTTGGTAGGTCACCCTGCAAAGGTACGGGCGAGCGGTGAATCACTCACCTAGCCGAAGGCATCGCATCGTCGGTCGTCGCTTGATGAGTTTTAAGTTAGACTCCAAGACGATAGACGAACCTGGAGCCAGACCATTATTTATTTACCTAATTTACATTACTTTAATTTACTTACTTGCGGCAGCGGTGAATGCGTGCCGTGACCTGTCCTAATTGCTGCTGACTAAGCACTCCAATTTCGTACAATAAGATTGGCCATAACAACACGGCCGACACCTCCCGCTTAACGTCACGTGATATCAATTCAATTCAATATTCAATTCAATTAATCTTTATTGCCATTAATGACAGTGATTAACAGCATCAAGCATTGAGTATATAGCTAGAGATTATATTACTCATTAGGATACTAGCAATGAAATTTAAGAATGTTCAACTTATGAAGCCCGTACCAGAACATTTAGCATATATACATTTAACTAAGTTAAACCAAAACTAAGAAGAAGTACATTATACTGTCACTAGCGACAAAGGGAATCTCCAAAGGGAAGTGAGTCCCACTAAATGGAGACACCCAACTGGACATATACTACGCCAGAAAGATGACAGGCCTAGGCTCTCCTCCTAATCAAACAAAGAAAACAAAAGACATAATCAGGAGAGACAGCTCAATTAATATAAATCTTAACTATCCTTAATTACAGGGGTCAGTCTCCAGACTCCAGGGTGGCGTCCGCATGCTTTCCTTGACCTGATACTTTGGATATTAACACTATTCTAAATATAAAGAGGCTCACCATAGGATACAAGGAATTGTCGTAAACTTTTTTTAAATTCATATTTGCTTTTAGAGGATTGAATTTCAAGAGGTATTGCATTCCAGATGAGCGGACCAGCCGATTTGATTCTGAACAATCTGGTGTTCGTGCGCGCTTTGACAGGGCGAAATAACGAGGCACTTCTTGTATAATGCTCATGTAATGTAGAGGCGCGTGCAAAGTATCCAGCGAATGACGCAGGAAGCAAGTTGTCATTCGTATACAGGTCAGTAATTTATGAAAATATATATAGCGCCTCTTTAAGAGACCTACTCAGATAACGGAACTAAATTGAGATAGACTTACTAGATAAGTACCTTATGCAGCTATACGAATACCATACACAAAATACGCCGTACACAAAAGCTCCCGAGGTCGACCGCGTAACGCTCGCCTACTCGGTCTAGCGCGATCGACTTTCAACCAGCCTACTATTTTCAAATGAGACGCTCCGCAATAAGAATCATTTGCTCTAAATATGGCTCGTATTTCATCACCATTGACATACACTCCGGAACATCACCAAGCGTCTGTTCAATGTTCGAAAGCACGTGCTACCCAAATAATTGAGACGGACTGTACATCCAATGCAACAAGTGTAGAATAAATATCCAAATCCCCTCCCCCCAAAAATTTTGGACAAGTTTACGCCAGTGAATCCTGCTAAGATATAGCATTTACACATACTGCGTTGATTTAAATCTCAACGAATTCCATAATTATGTGGTTAACTATGATCTCTTCAGGGCATAAAGGAAAACTGAAAACTAAGATAAGTGTAGGCCTAATTTTTAATTTGAAAATTGTGTAGGCCTACCTGTGTCTGAATGACCACAATGTTCAAACAAATCACTGTAAAAATTAACTGCTAAAGACCGCAATATGATCTACTACCATGGGTTGCTGCATTACCATGAGACGCTGAAGTCATCGGTATCTTGGGAAGGAATTCATCATTTGCGTTCCGTCCGTTAGGAACTGGAACCTGGCAGGTCAGATGAAAGTAATAAGTGGATTTCGTAGCAATCTTAAACGTCGCGTTGAGTTGTTGACAGTGTTCATTGTGGAAGAGAGTTGCTTAGTTGTTGATTATGTTAATTAAACTTTTCAGTTAATAACTAAACAATATTAGTTAAACTTTGGTTTTAACTAAACTATTTTTCTCCAGTTAAACTTCATCCCTAACTACAAAATTTAAGTTCAACTAAAAATTACCAACTTTTAGTTAACTTTTGCCCATCACTGGATGGAACTTCGAAAAAGCTTAAACTTACATGTAATCCTGACAGAATGGATGCTAAGGTGGTTTAAATAAATTGCTTTAAAACGGCCAGGTCCAGGATAGCACAGTGTCACAAGAAAAGAAACAACAGAACACAAAACAAGCGACACACAACTCCGATGAGTTTTGAACTCAGATATAGATTTTGAGAAACGAAGGATGGTGATGAAACAGACCGGGCTAGAAACAAGTATAATGGGATTTTTTAAACATGAACGCTTGGATAAGGTAAAAGCAATAAAAGTAAAAAAGATAGTAAACTAATGTAGATGACTATAAGTTGTACCATTTACACGAGATTATGGCTGAGGAGATCGATTACGCATAAGTGACAGAGAACTAAAAAAAAGAAAATGATAAAGAGAACTGAAGTGAAAGATGTTCGCATAGCCATGCTAGTCTGAAAAATGTCACTGCGCCAGCTGATGAGAAACGAGATGAGATGATATTTGTTGTGCGTTTCTTGTGCAATCTTTGAAATGTCCTTTTATGACCATCTACAAATCCATCTCATTATCACTGACGAAGCTATTGCGCTTAAAAAGTTTAGCTTCTGGACCGACTCCTAAGCAAAGCCTAAATAAAAGGGTGTCAGGTCTATAATATTGGTGGACCTATGTCAGATTTTAATTATAAGAAAGGAAGAATTAGCTGTGGCCTGTGTGCAAAGAAATTGTAGAACTATAGCAAGACAGACATTCCTCGTCTTTTTGCTAAACACTCTGCTGTGGGGCACCTGTATGCTGATGATGTCCAGGCCCTCGTTCATGGTCTTCCTGCTCATCAACTTGCCCTCTGTCAATCAATTGAGTCACTTTCCTCCGATCTTCACTGCTGGATGTCCTCAAATCGCCTCTCTCTAAATTCTCTAAAGACGCAGCTGATCTGGTTTGGCACCCGCCAGCAGCTCCTCAAGCTTGATTATGCAATTCTCTCCCAGCGGTTTCCCCTTTTCTCCTTCTCGACAAGTGTTCGTGATTTGGGTGTCATTCTTGACAGTACTCTTTCGTTTGCTGACCACATCTCTAGCCTCTCTCGGTCTAGTTTTTATCATCTAAGGTGTCTTCGTGCTGTCCGGCGTTCTGTTCCTTCCTACACTTTCACCTTCATGGTTCATGCCTTTATCTGGTCACGCATTGATTATTGTAATTCGCTACTTATTGGCCTGCCAAAATCCCGTCTGTCTCCACTTCAATCGGTGTTAAACGCAGCTGATTGCCCGCCTTCCACGCTACTCCCATATCTCGACTTTTATGTCCGAGCACTTGCATTGGCTTCCGCTCACTGCGCGTATCCAGTTTAAAATCCTGCTCCTTACCTCTCGAGCGTTCCAAGGTCAAGCTTCTCGTTATCTCTGTGATCTTATCTGTCGACCTCTTTCGGCTGCCTCTCGCCGTCCTCAACGTTCTTTAGACCGACATGACCTCTTGGTTCCTCGGACCCGGACTTCTATGGCTCAACACCGTGCCTACGCTTCTGTTGGCCCGTCCCTCTGGAATGATCTTCCTTCCATGACTCGTTCTCAGATCCTAACTGGGGGCATTTCTGCTACTTCTCGCTGTCTTAAGACTTTTCTTTTCACACGGGGCTCCTCGCACTGGGAGCGCCTCTGATTAGGTTGTACTGCGAGAGGCGGTTTATAAATTTGTAAATACAATACAATACAATACAATGCAGAAGTATTAAATTCATAAGCGATAATATAAGCAGAATAGGACGCCGTAAAATTATTTGATAAATTGCAAAGATGAACAGATTTGAATGAAAACTATCATATTTCCTAGAAAAATACGAAGTAACATCAAAATATTTATAAATTCAAATTAAATTAGAAATGTGTTCAAAGTCTCATAATTAGGCAACAGAATTTAAAACCAAAGCCAAAACTTATGGTTGCTTTATTATACATAGAGTAGCTAGAGCTAAAGGATGCACAGATACATATGTAATGTTTCCGGCCTCTGAATGACGGTTGCTTTGCTGTAGCCAAATGACTTAGGCTTTTCTGTTTACCTTCTTTGTGCAATACGTAAACATGCTTTCTTAGTACGCTAGACCTGTATGTAATTCGTCTTGTCGTTGGACATGATCTGAAATGGGCGCCGTCGCAATCATAATATTTTCAAGAAAAAAGTACAACGCTGACTGTTAGATCTGCGCTTATTTGAATTGCACTGTCAACATCAAGGTTTCTACAATACTACATTATTACAAGATTTTGTTCATCCGGGTGCAAATAGGCCTACCTGGGTTTAGCCGAAGGCCAGGCAGTCTGATTAACATTTAAAACACCTCAGTCGTATGCAAAATATACAGACGCTTTAATGAGGATCAGAAATGTGATATTGCACGCCCTGTTCATCGTCCACAAATATTCTGCTGATCGCCAGTGAACTGACCGAAAGACCTTCGTGGCCTGACGAGATTCTGACAACCAGTGGGTCTAAGCTTATAATAATTATTATATAAACGAAAATCGTATCACGTTAACCGCTGAAGAAGATTAATTGTGAATCGACGCCTACTTTAGCAATTGAGGTTTTGTAGACATAGGTCTACTTTGTGCATGTGCAGCTAACTTTTCAGTGTATACATGACGAGAATGCATTTATGGCAACTATAATAACTTATTAATCTATTAGCTTGTTCATTATTTGGCGGGCTGTAAAACTACGAGGTGTGAACACGAATTACAAATTTGAGTCATGAATACTGAATTAGGGAATATCAAAGATCATGCCATGTCTGTGGATTCTGTTCCTTTGAGGTGTGAGGTCGAGCCACCTGGAGTTATTCTCGAGCCGCAAAGTGACCACGTAATGGTAGAGAAACAGAACAGTTTTCCAGAGCACAGCGATTGCGAATCACGGTTGAGCGACTTGTCACAGCAACAGGAAACCAAAGAAGAAAACGTCATACCAAAGGAAAGCTTGGCAGATTGGGGCGTAGTGGTGTGCGTTTTTCTTAGTAACTTTATAACTGCGCTTGATATTAGTGGGTTCGGAGTTTTCTATCCTTATCTCGTGGAACATTTTGAGGCAACGACAGCGGCTGTCGGATGGTGCGTCTCTATAACCGGGTTCTTCCAGGCTGCAGTCGGTAAGTACACATATTGTTCAGGCAAACCACCATAAAACCATGCTGTGTAAAGAAAAAGAACAGAAACTGGGTTGCTTTAAGCGTATGTAGAACAATTTAAGTCAGGCAATTTTATAATCTTCGCAACGCAGCATGCGGGTACTCCAAGGCTCCAAGCTATAGCGCATAAGCATAAGTGTACGTGACACTAACGCAGAGCTTTCCAACCTCGTTTCCGGTACACCAAGGGTGCCGTGAACTTGCTTTAGGGGTGCCGCGGCTGAATGGCCAGACAATATTATTCGTGCAGGTTCATGTGTCAAAAAACATGAAAAACTATTACTATCACTACTGACATAGGTATATAATTATTTTTTAAACTTTAAGGTACTGGAGAAATAGTACTGTTGCAACATTGCGGTTGGAAACAAAGAACGTTGCTCGTCAGCAAAATAAGGACTAACTTAAAGAAATATAGATGAAATTAAGGCCAAAGGTGCTGTTGACCTGTCGTTGTGCTGTGTAGGCTCCAACGGGTCTGAAAAGGGTTGGAGGACCACTACACCAACGTGACGCCTTTAATGGCGTGAAGACTTACTACACTTGTTTCCTCAATAAACATCTTGTTTTCTATCAGATTCTCGTGGCTTCTACTCCACAGCCTACGGTTGAAACTCGACAGTAAACGTCTTATACTAGTTATACAAGGTTTCCTAATCGATGCTTGATCATACTGAACTCTCAGGACTTCATCTGAGATAGCTCTCAACTAAATTCTGCAAGTCATGGATCACGATGCTAAGGCAGAGGCCTCCAAATTTGACCCGTAATCTCGGTCACAATATAAAAGTACGGCCCATCAACAGATCGATTATGATAAAAGCCTGAACATATAATAATTATCGAATACATACGAAGAAGAAAATTATAGAATTTTTTCATAAGCTTTGTATTGATCACAAAATACTAGTTGATGTTACAATTTGTTTCAGTAGGCCCTAGTTCATGGGTGTTAACGGGTAAACCAAAAAAAAGAAACAATGTTGTTCCTACAGCAGAGTCGCCCATTTCTCATATCTATTTCCATATATTACAGTAACATTGTGTCGCGAAGGCCCCACCTTGGGTGCCCGTGCGCTGTGTTGGGCCCTGGTACTGGACAGTGTCAAGTGATTTGAAGGACTTCCTGGATAGAGGACGCAACTCCTCTAGTCCGTAATACATGGCTGATTTTCCTTTCAGCCTCTCACTACGCCTAGGCTGGCCTAAGGACAAGTTCCCCTCCCTTGACTCACCTACTTCTACTGCCCTTTCAGCATCTACCAGGACGGCTGAACGGCTATCCGCGGTTTCCGGTCTGGAAACGAGGCCTCCCTTGAAGGTTTCCTCAGGATTCGAACTGGACCCATACACAGTTTTATTGTTCATGTCAAGGGGGACTCCTTCCTCACCTAGGCTTACCCTTTCTGTGTCATCGTAAGTGACTTGGGATCGAACCTCCCATTGGGCGGAGTTCTCTGCTTCTAAGGAAGCCGGCGCCTTAGAAGTCTCTACCAACTGCGCCAGGAGTCTTTGAGTGACCTCTGCTCTTGCCTTAGGATCATTTAACACCAATTCAACCATTTCTGATAAATTTGAACTCATTATTTTAATATTGTCAAACTGATTAAAACTTAACTTTACAATTACATAAAATTGTCATGTTCTTATTTCTTTCCAATGTTTCTATTGATAATAATCAACATTTAAACCTTTAACTAGCAGTAAAGATTTCACATCTTAGCATCTACACAAAACTACATTTACAATTGACCTTCCACTAGAGATCAGTCCTTACAAGTGATGCGCGTGCGCGTCATGGCCTCACCTTACTTACGAGGGTAACTACTACACAGTGATGCGACGCCTGAGCACGGAAAGGAAAATGCGGACAATCCCCAAATTCTTACTCGCTCATCGCAAGAAACTCCGATTATTTAACTGGCGAAAACTATTCCGGGCCAGAAAACATTACTTCTAGGTCAAAAATAAGAATAATACAACAGGTTGCCTGCTTAGGTAGGACTTCCTGACAAGCTGTCCGTCAAGCGACGACGTGTCTTCTCCCAATTCGTCCGTTAGCAAATTTCGGTGAAGATCGGCCCAAATTTCGATCCTTCGATGCGAAAATGTCGAACGATTCACTGTTCGAGTTCCCTTTTCCCCAAGTTCACGAAGGAATTCCGAAATGTCGATTAATTTCGCTTATTTCTTCGAAACTTTCTCGGAGAGCTTTCTTGCATCGATCCTTCTCGATGGCCGCTGAAGTCAACTCTGACACTTCGCTCAATGCTTAGCCTAGCCTAGCCTAGCGCGCATGCGCTGTCACCTGGGGCGACCTTAGGTCACGCATTTCTTTGGCGCTAGAGGCGATGCACTTCGCCACAATTGACCATCAAAGAATGACTCAAAACCATTAAAGAAATGTGCCAGGGTGCAGAAATGTACTTTGCGATTCTCTATGCACTACTGATTGTGCAGTAATGCATAACGATTTATGAATTATGCATGTATTAACCACTCGTCATAAGCTACACACTAAGTGACTTCATCAAATACCGTTACCTGTGTTTTAAAATGGTGTACAGTAGCCAGAAAAATGATACTGTAGACAAAAACAGCCATCTTTGTCGCGGACATAAGCTGTACTCAGTGGCGGTTGATGATAGTGTTGAAACACAGGGAAAGATCGAGAGTGGCTAGAGTCCCTAAATTTAAGTTTATTTCAACTTAAAACAAATAAATTATTATAATCCGTCAATTCATAAATTCGTTTTGTTTCTTTTGTCTTTCTGTAGCTCTGTTCGCCAGTTATCCAATAAAGTCCTACGGATGTCGTTTGCCCGGTGTCGTTGGTTGTCTGCTATTTTCGATAGGATTGTCTTTCACCAGCTTAGCGCCGAATTTAACAACGATCTACTTCACCTACGGAGTCATCGCAGGTGAGCACAATGATAGGCGTTCAGACGATTTTTAAGGATTATATGTGTATAAAGTAATTTAATGTAAGATTAAATTAATGCAAGAGAAGCAGATAAAGGGTGAGGTATGTAAAATGCTTATGTAGACCTATATTAGTATATACCGTTCTTCAGCTTCCTTAATCTTTGATCCTGGAGTTAAGGAATATTCCGGTGAAGCACAGAGAGAAACAGCAATACAACTGGCAAAGATTCACTTAGACTGACAGGTTATTTGGCTGGCAAAGAATCATCAGTTTCAGAAGAAGTACTAAGTAGGTAAATTTTTGGCATTTTTCTACATGCCATCGTTAAATGACAATCATATTTATCGCAGTAACTTACGTCGACTAGATAAACAATTCTCGAATGTGTATAAGAACCTTTTACAAATAATTAAAACAAGTTATAAACATCTTAAGGTTGTTCATTTGGCTTCGTCTTGAATTTCGCCTGATTCATTTGAATTGTCCGATCAGAAGTAATATTTGGCCTAACATCCTTTAGTAGGCCTATCATGCACTAGTCTTTTCTGCCATCACCAGGCAGAGCAACAGTGTAACGATTGGCATGGTGAAATGTCAGCAGTGTTTAATTCTCCGCAACTGCAGACAGGTGTTTAATGATTACTGCACGATTTGCGACTTCAGCAATAATTTTTTAATGATTTATATACTGGGGTTTATGTAATACACAAGGCATGAGTCGATGTTTGCTTGAAGTGAAACCGCAGTGAAAAAGATAATCCATTAAGAGAGCTCTGGTCGAATTCCGAGAGGCATGTCGTAGGGACGAATGATCAGTCGGGGAGGAAGATTGGCCATTCGTCTTTGCATGTCGAGGCTGTGAAGCCCCTATAGTTATTCATACCCCTGTCCGGCTCTTGGTTCATTTCTTCTTCACTCATGCTGTTATTAATTCAGTTCCTGTTTTGTACTTTTCAGGATCAGGCTGTGGTCTCTCTATGCTATCATCGAGTATTATTATCCATCAGAGGTTTACTCGCAACCGGAATCTGGCCAGCGGAATCGGTTGGCTTGGGTTCAGTTTGGGGGGCATTATCGGATCCATCGTGACTAATCACCTCATCAAGTTGTACAGCTGGCGAGGTGCCTTCCTCGTTCTTGCAGCCATTCATGCCCAACGCATTCCACTCTGCCTGTTCTTCCGCACCCCAAAGAGATTAACCTCACAGGCAAAGAATGCTTCTAAAACCATCTCAACAGGAATATCCGGTGAATTGATTCTAAGATATCTGAAAGAAACCTTTGACTTTTCCATTTTTCGACTAGCGAGATATTCTGTGTATTCAATTGCCTACATTCTCCACATATTCTGCGTGATGGGTTACGCACATCACACGGTCAACAGAGCAATTCACGTGGGTCTCGGCCGTGACCAAGGAGTGGCCGCAATGTCTTTAATCAGCAGCACTTCGACGGTAATCAGAGTGTTCGTTTCCCTCATCACAAACCTTTCAAGGGTGAACTCGTCTTTGGTTTTTGGCACTGGAATGTTCTTTGCCTTTCTGTCTATCGTCGCGATCTTCATCAATCCAGGAATCATCGGGACAATGACGTCCGCCGCACTTTTTGGAATGCATCTGGGTATGAACACGAGACGCTTGATATTCATTTTCAATATTTCAGAAAACTTTCAACTTTTCAAATTTATTTCAATACGACGGTAACTCTTTTAACGTGATTTGTGTATGATCGTGGGATTGATTTAGATTCAGTTGCGTATAAGCTTAAATGTCTGTGAAATTTAATTACGCATGAACATAAGACTTCTTTAAATTCATTTACACTTGAACACGAGTCTCTTAATCCATTCAGGTATAAACAAAGCTCTTTAAAAATTCACTCAGCACCAGATTGTTTAATATTCGTTTAGGGTTGAGCAGATACTTGGTTTCAAAATGTAACGTTGTATACTAAATTGCAGTTGGCAAATACGATGGACGTGATTTTGAAAGGTGCTGCGTCATGATGCTATGAATATTTCTTTGTTTCTGAAGGTTGTGCAACCACTGTGAGTATCATCGTCGCAGTTGACCTAGTGGGTGTGGCCCTTCTACCAAGGGGCTTAGCAATTCTACAGTTCATTGCAGGTTTTGCAAAACTCGCATCGCCGCCCTTCATTGGTGAGTAGAATTTAACTAAGTGATATTAAATGCGGTTCGTGCAAATAATGAAGAATTTTAATTAGCCAGTAATGAGAACAGATCCTAAAATCTTTCCATGCATATTATGTGTTGGGAAGTTCGTCGTGAGTGTCTGAACAAAATATGTGTGCATGTAGTCCAGTCTTGTTGTCAAGACCTTAAACCTCAAGACCAAGACCAAGACCAAGACCTTGAACCTCAAGACCAAGACCAAGACCTTGCACCTCAAGACCAAGACCAAGACCAAGACCTTGAACCTCAAGACCAAGACCAAGACCAAGACCTTGAACCTCAAGACCAAGACCGAGACCAAGACCCAAACAAATCACAGTCGTATCCAGACTTCTATTCCTTACTAAAAATTGTCCAGTCGGACTACTCGTTATTTTAATGAAAACATGAGTTTTTTCTTTTATTCAAGCAAAACAACTCCAAATGGAGACGGCAGAGAATTCCGAATTCGTATTTACAAAAGTCCTTCATGCGAAATGTTATTCTAAATGCCTGTTGCATTTTATTAAAGCAATTCGCTCAGAATTTTCTGACCAAGACTTGACCTGTGGGGCATCATAAAAATTCTGCCATGTGAAAAACACGGTCTACAAGTGCTGAAATCGCTAGCACACAAAGCAGCTTTTCAAGAACCTGATGTAAATGTACAAATAAATCACGAGTCTGTCTTGAAATCATTCCATGTTAGATAACCGGAAGTCAAAATAATTGTCCAAAACAACAGTGAAGCCTCATTCACACCGTGTAAATACTAAAGCAATAACTGTATGAGTAATTATTGGATACATTTTTAAAATTCTTGCCGTTTGTTAAAATAAATGACTGTTCACATTGACAGCCGGTCTTGGTCTTGGTCTTGCAAAACCAAGACCAAGACTTTTAACCTCAAGACCAAGACCAAGACCAAGACCTTGAACCTCAAGACCAAGACCTTTGGTCTCAAGACCAAGACCAAGACTTTTAAAACGAGCTCGAGTGCACTCGAGACCAAGACCTTGGTTTCGAGGACAACAAGACTGATGTAGTCATGTAGGCCTATAAAAAAACAAGCAAGACGAGGTAATACTGTTCATGTAAGTTAACGCTTATTTTTAAAAGCCTCTACCAGTTCCCAATTTAGAAGCCTCCACCAGTTCTCACAATAGCGTGCTTCCATCTAGGCCTGGTAAATCTCTCTCCGAACTGTTCGTGGCTAGGGTAGCATCTGGAATATAGCAAACGGAAAACTTATCAGGCATCCTAACACAGAGTTTGCAAATTCGCCTAACAAGAAAGAGTTTACGACTGAATCAAATGCTATTTTTTGGTCTCCATCTGATCACTTATCTCTTTTTCAACAAAGGAACGCCTTCTTCGATGATGATACCATAAATATCTTTGTTCGGTTCTAAATTAAGATCGAGTGCTTGAACTCGATCTTAATAAACCCTGAATGACCATTCCTCTCCCTCTGACCGGTCCGGATGAGTGTCGATCTCTCCTTTCATCCAAGATGGTCTTTTATCTCGCGCTCAGGACACCCTCCTAGCTTTGACGATGGATCACGGTGAGCATGACTAGCCGTCTTCCCACCTATCATCTTCCTTCACACCCAGAGTCGTCCGTTCTCCTCTAGATGCAGAAAGGTCGCTGTTTGTGGACATCAAAGTCTGACGATGATTTGGCATGTTGCTTGCGCCATTGTCGCTATTGTGCTGTTTTTCTAGAAAAGTTTCTACAAATGCTCACAGACATAATTATGGGTAGCCTTAAGGAGCTTGTCAATTGGAACTTTTAACGCTAGATCAGTGGTAGCACATGCAGATTCCGTCCTATCTACGCATGATTAGTCGTTCAAAGTTAGGACCTTTTAAAAAGCTTTGGGTCAAAGTAGTGTCAGTTGCCGATCACTTGTCAGACGTTGCTTTATTCATACATTATTTTGTTGGTGGTGACATTATCAGTTAGGCTTACGTGTTACCTGCCATTATTCGTTGTAGACTGTTACCTCAAAGCTGAGAGTAAGTCAAATCATAGAGCTGGGTTTCATCTCGGCTATGTATTGTGTTTTGTATGCAGGTTGGGTTTACGATGTGACTCGCGATTACAACAAAGCATTCGCCATCATCAGTTGCATGGCATTCGTGTCTAGCAGCCTCATGGTCACCTTGACTTTTGTCACCAGATGCCACCGGAAGTCAATTGCCAAAGGCGATGAATTTCCTGACTTGGAGATATCATCCCTAAAACCACCTACATCTGATGGCCAATCGTAGCAAGCAATTGTACATATATAATTAATAATTATACATAATTTTATTTACATGTTTGTATATGAATGATTTTGCACATCGTCGGAATTCAGTTGTCGCTCTAGAGAGGTCATTGCCTCTCCAACTGATTCTCTGACCATCGGGCGTCCGACCATGGGTCGTTACATTACCCTGGGACGCAGCAGTAATCGATGTCCTGGCCAGACAATCTTTGTCGTGCAAAGTATTTCCTCTATAATTTTCTTTATTTGGACTTATACTTAATTCTACTCAGCCTAAGTTTTGTTTTTTCTTGATTAAAGCATCTTTTCTGCGTGCGTGGGGACGCCTTCATCTTATGTGATCGATGTATCAGAAAGCATGCAGTCAATTATATTGACAGACAAGATATAGGCCTATTTCGGTACACAGTCAATACTTTCATAGAGGTACAGAAATAGAGACATAAAACTATAGCGTTCAAAATCTAAACGATGTTCAAGATATACTGAACAGCAGCCGAGGTGGGTATCAGTATTTTTGAATAGTGCACATTTTTCCGTTTTGGATTGTTTCTAAACTATTGTTGAAAAGAAAAAAAGTTGGATTGTTTCTTTCTTTATTTCGTTATGTTTTCTGGCGCGTCATATGCTCATACATGTGGCTTAGTTTCTTCTTTAAACTTATTTACATAACAAGAATTAAAATGATCACAGATCTAAATTGGTGTGTGCAAAATAACACAAACATAATTCATAAAATTCTTGCACTATACTTTACATAAATAATTTTGAATTATGTTTTTCAACTTCTTTCTTCTGTGGTAGTCCAGTGGCTTTGTTCAAAATATCATGCCTGCCAAATTCAAGCCTATTAGCTTCCTGACAAAATGTCAACACTTTTATAACTCTTTCACTATCGAAACTGGCCAAAAAATTTCCCTAATGTTCTGCCGATCTCCTGCTTTAATGCTAACAACTTCAATTTTATATCATCAGTGTGGCATAAAGCATTAGCAACAGATGCAGCATTGCTCTGCAAAGACAACTGTTTAAGGCATCTCAAAGCATCCTTAAGCAAGAAACACCATGATTGAAGCTAAATATGTACAATCGAATTTAACAGATTCAATTGAATTGACAATCAAACAACTACAGAAACGTGAACCATAGTAACTGACATTATGCCGATGCCAGCCACATTTAATCAACATTAATTTTAATTTGAAATTAGCAACTTTGCCACAATATAGGCCTACAGAAACTGCTAACTTTTAGCAGGTTCAGGACTTCAATGTAGATTTTCAGAAGGTTTCCTTTGCCTTGTCATTGGAGACTATTTCCAGCCATTACGGGTTCTACACATCTAGACGTGCTGCGTGAGGTATAATATCATATTTACGGTTTTGGCCAAAATACATGACATTGTTTAGCTTTTAGAGGAAAAGGCAAACTATTTTCCCCAAATCCAAATGTCAACAAACTTATTTCCCGAAATAGTGTGGAGAGAGAAACTGGCCCAGTCTCGTAGTTTTACGGGTTTTGGGCCTCCAGCTGAACCGCCTGCCTCAGGCCCTTAGGCTTGACCATCTCTCTCTAGTCCCCGGCGCCGCCGCCATCCGCCGCCGCCGCCGCCACTAAGCCCTCAAGTCGAAACCAGTCGCTAAGCTAACGACTGCTAGCGACTTCGTTCACTTAATATTTTGCTTGCTGTTTTAATCACAGTTTCCAGGTTTCGATTTGACGAAGACATCAGCAGCAGGACATGAGCAACACTTACACTCCTATGCAATATTCATACAATACAATCAATATTCGTCTGCCGTGGGAAACAATCTGACATGCGACAGCTTGGTACATTATAAGAGAAAGAGCTTGCTCTATTAGTAAAAGTTCTTATATATATAGAATACGGGGATATAGTTGTTGTTGTTGTCTTTTTTTTGGTAAAGTGAATTTATGCATTCTACTTCGAAGATGGTGTTGATGACTACAAAGAGGGGGAATAACCAGGGCGAGAATTGTCGGGGGTAACCCCTTAGTCTTTCTTAGGAATCCACAGTTAATTCGTCATTGCACACCCCAGGGGGTCGTTTCCAATTCCATCAGTTGTGATGGTGTGATTTAGCATCATTTGATTCAGAATCTCCGACAAAGTGAAGAAACTTCCATGGTGTATCATGTATGCATTTTTTAATTTTCTCAACAAAGGAATTGATTTTGATTGGAGTTTGACTTGCAAAATTGCAAGTGTTGAAATCTGATGCTTTGAAATTTCGCTTACATAAGTTTGCAAAAATACGAATAAAATATTCAACTCCACATGGATCAAAGTCTAACCCCCGGTTTTTTTTACAATTCTCACACTGGGAATTAGTGCCGGAGTATATGATTCTCGTTTTCTGCTACTGCCTGAAAGAGGCAGGCATCAGCAGTTTCGGCCTAAAGATTGGGCACTACTATAAATCCTTCTCGCTTCTTTTGATTCATCTTTTATCAAGCGCTCAATTTCATGAATTCACATTAACATTACTTTTCATAGTCATCGGTCTGTCCCCTGTCAGCATGCCCACCTGGAGCGGATCTCATATTCCCATACTGGACCCGTATAGAGCCCATATGGGTTCCATCTAATGCCCACGTAAATGATGGCACGGTCACTACAGTGTGCGGTAAAATGCATTATATTAATAGGTAGCCAGGTATGGCCAATAGACAAACCAGATTACATGAGAAGTCGATAGCAAGTCGCTAAGTCAGTCGATAAGTCTAAGCGACTTAGTCAGTCGATAAGCATGCGACTTAGTCGACTGAGTCGCTAAGTCAGTCGCTAACTCATCAAGTCAGTCGCTAACTCCTTAGCGACTGACTCCGGGGACTATCTCTCTCCTGCCCAGTTCCGCAAACGCCTGAAAATATTTCTCTTTGTCAGTGAAGACATTGACCCGAATCTGGAGCGCCTCTGATTCTGTGTGGCGCTATATTTAGATTCTCGATTACAATTACAATTACCATTACAAAGCTGACTCACAGGTCTGCGAACACGTGAGCTGGACAGCCAGGCAGAATAGGCAGCTGAGGCTTTTACAGGACTACAGCATAGGACTACGGGGGAGGGGGCGTAGAGTAATGGATAACACACTGGCGTGAAGAGTTGAAGGTACCAAGATCGAACCCGGTAGAACCCAGTAAGGTTTATTTAGCCTTCCATTCGCTAGATGGCAGTGGTTAAATGAATGTAGGCCATGATTGTCGCCGTGTGGCTGCCGCTTAAGCAGTTATATTCGACTCCTGTAAAACTGTTATCGTGTGCTCCTACTGTATACATGTATGTAAGGCGCCCTGCGTGGCTGCCGTTTCTACTATATGTATGTTCACTGTACAGCGCAGTGCGTTTGCAGGCGCTTAATTAAAGAACAGATTATTATTATTATCATTATAAAATTACAGTTTCTTCTGCTCCAAGTAGCCTAGGCCTACACGATTTGGAAGTAGGCCAAACAGTTCGAGTAATAGAGAGTCAATGCATTAAGCAAGTTGAGCAAAAAGCTGATGGAGATATATATAGCTAATGGAATATTGTAGGCCTACATTGTGACTGTGCAGTAAACAGTCTTGTTGTCAAGACCTTAAACCTCAAGACCAAGACCAAGACTTTGAGCCTCAAGACCAAGACCAAGACTTTGAACCTCGAGACCAAGACCAAGACCAAAACGTTGAACCTCAAGACCAAGACCGAGACCAAGACCGAGACCCCAAAAATCACATTCAGGCCAAGACTTATTTTCCTTACAAAAAATTGTCAAGTCGGACTACTCGCCATTTTAATGAAAACGTGAGTCTTTTATTTTATTCAAGGAAATTAACTTTAAATGCAGACTTACAAAAGTCCTTCAAGCAAAATGTTATTCCAAATGCCTTTTGCATTTTCTAAAAACCAATTCGCTCAGAATTTTCTGCCCAAGACGTGCCTTGTGGGGCCTCATAAAAATTTCGCCACGTGAAAATATACTTTCCATAGGTGCTGAAGTCGCTGGCACACGCAGTAGCTTTTCAAGCACTGGAATTAAATGTACAAATCGTGAGCCTTTTTAAAATCTTCCCATATTTTATGACCGTCTTGCTCAGAAAAAAGTCTCGGCAGGGCTTCCAGATACAGCACTACTTAGTTGCTGCTGCTGCTGCTAATGGGTTTTCCTGACCAACAAGACTTGTATCCGTCCGTAGGTATTTGTTGTAGGCTATAATGGAAACAGGCTTGATAAATTTTTTAATTCTTGAGTTTTGCTAAATGACTTCATATTTACAGCCGGTCTTGGTCTTGGTCTTGCGAGACCAAGACCAAGACTTTGAACCTCAAGACCAAGACCAAGACTTTCAACTTCAAGACCAAGACCAAGACTTTTGGTCTCAAGACCAAGACCAAGACCAAGAGTTTTAAAAACGAACTCGAGTGCACTCGAGACCAAGACCTTGGTCTCGAGGACAACAAGTCTGGCAGTAAATGTTTAACACTCTCGGCGAGGATGCCTTTTATGGCTTCCGTAATAGCCCTATACGCTTGTTCATATGTTGGCAGGCTATAATCGTTGTTTGTTAAAACATCCATCATAAATTTGGGCCACGATAAGTGAATTCGGAAATATCAAAGTTCATGCTACATCTATTCTGTTGCTTCGAGTTTTGAGGACAGACCACCTTCAGTTGTTCCGCGGCTTGAAACGAACGTGCAACGATGGACAAAGAGAAAAGTTCTGCAAAGCACAGCGAATGCCAATCACGGTTGAGCGACTCGCCACAGCAAGAGAAAGCCAGAGAAGAAAACGTCGTAGCAAGGGAAAGCTTGGCTGACTGGGGAGTAGTGGCGTGCGTTGTTCTTAGTAATTTAATAGCTGCGATTGACGCCACTGGGTTCGGAGTTTTCTATCCGTATCTCGTGGAACATTTCGAGGCAACGACAGCGGATGTCGGATGGTGCTCTTCTATTAACGGGTTTTTCCAAGCTGTTGTAGGTAGGTATATATATTCCTTAGCCAAATTACCACAAAAACATACCCAGTGGCCCTAGCGTTTCTATGGAGAGCCAATGTTGCGGTCACCTGGAAGCGGTACTGTACGAGAGGCGACAAAGACACCAAAAATGAGATATTTCAAGACATATTGTTGTCATTAGAACCAAGCATTCTTATGGTGATCACATTAAAAAGACCGATCCTATATCGGCCAAAATAGCTGGAGAAATTGTGCTCATAAGAACATCAGACTGGATGGGCCTAACATGCACATTTTCCAGTTAGTCTATCGAGTTTCCGTTGTAGAGTTGACCGTTGACCTTAGTCTCTCTCTATCTGAAGACTTATAATCCTCGTTAACTTTTTCACCGCAGGACCGAGGCTTCATTGCCGTCTTAAGTCGGAATATCGAAGCCAGAAACCACAAGGCGAAGGCAAATGTCACCAAGGTAAATAAACGACCACCTTGGTTGCAAACATAAGCAAAACTCTATTGTTGATGATGATTATGCTGAGAAAAAAGTGAAAGAGAGCGCCTCAAGAGTCCCTTTGAATTTCCCTGAAATGGATGCATAATAGAATTCAGTCGATTTATTGGTTGTTGTTTTTTGTATATCTTTAGCTCTGTTCGCAACTTATCCGATACAGTCCTACGGATGTCGTTTGCCCGGTGTCGTTGGTTGTCTCCTGTTATCGACAGGATTGTCTCTCAGCTACTTGGCCCCGAATCTAATAACAATCTACTTCACCTACGGTGTCATTGCAGGTAAACATGTAATCATGAGCCGCGTTCACTTCGATGTCTATGGGTTACTTTTGGATTAGGCAATATAAAACAACTGCAAGATAATAGAAAAAAGGTGGAAGGAAGATAAAGTAGGGATTACTCATGTAGGCCTTTATCACGCACTTAATTCATCCTTGTTCGTTAGTGGCATACCCCGAGTCTGCCAGAGTTGAAAAATATTTTTTTCTGCCAAAACGCAAACAGAAACACCAATACAACGGAACATATATCTTTACTGGTTCTGTGGCTTGGCAAAGAATTCTCAGTTTCAGAGGATGCACCATATAGGTCAATGTAATGGAAATTTGTTCACATTCCGCCCATTATCTATTAATAACAGTGAGTTTTTCTCCACGAAGAACACCTACTAGTCAAAAAAGTTTGGTATGTGTTAGGAGAACTACCTAGCAAAACAAGGGAATGAGCATTTAGAGTTTTCTGATTTCGACCCTGAATTTGCCTGAGTGTTTTAGATTAACCAATAAGAAGTCATATTTGCATTAGAGATTCATTGAATTATCAATTCATTCATTGATTATTTCACTGAATCTGAGTTGCATCTACTGATAAGGTCCTTTTAGGGTGAGGCTTCTTGTGCTATCTGCAGAGTTTCCAATAAAGTTTGGACTGTCAACATAAAATCTAGTTCCCGTCATGGCAGAAAGATACTTCAATATTTTTGAGCGACTTGCGCCATTACCGATAAAATGACTTCTCTGACTGTATCAGGTATATTATCATTTTTTATTGCACTGCATTTATATGCGTGCGAGAAGATGTGAGTTTGAATCTGACGTGCGTAGCAATTATGAGTGAAGGACTTCTCAAGATTCTCGCATACAAACCATCTCAGTGAGGCTCAAACCCGTACTCCTCGCTTATAATCCGAGCATTCTCTAACTAATCGGTTTCCGTGCCCCATGAACAAAATTATATAAATTAACACAATCTAATGATTTCCATAGCACTATTATCATAATGCACGGAGCAATAGGTCGATGTCCGCTTGAAGTGAAACATCAACAAAAATGTATAATGCACTTGAAAAATGTCAAATATGTGTAGCCATGTGCGTAGGGAAGATCATTCGGCGAAGAAAAACACTGGACACAAACCCTCGCATTCGGAGGCAAAAGGAAAACGCCAGGAATTCGACTTAGTAGCTTTTTCTTAAGGTTAGCTTCAAGGGGTTGTTTTCGTTCATTCAATCATTGATTTGTTTCTTTCCCTTACAGTATTTTGTTGTGTAATTCATTGTTCTGTTCCTATTAGGATCAGGCTCTGGCCTCGCTATGCTCTCGACGAATATTATTGTACATCAGAGGCTTACTAGTAACCGGAACCTAGCTAGCGGAATCGGTTGGATTGGATTTGGATTGGGGGTCATAATCGGATCCATCGTGACTAATCAGCTTATCCAGCTGTACGGCTGGCGTGGTGCCTTCCTCATTCTTGGAGCCTTTCAAGTACAACGCATTCTACTCTGCCTGTTCTTCCGCACTCCAAAGAAATTAACCTCACAGTCAACGAATGCTTTCGGAGCAAGACCACGAAAAATATCGGGTCAATTGATTCTGAGATATCTGAAAGAAACCTTTAACTTTTCCATTTTACGACACCCGAAATATTCTATTTATTCCATTGCTTACTTTCTCCATGTGTTCTGCTCATACGGCTACTTGCCTCACACTGTGAACAGAGCAATCTACGTGGGTCTCAGCCGTGACCAAGGAGTGACCGCAATGGCTGTACTCGGCGCTGTATCCACTATATCAAGGATTTTCGTTTCCTTCATCGCAAATCTTCGAAAGGTAAACTCGTCTCTGGTTTTCGCCACCGGAATGTTTTCTGCATTTCTGTCGATCGTCGCGATCTTCATCAATCCAGGAATCATCGGGACAACGACGTCCACTGCACTGTTCGGAATTCATATGGGTATGAACATTAGTCCTTTAAAAATTCATTTAAGTAGGAACATGAGACTCGCCGAAAATTACGCCTATGAAAAATTTATACTCTGTGAGATCATAGTTACGAAAGTTAAATTAGATTAAGTATGAACCTGAGGTTCTTTGAAATTCATTTAAGTATGAAGATTACTCTTTGAAATTTATTTTCGTATAAATTTGATTCTGAATTTTTTTAACCGGAGACTCCTTGAAAAATTCATTCATATATTTGAACAGCAGTCTCTGAAATTCCTTATGGCATTAACCCAGATCCTTAATTTGACTGAACGCCAGATTGTGCGAAACTTGTTAAGGGTTGAGCAGATGCTTAGCTTAGGTATGTGTTTTTCTTACAAAAGGAGATTACGATAACGATTACTCAGTAAGATGCAGAAATAATTAAGCTCATTTGGGAGATGCTGCATCATAGCGAAATTTCTTTCTTTCTGAAGGCTGTGCAGTCACTGTGTTTACCATCGTCGCCGTTGACTTAATGGGTGTGGCCCTTCTTCCGAAAAGCTTAGCAATTCTGCAGTTCATTGGAGGTTTCGCAAGACTCGCTTCACCGTCCCTCATTGGTGAGTAGAATTTTCCTGATTGAAACTAAATGTAACTTGCTCGAATAGTGAAAGAAGTTTTATAGTCAGATAATGAGAGAGGGCTCCAGCGGAGCTGTTCAGACCGTTGTGTTCGACCTGTTAGTTTAATTTCTACTCTTTATCGGTCTCGCTTTTGTCCTGACATTCTTTTCAGGCATAGCACACTCAGGCTATCAGTCAGATCGTTCCTATTTCATCTAAAATAACTACAAGCGTCTCTAAAATGCTCAGGTTAATTTTTAATCTGCCACGAGGCACTCGCCTTTCTTTATAGTCGTCATCCGCCATTTTGGCCAATATTTACAATGGCTATGTTCCACCTCAACACTACTGTTGTTTCTGCTCATCCGTCTCTCTCTAAAAATCCCACCGGGTTAATCCTGGGATTTAGCGTCCGAAATTATTCTCATTGAAACGTTATAATACAATAAATATCAATACAATAAATAATTATCGTTCATCCAACCTCTAGTTTAAGATATACATTTTTTCGATTATCCAGCTTCTAGTTTGAGCTATATTTTCATCAATCTTCCAACTTCTATTTTGAGTTTTACTAAGACAATATAAATAATTTCGGACGCTAAAACCCAGGATTACCCCCGGATCTACACACCTCTCGTGACCCAATTCAGGGCTACCGACCGCCACTGTACAATATTCTCACTTCAACACCATCCCCTCCGCATCATTCATCATCACTCGCCGTCCCGCAGTTAATTTTCTGCCATAAGCCGGACGTCCGACAAATCCTGCTCACTCTACTGCTTTCCGGTTACATCAAAACAAATCCCGGTCCCAGCAAAGACTCCTCACTTCATACATCCAAGCCTCCCAGTAAGAAATTTCGACTCTATTCCTTCAGTATTCGATCTTTCGTGAACCCCAGAAACTCCATTGCCCTACATGTAAGTGATCTTGTCACCTGCTGTCGTCCATCCGATCTCGTTGCCCTTCAAGAAACCTGGATCTGCACTTCGTCCTCTAACCCCATCTCTCAGATTGCACTCCTCGTGGCTACTGCCTGCTAATCTTTCCTCTCATCACCTCTTCAAAGTCCTTCGAAATCTCTGGTGGTGGCACCGCCTTCTTTGTCCGTGAACCGGCTGTCGTCCTAACTTCCTATCGCCATACTTTTCGTTCTTCCGAATGCTCCTCCACAACTCTTCGACTTACCTTCGACCTATTCACAGTTTTGAATATCTACCGGCCTCCAACCTCGTCCCCTACTCCTTTAAACCCTCTCTCTTCCTTGATGAATTTGGCTCCCTTATCTCTCTCTGTCGCTGCCACTAATCCCAACGAGTTCTTACTAACCGGCGACTTCAACATTCATGTAGACCCTCTTGCATTGGATTTCTTGAACTTCCTCTCCTCAGTCAATCTCACCCAACATGTTCACTTCCCGGCCTATGTCAAGAATCACACCCTTGATCTCATCACCTCCGCCGCTTCCCTCTTATCTTTCAAGCCATCACACTCTATTCTCAATATTACTTATCATGTCTGACCTTGAAATCTAGCCGTTCTCTCGGCCTCCACTTTCGACTCATTCTTTCCACCTCACCCGGTCCATAGACCGTCAGGCCTTCATTCAGGCTATTCTACACTCACAGCTGGTTCTTAACCCTCCCTTTTCCCTTGATGACCTCCTTTCCTGTTACAATTCCACACTCTCCAACCTCCTTGACATTCATGAGGCACTCATCACCAAACCCAGTTCACACGCTAGCAACCTTTGGTTTACTTCCTACCTCCACGCCTTTAAAACTTTCCGCAGGCGTCTTGAGCACATCTACTAGCGCACTTTCGAGCCCGCAGCTAGAACAAAAGTCCTTAATATCCTGAAATCAGCCACCAACAGAGACCACAAACTCATCGCTGCCGTCAAAAAGAAATGCTATTCTTCACTTATCTATTCCCACGCCTCCAACACAAGAAATCTCTGGAAAGCTGTCAGCACTCTCCTTCATCGTAAATCTCCCTCCCCACTGCCTAGGTCCCTTCCCTCCTCCTCTATTCCTGACACCTTCTGTTCATTTTTCTCTGACAAAATCTCATCCCTACGTTTCACATCACAATCTCTTCTCGGTACTCACTCCCCCACTGATTCACCCCTACTCTCAGGATGCAGAGAAGTGTAGCTATTATTCGTTTTTATTTACGATATCTAATGTTATCTATTGCAACAAAGGTTCGGTGTTATTCAAGCATTAATGGTTATTCAATATCTGGACGTTTTTAGAAAAATATGAGCAGATTGCTAGACAAACAGTGGATCTACTTTTGCTCTTGATTTACGACAGTAGTGGCTGCAGCTTATCCACGCGCAATTAGTCTTTCAACTCCTAGACGTTGTTAGAACATCGGATTTCGGTCAAAACAGTGTCTTTTGGTGTTCGTTTGACAGTCGTTGTTTCATCCATGTGGGCCCAGTTGTTTTATTTTCGAGGTCATTTTCTGTCACGTGTTGTTATCTGTTGTTACCCTTTATATAATATTATGTTTACGCTAGAAACTCGATGGAACATAGTTTTGGCTAGCTATTTTTAGCGATAGAACAATGAGCCTTTCGTTGATTTTCATCTCGGGTGTTGAGCTCTTGGTCTATTTATTATGCTCTGTGTTGTAGGTTGGGTTTTCGATGTGACTCGTAATTACAACAGAGCGTTCGCCATCATCGGTTGCATGGCATTCGTGTCTGGCAGCCTCATAGTTGTCTTGACTTTTGTCACCAGATGCCACCGGAAGTCCATTGCCAAAGGCACTGAATTACCGCCGTCAGATAAAGCACCCTCAAATCCACCGACATCTGAAGGCGTCAAGTAGGCCTAGCAAGCGATAATTCCCATGTGTTTATAGTTTGACTATGCAGTAATTCATACATTCATATACATAATATTATGTAGGTCTATATATAAGAACGTGTGTAGATATGTTCGTTCAAACTCATTCTGGGTCTGTTTTGTTGTTGAGCCTGTTGTTCAAGTGTGCCATGAGTTTTGATAGACCGTTTCTATTCTTGATGTAAGACCGCCAGTTTGCATTAGTCTGGCTGAAATATGAATTTAAACCTGAAAACGGAATAGTCGCGCAGGGCTTATTCGCCTATTTAATTATAGGTTAAATTGCAGGCATGTGGAAGAGATATCAGTTCCCGCTCGGTTGTTCAATGTGCGAATATGCTGGTGTAACATTGTCATAAGCTAATCAGTCAGTCAGTTTCTATCACCTTGTCACCTTGTGCTGTCGATTCGTTGAATCCTAGCGACTGTCATGGTCAACCTTCTCCATGTGCTCCGATTTCTCGTTGCCTCTCTCAGCTCCGAGATGTTCATCTTCAATGCCTCCTGTATCTCGTCCATCCATCTCCTCCTTGGTCGTCCTCTCCTCCTTCTGCCCTCCCCACACGCCAACATCATCTCCTTTTCCAGCCCATCTGCACGCATCACGTGTCCAAAGTATGACATCTTCTGCCTGGACGCTCTCTGCCCCAACGTCAAACTCCCTCTCCAGTGTCCTATTTCTTCCAGGATATCCTCGTTAGTTCTCTTCTCAGTCCAAGAAACCCTCAACATTTTCCTCCAGATCCACATTTCACATGCCTCAATTTTCTTCTCCAATGCCTTGGTTTTTGTCCATGTTTCGCATCCGTAAAGCACCACTGGTAAGATCATTGCTTTAACAATTCTTGTCTTCGTTCCCAAACTCACTGATTTGTCCTTCCATATTTTTTCCAGTCCCTGCGTTGCCGTCTTCCCCAATGTAATTCTCCGTCGTATTTCTCGTTCGCATCCACCTTCACTCTCCATCATGGCCCCCAAGAAACAGAAGCTTGATACCACCTCTATCTCCTCTCCATCTACCTCAAAATAACTCCATTTCTCAGTGGTCATTATCTTCGTCTTTTTTATATTAAAGTACATTCCTGCTTTCTCGCTAGCACATTTTAGCCTTCTGATGTTATCCTTCAGTTTCTCCTTTTTTTCCGCCAGCAGTGTTGTGTCGTCCGCATACCTTAAATTGTTCACTATCCTTCCAGCTATCCTCACACCCTCCGCCTCATCATCAAAACCTGCCTCCCTCATTATCCTTTCTGCATATAGAATGAATAGGTATGGTGATAGTATACATCCCTGTCTGACCCCTTTCTTTATTCGAAAACTTGAAGTGTCGCCATGTTCTGTCCTATAGCTGTTTATATTCATTGTTATGCATACAATCGAATCATGGAAAATCTTATATAAAGCTAAGAATTGTCTGCATTATCCGAAAGATTACACATATAAAAATATTTTACTTTTATTTTTCATGCACAAGGAAGTATGTTGAAACACAAAGTGAATTATCACAGGGCGAGGTACTTCTGAAGAAACTCCAGTTGGCACGAGTTACACTACAGATTGGTGTGTCGTATATTACTGATGTCACTATTCTTGCATTTATTATTATTTTTTTCCCGAGGTACATATAATCCCCCAGGAGTCTAAAAATTATGCTGGTCAAGCTCACGGATTAAGCTAACCTCGGTAGAGGGGTAAGACAAGGATGCCCACTGTCACCAATCCTATTCAACATCTATATAGAAGAGATCATAAGAGAAACGCTAGACGATATGGAGGAGGGGATAAAGGTAGGAGGAAGAAGGGTGAAGGCATTGAGATTTGCAGATGACCAGGCGATGCTGGCAACTAGCCAGGAGGGCTTACAAAGGATGATGGATCGTCTAAATACGGTATCACTGGAATATGAAATGAAAATAAACGTAAAGAAGACAAAGGTAATGAAGATAAACAAGAGAAGCGGTATAATACCACAAACAATAAAGATCACACTAAACGGACAAGAAATAGAACAGGTGGAGAAGTTTTGCTATCTAGGAAGTGTGATCACAGACGATGCAAGATGCCATGAGGAAATAAAAAGAAGAATATCCATGGGAAAAGATGCATTTTACAAAAGAGGAGAGCTGATGAGAGGAACCTTAAGCAAGAATCTAAAGAAGAGAATGGTGAAGACACTGGTGTGGAGTGTTGTGCTGTACGGCTCCGAGACATGGACAATGAGGAAGGACGACATAAAAAGATTGGAGGCCTTCGAGATGTGGGTGTGGCGCAGAATGGAGAGAGTTAGCTGGGTGGAACGGAGGACGAACGAGGAAATCCTGCAAATGGTAGAAGAACAAAGATCACTCATAAGTACTATACGCGGACGACAAAGGAAATGGATCGGGCACATCCTAAGGAGTGAGACACTGCTAAGAGACATCATGGAGGGAAGGATGGAGGGGAGAAAGACGCGAGGAAGACCGAGGGCAATGCTGCTAGACTGGATGATGACAAAAGAAGAAGGATACAGTGGACTGAAGAAAAGAGCACAAGACAGAGAACGATGGCGTCATTGGTCATACGAACCTGCCGGTGGGCAGAGAACATAAAGAAGAAGAAGGTAGAGTTAATGGGACTCAGTGTTTCAAGAGCAATGGGCAAACATAGAGGTGTGATGATTGCCCATAAAAATATAAAAATTAAAGATAGAAGTACAAGATTGAACAACATTTTTATAACAGAAATGATATAAGTGCACTATGCTACTATGTATAATCTTACAATTCGTTTATTAATTTCCAAAAGTCTGCCGAAAATCTACCCTGTGTTTTCTTGGGTTTTTAATGTCCTAGCTTGGGTTTTTCATTTTTCAAGAGTGGTAACACCGTCATTCATTCACTCATTCGCCAAGCCCACCCACTCAGTATAAAACGAAGCATAAATATATTTATTTAGGTGATGTTATACAGTTTAGATCTACCAGAGGTAGGGTTGCCAGATACATCGGTAGTCAGAGGACAGAGAAAGCCGGAAAAAAGGACAAAGGAGGACGTATTGAATGTTTCACTCCGAAGTCAGAGGGTCTCCTAAGTAACCAAGAAACGAAGCACGTTGAAAAGCTACCATAAATAAAGTTAGCACTTTGCCCATAGATACATTGCAAGGACCTTTTATACAATCCATAGATACATTGTAAAATTTGTGAATTTGTATATACAATATATATAACTGGTTAATTAACTATCTCCAAGACAGGAACCACTATACCATTTTTAATGGAACCAAATCCATCATCATCTCAATTAATGCCAGTGTTGTACAGGGATCAGTTTTCGGCCCCACTGGATTTATTGTCTGTATCTCTGATCTCCATCCTATTCACCATCAAAATCGTCTATCCAAATATGCTGATGATACATACTTATTAATTGGATCCAATTCATTAAATACAGCCAATGATGAAATCCAACATATTTACAATTGGTCTGAAACAAAGAACCTGAAAATCAATCCTGATAAAACTCGGGAAATGGCTATCATCAAACGCAACCAACCCTCACTTTCTGACAACCCTTCAATCACAGGAGTTAAACGGTCAACATCAATCAAGATTCTCGGAGTCACCATCGGAGAAAAATTAACAGTCACTGAGCACATCAATCAACTGATAAAAAGTGGAACCTCCTCCTTTTTTGCACTAAGAACTATCAAAAATCATGGAGCATCTCAAGACTCACTACATCTCATCACTAATGCAACAATCGTATCTAGAACCTTATATGCCTCTCCAGCCTGGTGGGGCCTTATAAGTGGCAAGGATAAATTGCGCCTTGAACAATTCCTGAACAAACTCAAACGATTTGGATATGTTCAAACTATCTCTCCCTCCATAGCTGAGCTTGTGCTCAAAGCCGAAATGGCCTTATTTAAAGCAGCTTTACTCAATGAAAATCACTCAATTAGATGTTTATTCCCAACCAACCATATTACTCCTTACTCCCTAAGAAATCGTCCTCACAATTTTAATTTACCAGATAAAGACTCTCGAAACTTCATATCTAGAATGTTATTTTCTAACTCTTACTAAGCTATTATTAACAATTAACAATTTTAATTCACTTCCTTGTACACCTACAGCGTTATGTCTGTTGTTTCATTAAACGAATATAAACATAAACATAAACACAGATCATGAACTAGAAATATCTCGAAAATAGAGCTGCAATAAAAAAATTAGTTGATTAGTTAAGGGAACTTAGAGCAACAAGTGCATGTAAAGTCGTTAAAAAACGGCCACAAAATAATAGCCCAATACAACAAACATACAAAACGCTGGAATTTTCCAGGTTTTTAGCTTGCTTGCCAGACAGAGGACATGAGGCCAAAACGGAGGACATGTCCTCCTTTTGCCGGACGTCTGACAACCGTAACCAGAGGACATAAATTATATTAGTTTTAAGTTTGTTGCAGCGCCCAGCAAGAATACTCTATTAATGACTTTTGGCATTTGATCTTACTCGCTCGAAATAGATCTACAGAACTGAGTAATACGGGTCTAAATATACATAGTCTTATCAAGATGAAATCTTAGTGAAGATCTTTTTAAATGTGAAGGAATCTGTCGTTTAATTACTTTCAAAATAGGATATGACTTTGTTCTATATATTTTAGTGATATTTCTTTTGCATTTATTTTGTCCCATGCTATCGGTTAATCTACAATAAATATTTGAAGGAACTCTAAACTACAAACTATTACCTAGAAACAATAATGTAACTTAAACTACAGAAATTCGGTGACTGCTCCATCGGACAGTTACCTAACTGAAAAAAAACATAACGTAGTCGTTTTCTGTTCGCATCCATGTCCAATCTATAGGACTTGCTCTCCTAGTACACAGTGTTTTAGTTGTCTAAAATTGATGAGGGGTCGAACATTTTTATGATTACCAAAGTACACGAACACAGGTCAAAATCTAATGTTCTTATGTTGCATATGAAACAATTAACTGACAACTCAGGAGATATACATGTAACTTATTTTCTTCTTTAAATTTATTTACACAACAAGGATTAAAATGATCACAATCTAAATAAGTGTGTGCAAAATAGCACAAAACATAATTCATGAAATTCTTGCCCTATACTTAAAAAAAATTATTGTGAACTATGTTTTGTAACTTATTTCTTCTTTGGTAGTCCAGTGGTAGTCCAGTGGTTTGTCCAGTGGTTTCCCGCCACCTTCAGGCCAAGAAATAACATTTTTCTCTGCATTCCATGCTGC
This sequence comes from Allolobophora icterica, assembly GCA_963556255.1. Lineage (NCBI taxonomy): Eukaryota > Metazoa > Annelida > Clitellata > Crassiclitellata > Lumbricidae > Allolobophora > Allolobophora icterica. Next base: position 13,757,204 of record OY744606.1, read on the forward strand.
TAAGAGGCGGACCGTTGATACCAATATTATTAACCGATCATTCACTGAACTCACAAGAAGCCTGCTTCTTCCACTGTGTGTCTCCAAACAGTGCCCTTTGGAGAGGGTCCTCTGGCCATGCTGTTTTATTTAAAGAAAATCAGTCTGCTACAAATTGTCATATATATTGATTGGAAAAATTGGCTTCTTAGGCTTTAAGTTTTTCCTCATCATTAGCTTCCTGAAAATTTTCCAACACTTTAATAACGTCTTACACTATCGAAACTGGCCAAAATTTTTCTAATTTTCTGCCATTCTTCTGCTTTAATGCAAACAACTTCAACTTTATGTCATTAATGTGGCATAAAGCATTAACAACAGTTGCAGCAAGGCTCTGCAAATACAAAGACAACTGTTTAATGCATTGCAAAGCATACTTAAAGCATAAATGTCTCACTCAAGGAAAACCATGATGGAAGTTAAATGTGTACAATCGAATTTAATAGATTGAATTGAATTGACAATCAAACAACTATAGTAACTTGGACCATATTAACTGACATTGCACAAAATAGCACAAAACATAATTCATGAAATTCTTGCCCTATACTTAAAAAAAATTATTGTGAACTATGTTTTGTAACTTATTTCTTCTTTGGTAGTCCAGTGGTAGTCCAGTGGTTTGTCCAGTGGTTTCCCGCCACCTTCAGGCCAAGAAATAACATTTTTCTCTGCATTCCATGCTGCTAAGAGGCGGACCGTTGATACCAATATTATTAACCGATCATTCACTGAACTCACAAGAAGCTGAAAGGCAGCCACATTTAATCAACATTAATTCTAATTTGAAATTAGCAACTTTGCAATAATAAATAGAAACTGCTAACATTTGTTAGGTTCAGGACTACAATGTAGATTTTCAGGATATTTCCTTTGCCTTGTCATTGGAGTCTATTTCCAGCCATTTCGGGTTCCACTCAATTAGAAACGTGCCCCGTGAGATATAATTTCAGTTTGTGCAGGTCTTTGCCAAAACACACGACACTGTTCAGCTTTTTAGAAGAAAAGGCAAACTATTGTTTAAAGTATCAAAGCTGCAATTTACACATACATAATTCACTTACCAATGTTAGAAAGTTTTGATATACTGCTGTCCCATTTCGACTGCATCGCTAGGCTTAACGGCATGTCGAGGATTTTCAAATATCCTTCTCACGTTCATCGTCACCCGTCTCACCGATTTTTTGCTTCACTCTCTCAGATCCAAATGCCAACAAATCGTAATCTCCAAACTTCTAAAGCGCCACTCGAAGACCAAGCGCAGAGAGCAGCCTATTCAGGTTCGTTACGTCAAATCAAACACGGTTTCCAGAGAGTAGTCCAAAAGAGGTCCGAGCTCGGCTTCCATGGGGCCAGATCAACAGAGGAGGAAGGGCAGATGTTAAGGCGTACCGGGTATAGAGAAAGAATAATTGGAAGGCCGAGGATCAGATGATTCATGGCAGGAGTACTTGAAAAGGTGAGACTTCCGTTTTGAGTGGAAAGCCCGGGAGTGATAGATAGAGAAATATGAGGAGGAGAATGAAGGACGGGTTGCAATGATGATGAAAGAACTGAGAATCTGCGGAATTTCATGGGGTTGGGGGGAGAGATCATTCCAGAGGTGTGGTGCTGTGTTGGATCTGGTTCGATTGGAGAACATGAGATGAGTAGTGACCGGGAGTCGAGAAAGACTGACATAAGAAGATGATCGGATGGAGTGCGTTGCCTGAATGGTGAAGAGAGATCACGAAGGTAATTGGGTTGGGAATATTGTAGGGAGTTGTAGGTTAGTAGTAGGACTTTGAAGTGGATTCGCTCTGGGATTTTTAGCCAGTGGAGTGATTTGGGGATGGGAGGATGGTTTTGCGTACTAGTGACAGCTCTGGCTAGTGAGTTTTAGATAAGTTGAAGATGCTTGACTTCAGTGGATTCAAGGTTGAGGAAGAAGGAATTGCAGTAATCGAGCTTTGAATGAACAATGGAGGTAGCAATGGCGGAGGCAGTTTTAGGTCGAGCATGGGCCGGATGCGTCGGAGGTCACGAATGTGCATGAATCAGAAGCGCGAGGGGTTGGAGATGCGTTTAGAGAAGGAGAGATATGGATCAAAAGTAATACCAAGATTGCGGACGGGGGAGTCAGAGTTGAAGGCAAGAGACGACGAGTTAGTCGATAAGCGTATGGAAGAGTTAGGGATTTTCTTGATTTGATCAGGAAAGCCTAGGATGATGAATTCAGTTTTGAAAGGGTTAATACAGTTAGTTTGAGGCACACTCATTGTCCGAAATTGTTTGGAGAGAGATAATGGATTCCAGCAAGGAATATTTGTTGGTTTTAAACACAAAATAGACTTCGGCCACAGGCCACAGCACAAAGGAAAAGGAACACATTACAGAATTTGGATTATAACTTGAATTAATCTTAATTCTGCGTACCTGTTCCCTTCTCTCAGCCGCAAACCATATCGATAAGTATGTAGGTAATTTACTTTAAACGAGCTTTTAAATAATTGGACTGTAGGTGCTTCTGTACTTGAAGGAATAGCCAAAGATTTAGGGCAGTGTGACCTGACCCCAACATCTTTTTAATTACTTAGCTGGTATGGTTATAAGAAGAACTAAGCGACCTGAAACCCCCTCAAGCCCCCCCCCCGATAATTCGAACACTGCTGGCACGCTATCTGTAACACGACGACTTGGTCCCGTTTATCTGGTCCAGTTTATCGAGGTCTTTGGTCTTGCTAATAGACAAAGGTCGAAGTCAGCTAAGTCAGTTACTAAACATAAATTTCCCAGATCAACGTACAAAGCTGACTCACAGGCTCACGAAAACGTGATCTGTACTGCCAGGCAGAATAGGCAGAGGAGGCTTTTTACAGGACTATAATTATAGGCCTACAGCATAGCAAGTTACAGTTTCTCTGGCTCCAAGTAGGCCAATACGATTTTGGACGTAGGCCAAACAGTTCAAATAATAAAGGGCTAAGGCATTGAGAAAATTACTGATAGCGATATACATAGCGAATGGAATATTGTAAGCCGACATTGTTGTGGCTGGCCAGTAAATGTTCAATACTCCCGGCGAAAATTTCTTTTGTGGCTTCCATAATATACGTTTGTTCATTTGTTGGCAGGCTATAATCGTTGTTTGTTAAAACATCCATTATAAATTTGGGCCACGATAAGTGAATTCGGAAATATGAAAGTTCATGCTACATCTATGGATTATCTTGCTTCGAGATTTGAGGACGGACCACCTTCAGTTGTTCCGCAGCTTGTAAGCAACGGTGCAATGATGGAGAAACAGAACAGTTCTCCAGAGCAAAGCGAATGTCAATCACTGTTGGATGAGTCGCCGAAGCAAGAGAAAGCCAGAGAAGAAAACGTCGTAACAAATGAAAGCTTGGCTGACTGGATCGTTGTGGCGTGTGTTTTTCTTAGTAACTTATTAACTGCGATTGACTTCACTGGGTTCGGAGTTTTCTATCCATTTCTCGTGGATCATTTCGAGGCAACGACAGCGGCTGTCGGATGGTGCTCTTCTATCACCGGGTTTTTCCAATCTGTTGTCGGTAAGCAACTATATTCCTTAGCCAAATTGCAAGAAAAACAAACCCCGTGGCCTGAGCGTTTCTAAGGAGAGCGAGTTTTGCGGTCATCGGGGAACAATACTGTCGAGAGGCGACGAAGAGAGCCCAAAACGAGATATTTAGAGACATATTTTCGTCATTAGCACCTGCATTTCTATGGTGATAACAAAAAAGCCAACAAGATCCCATGGGACAAAATAGATGGAGAAATTGTGCCTACGAGTTTCAATTCTAAAGTTGACCGTTGAGTCTCTCTCAATTTGAAAACTTCCAATCCTGTCAAAGCAGCACTCTTTCTTCTCTCTACAACAGTCTCTCCCTATTCCACTTTGACCTATCTTGTAGGATGAAATATCGCGCGTGTCACATTAAATAAGTGCGAAATTTCTCCAGTGAAGTAATTTTGTTCGATGATGTTGGAACACAAGTTTACACGACCTAAAACGCTGATTATACTGGCATCTATGGAGTGATAATTCTTACCCTCGTCTTGCACGACTTCTAAGCATGTACATATCACATTGCGTTGAGCACAAACATTTACTAAGAAACTAGTGATGTGAATGTAATTTGGTTGATATGCTAAAATATCAGTTTAAATAATGTCACAATTCAAATAAAGTAGGCCTACCTTTGACAGAGAGAATCAATTCTTCGAGACTCAATCACAAATAGGGCCTATGTCTAGGTCCGATGTTTTTGCATTGCCATATTTTGAACAGGCATCAGCCCCGGAATTGGTGGTCCGATAGAATATCACCTAAGCATATGAAACTGACGGGTAGAAGAAGTCCTATAATAAAGCCAAGGTTGCGGCAGTAACCCTAGTCACACAGCTTAACTATAAGATCTTCATACTACCAGACTTAACCAGTGTAACGACAGATTCCTTCACATTTAAAAAGATCTTCACTAAGATTTCATCTTGATAAGACTATGTATATTTAGACCCGTATTACTCAGTTCTGCAGATCTATTTCGAGCGAGTAAGATCAAATGCCAAAAGTCATTAATAGAGTATACTTGCTGGGCGCTGCAACAAACTTAATACTAATATATGTCCTCTGGTTACGGTTGTCAGACGTCCGGCAAAAGGAGGACATGTCCTCCGTCTTGGCCTCATGTCCTCTGTCCGGCAGGCAAAGCTAAAAACCTGGAAATGTCCAGCGTTTTGTATGTTTGTTGTATTGGGCTATTATTTTGTGGCCGTTTTAGCGACTTTACATGCACATGTTGCCCTAAGTTCCCTTAACTAATAAACTAATTTTTTTATTGCAGCACTATTTTCGAGACATTTCTAGTCCATGATCTGAGTAATGTTACAATGTATCTATGGATTGTATTATAGGTCCTTGCAAATGTATAGAAGAATCCAGAAGCATGAGCTAAATGGCAGCAAGTTTATTTAGATTGACGTTACGTTACTTTACACATTCCTCGTTGAATCTAATACGTTTTATATAAGATGTGGTTCGTCAGTAACAAAGAACAACAAAGTAACAACTGCGTAGCAGCTGCTGCTTTTTACGTTACCAACATATCGATACAATGATTTTAAAACTGTTGGCCCAAGGATCGAGGCCTCTTTGCCGTCTTAAATCGGAATATCGAGGTCAGAAGCCACAAGGCGAAGGCCAAGGTCACGTATTACAATTTTGGGCCAAATAAACGACCAACTTGTTAGCGCATATAAGCACAACTCTGTTGTTGCTGTTGATGATTATACTGAGAAATAGAGAAAGAGAGCGGCTCAAGAGTCCCTGTGAATTTCTTTGAAATGGATACATAATATATTCAGTCGATTTATTGGTTGTTGTTTTTTTGTCTATCTTTAGCTCTGTTCGCAACTTATCCGATAAAGTCCTACGGATGTCGTTTGCCCGGTGTCGTTGGTTGTCTGCTGTCTTCGCTCGGATTGTCTCTCAGCTACTTGGCCCCGAATCTAATAACGATCTACTTTACCTACGGGGTTATTGCAGGTAACCACCGTTATTATCATACGCAGCATTCACTGCGATGTCTAAGGGTTACTTTTGGATTAGGCAATGTAATACAACTGCAAGATAATAGAAAAAAGGAGAAAGATAAAGAAGGGTCTTATAAGATCTATAGTGAAAACGAGAAGCAGGAATATAAGATTGAATCTCTTATGGTTAATGGGGTTAGGATAGAGGTTATTGAACTCATGGCTAACAAATTCAACAATTGCTTCTCTCAGAGAGGTTGCCATTGCAACCAGAGGCGCCGCCAGGCTTAAAAAATTTGACGCACACCCCACCCGTCTCCTCCCATCCACACCCGTACCCTTTCTGCCACTTGTAGTCATACACCGAAAATGACTCAGAATGACTCATACAAGTACAGTATAACACATGCATATGATATCATGATATTATTTATACATACTGTATGGTAAACCAAAATTACACAGTGAAATTGCCAAATATATCGATGCATGCCTAATCCTTGTGTGGATTTGATTTGGTGGGTGGACGCACGTGGGTCCAGTGCGTCACGCTGCCGGCGCCCCTGATTGCAACACACACTGGAGTATATTATTAAAGAAACTGGCAAACCAGTTCAGTTGCAGAATCTTATGCAATAAGTTTTTATCTCCGTAGGAAGATATTATGGTCCACCTTATCGAAAGCCTTAGCCAAGTCGAAAAGTCGAAAAAGTATTCCCATTGTATAGGCCTATTCGTTGCACTCTATGGCGAGCGATTCGCATTATCGCAGGAGTTTCTTCAGGTCCCATCTTTTCAAACCTTAAATTGCTTAATCTAGAACAGATCACTCAACGCTCATCGACTACGGTGGACACCTTCAAACGAGACTCAAAGCCCATTTCTTTAAAATCGCTTGTCATAACTAGACGTTAGGTTGTTAAGCGCCCTTGTAACGGCATATGCTGTGTTACGGCGCTGCAGAAATTGTCGTATTCATCATCATCATCATCATCATCATCATCATCATCATCATCATCATCATCATCAGATCAAGAGACTCCAAATTGGGGAAGTCATGTACCGTTATGACCATGGCTTGATTCCTCCCGCTTTCAGAAGTTATTTCCAGCATAGCACAGAAATACATTCCCATTATGCAAGAAATGCTAAAGCTTCTCGCTCCTCCTATGCCCTCATGAACACACGGTCATTCGCCATAAAAAATATAGGTAGGCCTACTTTTAGCTGGAAGATATTGCCTTCGAATATTCGCTTAGCACCGTATCTACTCATTTCAAAAAATGTCGAGAGCCTCCCTAGTCAGCGCTCGTTCACCTAGTCAATACGTATATTGCTAACTTATAGTTAAGGTAGGAACTTTATATACTTCATCGAGCAACCATTCTATTTACTAGTTTCCAGTGATGGGCACTAAACTATCTTTTTAAAGTTAAACTAAAACTATTTTCCAACAAAAAAATAGTTTAACTAAAGTTGGCAACTGATTTTGGAAATTAGTTAACTAAACTAAAAAGAGTCGTTAAACTTTTCCCAACTTTTTTCCAAATTTTACGACAAACATTTTCACAATAAAAAAAGGTTAAGTGAACTGTAATAATTGTCAATGACAGTTTCACCTTCAAACTATGCAATGTGCACTGTTCTGGCATACAGCTACAGGCATACTGTATGTAGTGTATGATTCTGAAAACAGGCCGTTAATGCTAAAACCATGCAGCGTTAAAATGATTTTTTTTGACAGTGTTCAATGTTCATTGTGGAAAAATAGTTGCATATTGCTGAATTTTTAGTGAAACTTTTTAGTTAGCAACAACTTTTTTTAGTTAAACTATGGTTTTAACTAAACTATTTCTTAGTTAAACATAATCCTTAACTAAGAATTTTTAGTTAAACTAAAAGTTAGCAACTTTTTAGTTAACTGTTGCCCATCACTGCACGTAGTTTCACAACCATTACATGTAGGCCTGATTTATTCTAACTGTTTTTGTAGACGTTCAGAGGCCGCAACTATTAGCAATTGTAATTAAGTGGCTCCATTTAGCGGAATCTAGATACCGTAAGGACATCCCATTGTAGCCCTTATGTGTCTCAGCTACTATTCTAATTACTTATGTCTTGTAGACATTGGTTGGAATAAAAATTTGATTGATTGATTGACCACGCGCCTAATTCATTCATGTTCGTTAGTGGCATGATCCTAGTCTACGAGAGTTTAAAAATATTTATGCCGAAACGCAAACTGAAACACCAGTAGGGGACCTACAACGGAAAACATATCTTTATAGGTTCCGTGGCTTCACATAATATTCTCAGTTTCAGACGATTCACCATGTAGTCCAGTACCTGGCCTGAGGTCCCGTTTGCAAAATGGTGTTGGGGGAAATTTTCACTGCCACTTAGTCAGTGGGTCCCTAGACATGAAAAATCACCGAGGTGCTTTTCTACCACAATGGCGTAACTCACGCTATGGCCAAATCCAAAATGGCCGCCGTCGGCCATATTGGAAAAATCATCTTTTTTGTTTCTTATAGTATATGCAAGTGTAATACCTCTAATATAACTAATTTTGGTATGTAGAATTCATTTCTGATATTATTTTCGCCATTCGAGGTCATCTTAACCTTGAAAGGTCACGGTCAAGGTCATTTTGTTACATCGACGATTTCTATACATAACTTAGCTGAATTTAGCATCAGAAACAGGTGTAATATCTCTAATTCAACTAATTTCGGTATGTGGAATTCATTTCTGATATTGTTTTCGCGATTAGGGGTCATCTTCACCTTCAAAGGTCACGGTCAAGGTCATTTTGTTACATCAACGATTTCGATTATACATAACTTAGCCGAATTTAGCATCAGAAACAGGTGTAATATATCTAATTCAACTAATTTCGGTATGTGGAATTCATTTCTGATACTGTTTTCGCGATTAGGGGTCATCTTCACCTTCAAAGGTCACGGTCAAGGTCATTTTGTTACATCGGAGACTTCGATTATACATAACTTAGCCGAATTTAGCATCAGAAACAGGTGTAATATCTCTAATCCAACTAATTTCGGTATGTGGAATTCATTTCTGATACTGTTTTAAAGGTTTAGGGGTCATCTTCACCTTGAAAGGTCACGGTCAAGGTCATTTTGTTACATTTTGTTACGCTACACACCATACTTCCAAGACCTGGGCTGCAGGAGATGTGGCAACAGTATGGCACTGGTGAAAAGCGGCGCATGCTTCCACTGCATCAAGCGGTCTAACAACTATGAGCATCACTGGCCAAAACAGTGATCAAGGCGCATGTACTGACCGGAGATGACTGCATGAGCAAGGTTGGGTCCAAACACGCAGCTATGACGTGTGATCCAGTACAGTACCTCACAAACTTTGGAGAGACAGACACGTTTTGCTAGAACAAGATGCAGCACTAGCAGAGAAGTACTTGGTACGTATCTGGGCAGGGGATAGGTCAACTACAACCTCTGAGACGTTCGACCAGCTGAGGTTCGAAAGCTATATCAGCGCAGTGTTGGAATTGACGCTGTCCCTCCTACAAGCAGTGAGATCAGAGGCCACATTCAACGAGGAGCCTTTCTGGTGCACAGAGCATGCAATCGACTTGTGACACCCAACAAACGCGAGGCAAGACTGCAACCATTAGAGCATGGATGGGAGGAACACTTCGGTGCACTGCTCCCATCAAAATGTCTAAATTAACTGCCACGGAGTCTGCTCACAATATGCAAGTGTGCAGGCAAGTGTGAAACTCGACGCTGTGGTTGCCATTCTGCGGCAGTTTTGTGCGCCATATTCTGCCATGGGAAGAAAGAACTATCGTCCTGTAAAAACCTACAACGCAAGAGTAACTTCCGTGCACACATTCAAGAAAATCTTATTAACTTTTTTGAATACAAATCAGCATCGAATGTAACAAGTCATATTTAGTGAATTAATTAGCTGAGGAGAGATTTTAGTCCTGTTTCTACTGCTAAATTCGGCCAACTTTAGTTATCTTAAGATTAGTTGATTATTTAGTTGAATTAGAGATATTACACCTGTTTCTGATGCTAAATTCGGCTAAGTTGTGTGTAATCGAAGTCTCCGATGTAACAAAATGACCTTGACCGTGACCTTTCAAGCTGAAGATGACCCCTAATCGCGAAAACAGTATCAGAAATGAATTCCACATACCGAAATTAGTTGAATTAGAGATATTACACCTGTTTCTGATGCTAAATTCGGCTAAGTTGTGTATAATCGAAGTCTCCGATGTAACAAAATGACCTTGACCGTGACCTTTGAAGGTGAAGATGACCCCTAATCGCGAAAACAGTATCAGAATGAATTCCACATACCGAAATTAGTTGAATTAGAGATATTACACCTGTTTCTGATGCTAAATTCGGCTAAGTTATGTATAATCGAAATCGTCGATGTAACAAAATGACCTTGACCGTGACCTTTGAAGGTGAAGATGACCCCTAATCGCGAAAACAGTATCAGAAATGAATTCCACATACCGAAATTAGTTGAATTAGATATATTACACCTGTTTCTGATTCTAAATTCGGCTAAGTTATGTATAACCGAAATCGTCGATGTAACAAAATGACCTTGACCGTCACGGTCAAGGTCATTTTGAAGGTGAAGATGACCCCTAATCGCGAAAACAATATCAGAAATGAATTCCACATACCGAAATTAGTTGAATTAGAGATATTACACCTGTTTCTGATGCTAAATTCAGCTAAGTTATGTATAGAAATCGTCGATGTAACAAAATGACCTTGACCGTGACCTTTCAAGGTTAAGATGACCTCGAATGGCGAAAATAATAACAGAAATGAATTCTACATACCAAAATTAGTTATATTAGAGGTATTACACTTGCATATACTCTAAGAAACAAAAAAGATGATTTTTCCAATATGGCCGACGGCGGCCATTTTGGATTTGGCCATAGCGTGAGTTTTGCCATTGTGGTAGAAAAGCACCTCGGTGATTTTTCATGTCTAGGGACCCACTGACTAAGTGGCAGTGAAAATTTCCCCCAACACCATTTTGCAAACGGGACCTCAGGCCAGGTACTGTATTAATGTAGGACCTTATAATTATTATCTCAAGGTAATGTCATATTTTAGAGATTGAATGCATTATTAATTAATTTATTCATTGACTATTTCACTGGATCTCAGTTGCTTCTACTGATCTGTGCCTTTCTAGGTCAGACTGAACTGTCAACCTACAGTTTATGCCCCTACTTCCATGCCATGGTAGAAAGATATTCAATATTTTTGAGCGACTTGCGCCATTACCGATAAATTGACTTTAATGACAGTATCAAGTGACAATCTATTATTATTTTTATTGCAGTGCATTTATTATGCGTGCGAGAAGAGTTGAATTTTAATCTGACATGCGGAGCACTTCTACGTGAAGGATTTTCTAAAGATCCCTGCGTACAAACCGTGTCCAAACTGCGTATAGAGAGGTTCAAACACGTACTCCCCGGTTACAATCCGAACATTTTCTAACTAACCGGTTTCCGTGCCCCATCAACAAAATTATATAAATTTACACAATCTAATGATTTCCATAGCACTATATTATCATAATATGCACGGAGCAATGGGTCGATGTTCGCTCGAAGTGAAACATCAATAAAAATTTATAATCCACTAGAGAATCCATTTCGAATAATTATGACTATAGCCATGTGCGAAAGGAAGGTCATTCGGCGAGGAATAAGACTGGCCATTCACCGTCGCATTCGGAGGCAAAATGAAGACGCTACGAAGCAGTGTAGCACGTAGCAGTGGCTTCCCATTCAGGTTAGCTTCACGGAGTGTTCTTCGTTCATTCAGTCGTTGATTCATTTGTTTGTTCTTTGCAAGTACTTTATTGAGTCATTCTTTCTTCTGATCTTTTTAGGATCAGGATCTGGCCTCGTTGTGCTATCGACAAATATTATTGTACATCAGAGGTTTACTCGTAACCGGAACCTGGCCACCGGAATCGGTTGGCTTGGATTTGGTTTGGGGGCCATAATCGGATCCATCGTGACTAATCAGCTTATCCAATCGTATAGCTGGCGAGGTGCCTTCCTCATTCTTGGAGCCATTCAAGCACAACGCATCCTACTCTGCCTGTTCTTCCGCACTCCAAAAAAATTAACGTCACAGTTAAGGAATGCTTCCGGAACAAGACCACAAAGAATATCCGGTCAGGTTATTTTGAGATATCTGAAAGAAACCTTTAACTTTTCCATTTTACGGCACGGGAGATATTCTATTTATTCCATTGCCTACTTTCTCCATGTGTTCTGCTTAAACGGCTACATGCCTCACACTGTGAACAGAGCCATCCACGTGGGTCTCACCTCTGACCAAGGAGTGGCCGCAGCATCATTAATCGGCATTGTGTCCACAGTAACCAGGGTGCCAGTTTCCATCGTTGCAAATCATGGAAAGGTAAACTCGTCTCTTGTTTTCGCCACCGGAATGTTTGCTGCATTTCTGTCGATTGTCGCAATCCTCATCAATCCAGGAATCATTGGGACAATGACGTCCACTGCACTGTTCGGAATTCATCTGGGTACGAACATGAGACTTTTTGAAATTCATTTACGTACGAACATGGGATTCGCTGAAATTTACTCTCTGAGATTCATGTAGTTACGAAAGTGATTGTTAAATTAATTTAAATATGAACATACGGTTTTGTATTGTATTGTATTGTATATGGGCATTTATAAAGCGCCTCTCGCGGTATATACCATTCAGAGGCGCTCCCAGTGCCCGAGACCCCGAGAGAAAAAGCAGGATTTAAGGTGAGAAAAGGAAGAAGCATAGACGGAGTCGACGCACCGGCGTGTGAACACGATAAACGCACACACTATATCTCAATGTATATATATTGTTTGAAAATCAAGTAGGCCTAACTAGGAAATAACTCTTTGAAATTCATTTTCGTATAAATATGATTATGAATTCTTTGAACACGAGTCTCCTTGAAATTTATTTATATGTTTGAATAGCAGTCTCTGAAATTCCTTAAGGTATGAATCCAGATCCTTTCATTTCACTCAACACCAGATTGTGCGAAACTTGTTAAGGTTCAGCAGATGCTTAGTTTAGGTAGGCCCTATTTGTGGTCCTACATGTGGAGCTTACGATAGCGTTAACACAGCAGTATGCAGATACAATGGAACTCATTTGGCATAGCGATATTTCTTTCTTTCTAAAGGCTGCACAATGACGGTGTTTACCATCGTCGCAGTTGATTTAATGGGTGTGGCCCTTCTTCCGAAAAGCTTAGCAATTCTGCAGTTCATTGGAGGTTTCGCAAGACTCGCTTCGCCTACCCTCATTGGTGAGTAGAATTTCCCTGATAGAAGTTAAATGGAACTTGCTTGAAAAATTAAAGGATATTACAGTCAGATAATGAGAAGAGAGTACATAATTGTTCCATATTTAGGTGTGAATGGGTATAAGTATGCATACGTACATGCATGCATGCTCAGGCAAGGAAGACGGTATAAATCGTAATCAGAATAGTAGGACCCACACATTTACTATAAGCCTCTGTTAACATTAGTCCTAAAACGTTGTAGTATGTCTAGGCCAGGGCATTATTCTCTGAATAGTTAAGCATAGCAGCAATCAAACTATCAGACAACTTTCCTTAGAGTTCACAATGCCTGACCACGAATCTCGGCAGGCAACCGAACTTGGAAATTACAAAATGACCAAGAAGGTAATAGTTCATGAATGTAGGCCTAATCGTCATCTCATCATTTATCTTTCTATGTTAGAACGCCTACTTTGGTAGCGATATCATAATCTCTCTTTTTTGGCTCCACGGTGAGATCGATAGATCTCGATTATGAGATCCCGTCTAATCCCTTGTATAGGTGAAAAGTTTCTATTAATTTTTCTTACAAGAACGCTTGGCTCATCGACACGTACTTGGCTTTCGGAAGTTTTGCTAAACGAGGTGTAACAATTTTTCATTTTAATTCATTTCAACAAAGGTTCTGTGTTATCCACGCATTATTAGTCATTCAAATTATAGACGTTGTTAAAACAACACATCGGATTATTGTCAAGCCAGTGTCCTCTGGTGTTCGTTTAACAGTCTATGTTTTATCGATGTAGGCCGATTGTTTGTTTTCGATGAAATTTTCTGTCACGTGTTGTTATCTGTTGTCATTCTTTATATAGCCCCTATGTTTAAGTTAGAAGCTCGACGAAGCATAGGGTTGGCCAGCTATTTTAGCGACAAGGTGGTGAGCCTTTCGTTGATATTCATCTAGGCTGTTGAACTCTTGGTCTATTTATTGTGCTTTGTGTTGTAGGTTGGATTTTCGATGTGACTCGGGATTACAACAAAGCGTTCGCCATCATCGGTTGCATGGCATTCGCGTCTAGCAGCCTCATGGTTGTCTTGACCTTTGTCACGAGATACCACCGGAAGTCCGTCGCCAAAGACATCGAATCATCTCCATCAGATAATGTACCCTCAAATCCACTGACATCTAAAGGCCAAACGTAGCAAGCAATAATGCGCATGTGTTTTGTTAGACCAGGGGTGGACAACATACGGCCCGCGAGCAAGGTCCGACCTCTGAGGACCATTGGACCGGCCCGGCTTTAGTGTCTTTTATATTAGCATTGTACCTGGAACTTCGATATATCCGGCTCTTCATGAATGTGTGGATATCTTCACGTCAGCCGACATTTAAACATCTGTTTCTTATATACTGTATTGAGAATCCGGCCTCTAGACTAGTCAACTATTTTACTACTCACGGTACGGAATCATCGATTTAATGACTCTCTGCATGAAACAAGACCACAGAGTGGGTAGGTTCGCAACTTATATACTATATAGTCTATGTGAACAGTTCTTCTCAAAGATGAAACTAACAAAATGCAAAACAGATGAAGACTAACAGATGATAATCTCTCCAATGAACTTTGAATTGCCACATCCAAGATTAAAGCAAGCATTCCGGATTTGTGTCATCAAAAGAAGTGTCAGATCCCACATTAATCATTAAATATAGCACACCAAGCAAATGGATACACTGTATAGACCAAAGGTTTTATGAATTTCTAAAACTGAAGAAATTTAAAAAATATTTTGTATTTTATTGTAGTGTAGGACTGTAGGTATTTGGATAATTATGTTTTCATCATAAAAATTACCTTCATTTACTTAAAACATAAAGTGTTAGTCCAAATAAAATAGCGGTTATTCCTCAATATTTAGTTTGAATAAACTTAATTTCTCATTTTCTGGGGCAAATGAATCTTCAACAATTAGCCCGCGGTTGGCATACGGCGCTTGAGCTGCCTTTAAAATCTTAGGGCGGCCCTCTGCTAAAACAAGTTGCCCATGCCTGATTTAACACTTTAACAACGAGAGTGTACTTAGAGCAACTGGAAACCTATGCGGATCGTCATAAAAGAGTTAATCTTATCTCTAAAGGGGAGGGGGGATAGAGTAGTGGTAACACTCATGGCCAGGAGAGAATAAGGTACGCGGATCGACTCCCGTAAACCCCTCTAGGGCGGCGCCTTATATGGCTGCCAAACCGTGTGTTGATTAAGATCTTGATAGTACTTTCATGTTTCAATGTAATCTTACTGCGTCTGTCGGTTTGAAATAATAAAGAATATAATTAATTATTAAAGCACGCATTTCTAACATTCGTTTTAGTAGTATAGGAATACAATGAGTTTAATCTGTTCGTGCAACGTCTACTAAGTTTTACACTTTGTGGACACTTTTTACTTTAGATACGACAATTGTGAACTCGCACTCCATTAAGAATATGGAGTTACTTCTTTGAAAATTATTTAAAATGCTTTCTACAAAGTGAAGCGGTTGAGGCAAGCAATCCAGTGTGCACGTGGATTTCTTAACACTGGCACTCCTCGGATTCTGGAAATTGAGAATGTGAATTTATTCAGGCATAAATTCCACATGTAAATAGTGTACACTTGACATGGATTGACCTGGCCAGAATCGGTGTTCGCTGTCCGTATTGCTGAGTGAGGCCTGTAATGAACCAGTTTCAATAACAGGGAGGAGCGTGCTTAACTTGAGGGGAGGGCCAAGAATTCGGGAGCTATGTGACAAATTATATATAAGCCGTATGGAATCACAAAGGGCCTCTCTTTTTCTGCCTATTTTGTCCATTCATTTATTCATTCTAAGGATTTGATATAGCGCCCCTTCAAGATACCTGGTACCTACTCAGAGGCGCTCCCAGCTCAACCACAGCTAAAGAAATGAGACTTGAGGGACTTTTGTAATTCCGTTGAGTTGATGTTTGGTGCTGCTGGTTTTGCTGCGTTGGATGTGACAATCATACGAAAGGGAGAGAGGAAGTCTTGTTGTGTTCTAAGACTTGGCAGTATAATTCTCCAGCCGGGTTGCGTGATAGATATGCACGTGTGAGAGGTAAACCGCAGACTATATGATCCACTGGTGGCTGCACTGGTCGCTACAGTACCCTGGGAAACAGCAGCCATCGGTATCCTGGCGAGACAGTCCTCGTCTTGCGCAGATTCCTCTATAATTTTCTTTTATTTGGACTAATACTTAATTGAACTCAGTTTAAGTTGTTTTTTTTACTTGACTAAAGCAGGTTTTCTGCTTGCTTGGAGACGTTTTCATCTCGTGATCGATGTATGAGAATGCATACGTAAATTATATTGACAGACAAGATATTAATGCAGTTACACAGTCAATATTTTCATAGATGTGCAGAAAAAGAAACCTAAAACTATAGCGTTCAAAATCGAAACAATGTTCAAGATATACGAAACAGCAGCGCATACTGGAATCAATATTTTTTAATAATGCGCATTTTCCAGTTTTTGATTGTTTCTAAAATATTGCTTGAAAGGAATTAGTTGGATCAATGTTTCTTTCTTTATTTCATCATATTTTCTGGCACGTCATTTGCGTACCTACAGATATCCATCCATTCATTGGCCAAGATATTTGAGACATACTAAGAAGGAGCTATGTTAATGACCACATTACTAAAAAATAGATCACTCACTCACTCCTACTCACCACTCGCTCACTCGCTCGCTTGCTAACTCGCTCGTCCATCCAACCCATGGTGCACAGTCAGTTTAAAACGAAGCATAAATGTTTTTAAAGTGCTTTTATGCAGTGCCATGTATTAAATAAGTAAGTAGACCTATGGGTTTTCTTTATTACTACCAACTTCCTATACGGCACTTTTAGCATTAAGTTTGTAGCAGCGCCCAGCAAGTAAGCCCTATTAAAGACTTTTAGCACTTACCTCACTCGCTTGAAATTGGTCTACAGAACTGAGTAATATCGTCCATAGAATCTCATTGAAATTAAATCTGAGTGATCTTTTTAAATGTGAAGGAATCTTTCGTTTAATTACTTTCAAAATTCGGTCAGATTTTATCTATTTCTAGATATATTTTCTATATAGATGTTTTCTTTTGTATTTATCTGGACGCTTGCTTGAACGCCTATCGATGAATAGGCCTGCACGCTCAATATCTGAAAGAAATCTAATCTGTAAACTTTTACCAAAGAGTTTTAGAATTTACTATTAATTTTTGAATTCATGTTAAATTTAAAAGATGCTTAAAGGCCTATTTAGTCAGCAGAAATTTAACAGAAACAACAATGTAGCCTAAAATGCACAAATGGGATGACTGCTCCCTCTGACAACAGCCACCTCGCAGTGACCTCGCTGAAAAGGAGAACGTGAACGTTTTCTGTTCCCCTCCATGTCCAATCTATAGGCCATGCTTTCCTATTACGCCCTCTATAACTCGTCTTGCACTTTCACATGAGAGGTCGTTGCACCCTGTTGCTAGACAAGGGCCGAAGTCTGCGTTGTTTCGAATCATAAATTTGCTATAGCATACAGAGCTGACTGATAGCAGTGCGGGAATTGCAGAAAAAAGACTGCATGGGGGTGTTGAACATTTTATCCGTATTTTACAAAATGAGGTCAACGAAATTTGAAAGCAGCTGATTTGAACATTTTATCCGTATTTTACAAAATGAGGTCAACGAAATTTGAAAGCAGCTGATTTCAACGCTAGCAGGTTTGCAAGTCAGACTCGAATCAAAATCAATTCCTTTGTTGAGAAAATTCATAAATGCATACATGATAGGCCTGGGTAAATATTCAAAGTCGGGTAATATTAGGTAACCGCATCATAAATAAAAATCGGGTAATCATATTTTTAAAAATCGATTCATGTTTAAATAAACATTAACTGCTAGACTCATTTCTTCCAAAACCAATTTGGAATATTTATATATTATTTTGATTTATTGAAAGAAATCATTTAAATGTCAGGACCGCAACCGGTAACCAGCGTAGGTTCACTATTTTCAATTCCAAGTAGTAACTAGTGCATTGCAATAAATATATAAAATTGTATACATTTTTAGAGGAACTATAATTTTTTATGAAAGTGTATATCAAATTATGCATCAGGAATTCGTTTTCAGTTTTAAAATATTTTTTGAAGTTGTGTAACTTACTTACTATTATTTCTGTCAGCACCGCAACCGCAACCAGTGAGCACCTATTAGTGAACTATGTGTATATTGATTTCGCGTGCGCTTTGGTACATTGTATCAACTGCCTCTTGATTTAGAGATGCATATTGCCAAAGTAATTTATGATAATTTAAAACAGGTTATTTTCAATATATTTTCGGTTAAGCTTTACGAGTATGTTTATTGAAGGTCAGCACCGCAACCGATAATACACACATACCACTAATGTTTAAGTAATTTTATTTGTAATATATCAGATCGCAAGCAAGTACTGAAGAAACTGGACCTGTCAGTTTGCACACGCGTCAAGCTGGGTTGGCGTAACATTTATATTTCAAATAAATTGTCAGCACCGCAACCGTCAGCACCGCAACCATGCAAGCAGCCGCGGTGCTGACTTCACGGTCGCGGCTCTGACACATACTTAGTTGTTAGGGTTTCAGTAGCTCTGAAGATAAATAACCATTGTGTTTTGACAGTATATTCAATTCTTCCATGTTATGCAGTTTACATGAACTATAAAACTACCAGATAAATTTTTGGTATTCAGCTTGTTTCCTGACATTTTGATTGGTTGCGGTGCTGACATAATGTGGTTGCGGTGCTGACATGGGTGTGGTACACCGACAATTTTTGAAAAAAAATATTCATGTGGAACTAGGGCATATCCGTTATGAACCATATTCTAATATCTTTACACTATATTTGTATTTTTGTTTTGGTAACTTTTTACAATAAAAATCGTAACTTTTTATTTTTTATTTCAACCAACTGAAAATTACCCATTCTCAAATATTCACCCGCCTACACTATGAAATTTATTATCTTTGTCACAGACTCAGAGTCCTATAATGTTAAATCACACTAGCACAACTGTGGGGGTTGGAAACGACCCCCGGGGTGTGCAACACTGTGCAATGAAGATAACTAGTGGTCCTTAGAAAGACTAGGGTTTGACTCCCAAACCCAGACAACTCCCACCCTGACTGATAGGTCATCGAATTTGTAAGTTGTGCTGCCAGGTAGAATAGACAGCGGATGCTTTTGTAGTAGCCTACTACAGTATAGCAATTAAGTTGCAGTTTCTCCGGCTAAAAATACACGATTTGGAAGTGGACCAAACAGTCTGATTAATGAGCCAATATATGAGCAGTTATCGCAGACGCATCGGTAAAATTGCTGATGGAGATAAAGGCTTATAGCGTGTGGAATAATGCAGGCCTACGTTGTGAATGTGCAGTAAAGGTGTGATGATGAGATCAGAATGCATTTTACGGCAACAATAAAAGACCCATAAGCCTACGCTTATTCATTTGTTGGCAGTCATGTTGTCGTGGTTTGCTAAACGCATGGGCCTATTACAAATATGAGCCATGGTTGACGAATTAGAAAATATCAAAGATCATCCAATATCTGTGGTTCCTCTCGCTTCGAGATTTAAAGACGAGCCGCTTGCAACTGTTCTGCAGCTGGAAAGTGGACAGGCAACGATGGACAAAGAGAACAGTTCTCCAGACCATAGCGAATGCCAATCACGGCTGAGCGACTCACCACAGCAACAGAAAACCAGAGAAGCAAATGTCGTAGCAAAGGAAAGCTTGGCTGACTGGGGCGTAGTGGCGTGCGTTTTTCTTAGTAACTTATTATATGCGATTGACTTCACTGGGTTCGGAGTTTTCTATCCTTCCCTCGTGGAACATTTCGAGGCAACAACAGCGGCTATCGGATGGTGTTCCTCTATTAACGGATTCTTCTATGCTGTTGCCGGCAAGTAAACATATTCCTTAGTCAAACTACCGCAAAATCATACCCCGAGATCTTATGCCCCAAAGCTGGAAACTTTGTTCTGATGAAAACATTAGACTTTATAAGCGTATTGTGCACATTTCGCATATCCGCAGGAAGCCTATCGAGTTTCAACACTAGAGTTAACTTTATTCTCTGGCTGAGTCTCTTTCTCTTTTTCTTTCCCTCTTTTCTCTTTCCCCTCCTTTTGTCTACCTGTCTATCTCTTTCCCGCTGTCTCTCTCTCTCTTTATTTGACGACTTTTGATCCTGCGAAAGTAGGCCTCTCTCTTCTCTCTACCACTCTCTCCCTATTCCATTTTCACCTATTGTAATAAAACATGGGCAGTCGACGACAATATTATTTCTCTGTAGCATAGAATTATTGTTTTATTTGTATTGTTTAAACAGTTATTAAATATATAATATAAATTAGAGTTGATTAACGCGAAGCAAAGCGTGGGTAGGCTAATTAGACGATCACGCCTGTCATAGCGTTGGACAGAGATAGAGAGGAGCGAGGGCACGACAACACTATGGGAGCGATGGAAGAGTGTGATTGGGGGAGAGATGGCTGAATGACAGGCGGGGCGAATGAGAGAGTTTAATAGCGAAGAAGTGAGCGAGAGGGGAATTCGCTAACGAACGCCCATGCAGGCAAGATCGAAGGGCCGGAGTACAGTGCATCTCTTTAACGACTTGAGCTAGTAAACTTGTGGGCTCAAGCGAATCACGGACTCTTCTTATGTTATGTCAAGTTTATCGTTCTTTTAGATACGCTGTATAGATTTGTATGATGATACTCATCAAAGTAAGAACGTCTCGTTATCTTTTTAAGATAAGATCGAACACCCACGTGCTAGCAGCAGCTAAGTTCCCCGGCCGATGATTAGACAAAGAATAAATAGCACCGTTTGCCACCAAATACTGAAAGAAGTCTCGCGGTCCTCTGATCACTGAATTAGACGGCGGCCGAAAGACGAAGCAAACGGCTTCTTTTCCGGTAAAGGAATCTTCTCCAGTAGGCCTACACCTATCTTGCAGGATGAAATATCGCGTTTCTCACATTAAAACTTCCCAAAATCTTGACCTAGTAGTAGTAGTAGTAGTAGTAGTAGTAGTAGTAGTAGTAGTAGTAGTAGTAGTAGTAGTAGTAGTAGTATTAGTAGTATTAGTAGTAGTAGTAGTAGTAGTAGTAGTAGTAGTAGTATTAGTAGTAGTAGTAGTAGTAGTAGTAGTAGTAGTAGTAGTAGTAGTAGTAGTAGTAGTAGTAGTAGTAGTAGTAGTAGTAGTAGTAGTAGTAGTAGTAGTAGTAGTAGTAGTAGTAAAAATGGCAGTTTATATGACCCCGTAACACATACATGCCGTTACGAGGGCGCCTCATAATCAACTAACGGCAGGGTGGGCTTAGGAAGGAGATAAGTCTTAAGCTTGGATAACAGGAGGTAGAGAGTCCAGCACCTGGGGCCATCGACCGAGAAGGCGCGTTCTCCATCCGTCGAACGTGGATATCGCATTTCGCCTGCGACCGGAGTTGCATCCCCGACGAGGAGGAGAGCCTCTCGATTCAGTAGTCGCGTAAGTAGTGCGGTGCCACTCTTTGGAGAGACTCGAGAGACCAGAATACGAGCATACAGATATTAAACTCAACATGAAAATGGACCAGCAGTCAGTGAAGGACGTCGCGAAACAACCGTTTCACGTGTTCAAACTTCCTCCGATTGAAAATTAGCCTGGCAGCGGGTTGAGAACACAGCAGACGATTCAGAAGGTACCTGGGCGCCCCGGCCGCATATTCCCAAATCCCAACACGTATAGCAGTTCTTAAATACCTAGGGCTTAGGTTTAGGGTCAGTGTAGCCTTTGCATTTTCTGCGATTAAAAAGCTATACCTACGAGTGGAAGCTGGATATTTTGGGGACTAAAAGGCTATACCTGCGAGTGGAAGCTGGATATCTTCATTGCATGAATTTAATTCGGGTGAGAAACGACTAAAAAGCTATACCTGCGTTTTGAAGCTGGATTTACGTGCGAATAAAAAGCTATCCGCGCGATGAAAGCTGGATATATACATTGCAGAAATTTCATAATTTTTTCTTAACCAATAGCGGCGAAAATAAATTTTGAATATCGATGTATTGCTGTACGTGTTGGGATTTGGGCAAATGCGCCCCGGCCAACAAGCTATTACAACGGTAGGCTACACCTGAATGGTGATGAAGGCGGCAACGGTCGCTCTCGCCGCTTCGAGGTAAGGACCTATATACAGCCCCTCAGGAGGCGGAACTGACGGAAACAGCAGCCTACCGTTCACGCCACGTGACCCCCTCAATGGTGTACAGGTCAGACTCCAGAGTGACGCCAAGATCACGGACGATAGTCACCGGTCAAATCAGAGACCCACAGACGCTCAGTTTGTCGGCGTCGAGATTCAGGCAACGTCTGCTGGTCGCATACCATAGAAAGTCAGTCTTCTAAAGCTTAAGACGTAATCTGTTGGAACGCAACCACTCAGCGATCCGCTAGACGACCAGCTCCATCCACCGCCACTTCCAGTCGTCGGCGTGAAAGTGAGAACACAGGCCGAGGCTAGCAGCCAACTCAGCTGTATAGAGGAGGAACAACAGCGATTACAGCACAGAGCCCCGAGGGACACCGCAGACGAGAGAGCGGACATATAATAGGACACCGTTGTAGAGCACAGTATGAAGTCGACCATCGAGGTATGAGCGAAGCAAGTCGAGAGCGACCGAACGAACACCATAGCGCTCGACCAACACGTCATGGTCAACTGTATCGAACACCGACGACAAATCGAGCAGACCGAGCAGCCATACCCTAAGCCGCTGCCGTTAGCAGCCGAGCTGAAAAAGTTTATGAAAGTCGATAAACCGTTTAGCTTAAAAACCGCCGAGAGTTATTTCACGGCTAGCCGCCGGTGTCACGAAATAGAGTATCGCCCACACATGCGTATCCCCCTTAGCGAAATGGAGTATTCGGTTTAGCTTGCATTTTTGGCGGTTTCTAAGTGTATTCAGTCGTACTGTTTGGATTTATTGCACACATAAAATTTTTGAATTGCGTATCTTTAGTTTGTACGTCGACCTGAAATCAATTTACTTTGTTTTTGGTGATTTTGACTGGAATTTCGTCTAGGCTATCGTGATGCGTATGACGAGGGGGGATAGAATCGTTCATCCCACCGGATACTCTAAACCGGTTTATTCCATCCGGGGGGATACGCTTTAGGGGGGGATAGAATATCTCGGGACACCTGCATAAATTTAAATTCAACTAGAAGATGCAAACAGTTGTTATTATAAAGTTTGCACGCCGGCTTGCTAGTTTGTAGGCTACTTAGTGCGCAATGAGCGGTGAATACTAAGTCAATTACATGGCCATCTAATGGTAATCGTTTATTGTAAGGCCCTATCTAGGCTGTGACTGACTGTCCTACGTTCTTTCAAGCGAATGCACTATAATTTTATTCAGCCGATTGAGTTACTCTTGTTTTTTTTCAATTATCGACCTGTAGCTCTGTTCGCCAGTTATCCGATACAGTCCTACGGATGTCGTTTGCCCGGTGTCGTTAGTTCTCTGCTGTTTTCGATAGGATTGTCTTTCAGCTTCTTTGCGCCGAATCTAACTACGATCTACTTCACCTACGGAGTCATTGCAGGTAAACATGATCATGTCCGCTCACTTCGATCTACATGGATTAATTTGGGATTAGATAAACATGGATTAATTCGGGATTAGATAAACTAATACAACTGCAAGGTAATAGAAAAAAAATAAAAGATAAAAGTAGACAATACTCAATACTGTCGTGCCCCATCAACGTAATTATATATATTCACAGAATCTAATGATTTCCATTATGATAATGCAAAAGATATCAGTCAACGTTCGCTTGAAGTAAAACGTCAATAAAATTTCATAATCCACTAGAAGACCATGTCGACTATGAGCACTGATGTGCGTAAGGGAGATCATTCGACGACGAAAAAGACTGGCCATTCACCCTCGCATTGAGAGGCTAAATGAAGACGTTAGGAATTCGTACCATTGGCTTCCCTTGAGGTTAGTTTAGCTGAATGTTCTAACTTCTTCGTTCACTCAGTCGTTGATTTATTTGTTTGTTCTTTACAAGTACTCTATCGAGTCATTCTTTCTTCTGTTCCTTTTAGGATCAGGCTCTGGCCTCGCTGTGCTATCGACATATATTATTGTACATCAGAGGTTTACCCGTAACCGGAACCTGGCCAGCGGAATCGGTTTGCTTGGGTTCAGTTTGGGTGGCATAATCGGATCCATCGTGACCAATCAGCTTATCCAGCTGTACAGCTGGCGAGGTGCATTCCTCGTCCTTGGAGCAATTCAAGTACAACGCATTCCACTCTGCCTGTTCTTCCGCACACCAAAGAGATTAACCTCACATTCAAATCATGCTTCTGGAACCACTTCGCAAATAATGTCCGGTCAGATGATTTTGAGGTATCTGAAAGAAACCTTTAACTTTTCCATTTTACGTCACGCGAGATATGCTGTGTATTCAGGAGCCTACATTCTCCACTTATTCTGCGTCTACGGCTACTCGCCTCACACTGTGAACCGAGCAATCCACGTGGGTCTCAGCCGTGACCAAGGAGTGACCGCAGCATCATTAATCGGCACTATGTCCACAGTAACCAGAGTGCCAGTTTCCTTCATCGCAAACCATCCAAAAATAAACTCATCTTTGGTTTTCGCCATCGGAATGTTTTCTGCATTTCTGTCGATTGCCGCGATCTTCATCAATCCAGGAATCATAGGAACAATGGTGTCCACTGCACTGTTCGGAATTCATTCAGGTATGAACATGAGACTTTTGAAATTCATCTTCTTACGACATAATAGGCCTACTCTCTGATATTCACGCCAAAGATTTATGTAGTTATGAACATGACTATTTCAAATTAATTTAAGAAGGAACGTGAAAAACTTTGAAATTCATATAGGCCTAATATGAAGACAACTCTTTGAAATTAATTTTCCTATAAATATGATTCTGGATTCTTTGAACCTGAGACTCATTGAAATTTATTTACATTATTTAAACAGCAGTCTCTGAAATTCCCGACTCCTTTAATTTCGCTCAGCACCAGATTGTGCTAAACTTGGTACGTGCGGTCCTACATGTGGAGTTACAATTGCGATGGCACAGTAGTGACAGTAACATGCAGAAGTAATGAAACTTAATCGGCAGATCATAGCAATATTTCTTTCTTTTTGAAAGGTTGCACAATCACGGTGTTTACCATCGTCGCAGTTGACTTAATGGGTGTGGCCCTTCTACCGAAGAGCTTAGCAATTCTGCAGTTCGTTGGAGGTTTCGGAAGACTCGCTTCACCGTCCCTCATTGGTGAGTAGAATTTGCCTGATTGAAGTTAAATGAGATTCACTTGAATAATTACAGTATTTTAGTGCCCCTACAATGAGAAGACAGTACAAAATTGTTCCTTATTTATATGTTCGACCCAATTATGATTGTGCATATTTATGTATTCGTACATGCGTGGATGCGCAGGCAATGAAGACGGTGCAAATCGTAATCCGAATAAGTAGACGCACATTTACTATAGAAGTCTCGGTTAGCAGTAGTCCTAAAAAGTTGTAGTTTATCTAGGCCAGGGCATTTCTTTCTCTGACTACTTAAGCATAGCAGTAATCAAACTATCAGACCACTTTCCTTAGAGTTTACAATGCCTGACCACGAATCTCGGCAGGCAACGGAAAATGGAAATAAGAAAATGTCCAAGAGGTAATAGTTTATGAATGTTTGCCTAATCTTCGTCTCGTCATTATTTTATCTTTCTATGCGAGAATTCCTTCTTTGGTGGCGATATCATAATCTCCTTTTTCAGCTCCACGCTGAGATCGAAAGCCAAGCATCTGCTGCACACCACGAAGAAACATTCTTTCCCTCTGGCTGGTTGAACTAGTTTCGTCATCTCTATTTACCAAAGAGGGTTCTCGTCTTGCGCTCAAAACATCCTTTTAGTGACGGCAATAAATCTGGATGAAAATGTGTGACAAACTACCAGCCTAATCCATCTTTTTAGTCCAAAAGTTTCCAGTTCTTCCGTGGACGT
This sequence comes from Allolobophora icterica, assembly GCA_963556255.1. NCBI lineage: Eukaryota > Metazoa > Annelida > Clitellata > Crassiclitellata > Lumbricidae > Allolobophora > Allolobophora icterica. Next base: position 13,783,276 of record OY744606.1, read on the forward strand.
AGAGACTATTTTCTTATAAGAACGTGAGACAAGGTGCATTGTTTTCAACGACACCTACCCTTACTATCAGACAATTGCTACTATTTTTTATTTTAATTTATTGGAACAAAGGTTCTGTATTAAGTCTTATCCACGCTTTAGTGGTCATTCACCTTCTGGACGTTTTTAGAACAACATCATCAGTGTGCTAAACAAGCAGTGGATCTCCTCAATTTTCTCCTAGTTTACGACATTAATTAATGTTTTATCCACGCATTATTAGTCATTCCAATTCCACACGTTGTTAGAACACCATCGGATTTTTGTCAAACCAGTGTCCTTTGGTGTTCGATTGTCAGTTGATGTTTGATCCATGTAGGCCCCATTGTTGTTTTCAATTAAATTTTCTGTCACATGTTGTTTTCTGTTGTTATTTATATATGTTTAAGTTCGATGGAACATGGTTTTGGCTAGCTATTTTTAGCGATAAAACAACGAGCCTTTTGTCATATGCATTAATTGTGGGTAGGTGTTTTGTTAGGCTCTAGAGTGGGTAGGCGTGGTTTATATGTAATTATGTATATGCTTGTATAGTATAGTGACAGTATAGCTATATAAAGACTTTGCTAGGATAGGACAATGTATAATTAGTATAGAGCATACGGCTTTAGCCAATCAAAAGAGCTGTATGTGCATGCCTGTGTATGTATCCTGTATATAAAGATCGTACGTGGTAGTATTAAATCAGTCATAACTTGTGTTTGACTCAGTTGGTCGGTTTAATAGAGCTGACATTTTGGTGGCAGCGGTGGGATGCGAATATCCCTGGCTACGCAACAGTGCCGAAGAGACTGTTTGTGTGTGACCAACGTAGAGAGATAACTACAACAAAATAGTTATCTGTGTCTGAGTGGTCGAGTGGGCCCATCCACAAGTCGAACTCGGACGGAAATCAGCAGTTGGTTAGTGGATGCGATAAGGGCTGATCATATTTAGGTCTAAGTCGTATCCGCTGCCTTCTGTGTGATTTGGGGTGTAACGGAGGAGGCCAAGCTGATTCGGGATCAAGGAAATCAGACGAAGCCAAGCAGTTCGGTATCCAGGTCAACAGTACACGCGGTGACTGAAGCGGACGATTTCTGGTGCCGTGAATTGGAGAACAAGCCGTGCAACGGATCGACAGGCGAAGTTCTGGATCGACAGACGGTGAACAAGTCGGAGACAACCGGATCTGTTGGTGATTTCAACGATAACGGAAGAAAAGAAAACCGTGGTTGAAGATAAGTTGAATTTGTGTACACAATAGCTTGACAATTATCACTTTTGTGTGTAATTTTGCTTTGTGTACTGATTATTTGGTTCTTGAATAACGTGTCAAGATGGAGCGTCTTTCAAGTGAAAGACAAGCTCAGTTAAAGAAAATGTCGACCGAGAGGGTCAGAGAAGCGTTGGTAAGGTATGGTAAATCGGAGGATGAAATGGTTTTGCTTGACAGAGAAGCACTTTTGGAAGAGTTGGCTATGGCGTGGATTGCAGAAGAAGGAGAGGAATATGAAGGAGCGTTTGCAAAAGTGGAAGAAGAGAGTAGAGAGTTGGACGGGGAGAGGCAAAGAAGGATGAGTGCAGATCGAGAGGAGAGATTGAGAATGGAGGAGTTGGCATTTAAGAGAGAGGAGAGAAAGAGAAAAGAAGAAATGGCTTTGAAAGAAATGGCTTTAAGAAGAGAGGAAATGGAGATGAGAAAGGAGGAGATGGCATTTCAGAAAAAACAATTACAGATGCATATGGAGAACATGGAGACAGAAAGATTGAAATGGAGAGAGCGTGAAGAAGAAAGGTTAAGAAAGAAGGAGGAGGAGGAGAAAACGCCTATTGTGAAAATGAAAAGGCTAGGTGATGCAATGAAGCATGTTTTACCTAGGATGCCTGCTGATTTGGGAGACATACCCCTGTATTTTGAAACGGTTGAAAATGCTTTCAGAAGTTTTAAAGTCGAGATGGCGTTTTGGGTAAAACTGCTCTTACCCTTAATGACACACAAAGCAAGAGCAGTGTTAAACAGACTGGCTTTTCAGGACCATGATGATTATGATCGGGTCAAAGATTATATTCTCCGAGAATTTAAACTCACTGCCCGTCAATACAGATCACAGTTTTTTGAGGCCAAAAAATTGCCTGATGAGACTTTTACTCTATTTAATACCAGATTAAAGAACATTTTTAATTATTATTTACGGAGCAGAGATGTCAAACAGAGCTTTGAAAAGCTGGCCGATCTAATGGTGGCCGATAGGCTGAAAGAATCCTTGGGACCGGGACCACTTCAGTTTGTTCTAATGAAAGAGGGAACAGATTGTTTGACATCTGATGTTATCGCCGAGTTGGCCGATCTCCACGTGAATAATAAAATTGGTTATTTGGGTCAACCGAAAGCATTTTCCAGTCAGCCAAGACCGCAAGAGAATTACGTACAGCAGGGCAAGGTTCAAGGTAATGGAGGCATGAAGGACATGTCTGTTAAGGAAAAAGTATTTCCAAGTAAATATGTAAGACCTGAAGAGAGGAAAGGTTTTACTGCAGAAAAGAGTGAGAGAAGGTGCTGGGCTTGTGGTGATAAGTCACATCTTTTGAAGAATTGCTGGAAAAAGCAATCAAAAGAAGTTTCTTCTAGGGCGTGTGCATTAGAAGATATGGAAACACCGGTTATTCAGGTGATTAACAGACCAGAAAGTGAAAATTTGGAATCGACCGAGACTGAAGCGAAGGTCGTAATGAAGTGTGTGGTGGAGAATGAAAGAAAGACAAGCAGGGCAGAGAATGAAAGAATGAAGGAAGAAAATTTTAATTGCCCTAAGCCTGATGTGGTTCTTAAAAAAGCGACTTTACAACATGTGGCAGTGGAGATCAGACAGAATGGAAGTGAGAATAGACGGATAAATTGCCTAGTTGATGCTGGGACAGAAATTCCCGTGCTAAGTCAGGAGGTAATACAAGGCATGCCTGTGGAAGAAATGGGAAGAGTAAGCATTCAATGTGCTGCTGGCCAGCCGATTTCTGCTAAATTGGTCAAGCTTGAATTGAGAATGGCGAATAATGAAATCGATGACAATGGCAAGTGGCTAAATAGTGGACCTTTTATGCCAATCATATGTGCAGTTGTTGAAAACATGACGGGAAAAGAAAACTGTCTTCTTCACCCAGAGTTCATTGCAGATTTAAAACAATTGCCACAAATTCATATTTTGGACGCACAGGTGCAGTCAAATGTAATGACAAGGGTACAAAAGATAAAAGCTGAACAAGAGATGAGTAAAGAAGTAAGCCAAACTGAAGAGGCAGATGATTTGGAGAAATCTGAAACAACAGATATACATTTGGATAGTCTTATTGACACAGAGAAAACTGGTGTAGATAATAATACATTATCATCACAACAGCAAGTAACATCATCATCGCAACAACTACAACAGCTTGTAGATTTATCAGATTCTGTTTTGTTTGCCAAGCAACAACAGGAAGATGAGTCTTTGCGGAAATGGTTTGATAAGGCGAGGAAAGATAATTCTGAATTTTGTTTGTGTAATGGTCTGTTACATAAACGAATCATTATTACTGGGCAGATCGTATTACAGTTGGCTGTGCCAGAGGAAAGGCGGATGCAGATAAAGAAATTGGCACATGCATCAGTTTTGGGAAAGCATTTTGCCGAGGAGAAAACCCGTGAGCGGATATGTTTGTCTTTTATTTGGCCGTCGATCAGAAATGAGATAAAGGACTGGTGTAAGTCCTGTCCCGAGTGTAGATTAAAAAGCAGAAAATTAACGCTAGATCGAGTGCCAATTACTCCCATTCCACGAGAGAGAATCAGTTTATCTTTTGTTTGGCCCGCAATCAGGCAGGATAACAGTGAGTGGTGTAAGTGCTGCGCTGCGTGCCAAATGAAAGCTTTGAAAAATGTTGACGTACATAATCAGTTGAAACAAGAACAATATGTCCACCAGTACAATAAACACGCTAAAAAGAAATCGTTTGAACTGGGAGACACAGTTATTGTTTTGTTCTCCACTTCATCTAACAAATTAATGTCTAGTTGGCATAGTCCTTGCAACATTTTGCAGGAAAGATCAAAGGGCTCATATTTGGTTGACATGGGCGATGGTAGTAAAAGGGTTGTGCGTGCCAATAAGCTACAGAACCTTGAAACAAGAACATTAGCATGTGGTCTTGTGATTAACGAAAATGAAGTGTTTGAGTAGATTACTAACACGGGGTTGGGGACATTACCGTAATTACGTTTAAAACCAGTTTTGACTGGCCAACAACACCCAGTTTTTCTGGTCCCCACCACTCCATTATCTCACCGAATTAAGAGGATGCCGATCTATACCATCTAGGCTTCCAGAGGGTCCTGAAACCCACGGACAATTATAGCAGGCCGACTTCCAGGGCCTCCAGAGGGCCCACGAACGCTTTGTGTGACCATTTTCATAGTTGTGACTGATAATATGGTCACAAGTGTCACAGTGTCACACTGAGCGGCTTCGGGACAGGGCCCACAGACCCTTGTCAAAGATTGGTTTCCAAGCAGTGCCTATGGCTATCATGGCTTAGAAGTCTTTTGAATCGTGGTGTTAAGTGAGTCTTTGAAATCAGGCTCAATAGAAAGTCCTTTGATATAAAGACCGTCTCTAAGCCAATTCGGCCAAAGCCAAAAAATAAGGATCGTGGATTGCCCTAACACATCAAACCGCAAGAGTGTCGTTTGCTGCCGGCCGAGAACCTCCCACGAGGCCGGCCCAAACCATTGGAGTGTGCCAGTAAAAATTATAGCCCACTAATCGTACGGCGGTGGTGCGCTAGGAATAACGGACTCACTACTCCAACCACCAAGGATGAAAACTTTTATATCGTGGTTCGCGGAGAAGACCCAGTGCTGGTTAGTTTCTTGATTAGTTCTGCCACCATCTGGTCTTTGCTTTGACTCGGCAACTCTTTTTTTCCATTCTTGCTTTGTATATCACGTTTCATCGTTCTATATTTCTCCTCCTCTCCCAGAATAAGTTTATATTCTTCATCACTAATTGCCGTGTCTTCCAACGCCTTAGAAATGTGGTCATGGACCGTGTTTAGTTTACTTTCCGCCAAAATACAAATTTCATCGTGTTTTGAAGCTTTAGCAACAAAACTTCTACTAACAACATTTCCAATGATATCCAGAAAACTCGTCGCTATGGCTAAACTCTCCAGAACAATACCAGGAATAAAACCAATACCAGTGGCTAACATAGCTGCCCCACCCACCCCAGTTCCAAGACTAACTATAGCAAGGCCGGCCGAGGCCCCATTAGCCACATCTACAACCCTCTTATACTTCTTGCATAGTTGTCCCCGACTTATCGCCTCAGACCTCAGGAATGCTTCTATTTCGCCGATCTTCTGCAAGCGAAATGTTTGCGACGTCGTGTCTGACGAAATTGTTGACTCCATCAGCGTTGGGTACAAAGGCATACTTTTTTATAGTTGCTCTATCAGTAACGTTACGTTTAACTCAATAGTTGAAGTACTTAAAACGCCTATCTTCTTTCCTTCAATTCGAAAACTCGTTTGTCCTGGAATGAATATTGCCCTAGATGCATCAAATTGTCCACTTTGAATGTCAACTGTACGATCGATGCTACCCGCGGCTGTAATAATGCGAACTGACGCATCACCGGTACTAACACCAAACATTGTAAGCCTCCAGAATCCGCGGTCTAAAGACACCGTCTCATTGTTAGTTTGCAACGTAATACAGGGATAGCGTGCCGCGGTCAATGGAAGCGTTTGCCACGAACTTAGAGTCACAGTTTTGGTTGCTGTGTAAATATCGCGGCTGTGGTAATCATCCGACACGAAATCGATGTGGATTTGGGGAACCGCGTCTAACATATCTGCAGTGGGCTTAGGGATAGTATATCCCCAGTTGGTTAGTCCAACCAAATCATCGAGGTTGTACTTGTGCATATTTGTTTCTCCTTTTTGCCGGAGATAACCCCGAATCTTGTAGTGTGAGTCGGCCATTATTAAGTCTTATGTTTCCCCGACTTTAAAATATGTATAGATCTGAAAGTGGGATATTCCAAAAGTAGCTTGTGTTGGGCTGGTGGCCAAGACCGACAGCCTGAATTTTTTGTATACACCGTCATCAGAGAAGGTGAACTCTTGTGCAGAATTAGTCAAAGTGACATTGGAGGTGATGAGCACATAAAACATATTTTCAATATCGGATGGAATCCCATGAAACTTCCAGGACGTGATACGTGGTGCAGTAGGACTAGATCCCCCAGCCAGACTAACCTTCCATATTCGCACAGGCGTCGGGCACTCAATCTGTAACCAAGTCCCACTACCCGCAATATTGGCTCTCGATGTGGACGCTGTCTTCCACTCACCTCTCACACCGGAGTTGAATGCCATATGAGGCGGATTGGTGGGGATAGATTCGTTGGCTGAGGCAATGAAACCAGTTTCGGAAGAGTCTCTGGACAGGGGTGGAATGTGGCCGCTGTAATTGAGAAACTGAATGCTGTTCACGTACTGTCTTAGAGCGGTATCTTTACTATCTGTATACCTTTTAACCACAACAGCCTGATTGTCGACATATTGTTTATTGGCCACGTTCAAAGGCTCCGTCGGTATTTTATTTAATTTTGTCATTTTACCGGTTACGATTCTCGTCACCTGCCCGATACTCGCCGCGTCGGTATTAGTTGTTGAGGCCCCCGTGTAAAGCCCAGTCACCCTCTTACCGCCCATAGCTAAATTTCCAGTCATTGCGTCGCCAACTTTAAGCACGCAAGCGCTCCTGACCATAGCGTCTTGTTCTTCGGCGTAAGTTTTTGCAGCTTCGGCTTTCTGGTCTGCGTACCCCCTTGCGGCGGCGGTCTTTTGATCTGTATACAACCTCACGGCCGAATTAATCGCGGTGTCCTGATCGACCGCGTACTGTCTAGCAGCAATATGTTGAACATCAACATATTGTTTGTTAACCACGTGCAACGACTCCGTGGGAACTCTATCGAGGCTCAATAGAGCGCCGGCGACCGCTGTTGACACCTGTTTCCAACTCGCTGCGTCGCTATCAGATCCTGGAATCTCTGTTGGAAGTCCAGTTACTCGGTGGCCACCCATGACTAAACTTCCAGTCATTACACTGCCAGATTTTAGCACACACACGTTCTTGACGATAACATCTTGCTCGTTGACGTAAGTTTTAACAATAACATCCTTTTCGTCCGCATACTGCCTAACGGAATCTCTCAGCACCTCGTTCTTCTCGTCCGTGTACTGTTTAGCATCGATAAGCTTCTGGTCTGCATGGTTCTCGGCCGCGGCCGCCTTCTGGTCCGCGTACAGCCTGACGGCAGTGTCCAGCAGAGCGTCCTTATCGTCTGCGTAACGTTTAACGAGACCAGTTACCTCGGAGCTTAAGCCGTCTGCATACAACTCAGCTTGGTGCGCCCGCTCTTTCGCGTACTCCGTTATTTGTTTCCAACTCCCAACGTCGGACTCCCCCACCAATTCATCCCAACCCTCGTCTTCGCTATCAGATCCCGGAGTGTCCGTGGGCAAACCAGTCAATTTATGACCGCCCATTTTTAGAACGCCAGACATCGTTCCACCGGTGATTTGTAGGTTGTCCTGATCTACGATGTCCGCATAAGCCTTTGTCGCGGCGTCCGTTTCCATCGTCGGCGTTCCCACATTTGTCAGCCGAAAACCTCCAGCCGAAAGAATTCCCAGCATGGTATCACCAGCCTTGTGGATGAGCCCAGCGGCGCTTATCTGCCCTCCTCCCACCCCACCTCCACCGTCTCTTCCAAATTTATCAACCGGCATTTTTATATACAAAAAGGTGATGGAAGTCTAACATAGGTCAAGCACGATATCTTCAAAATTCTTTCCGGCAGCGAGCTCTCTTAGCACGAGCAGACAGAGATGACCACATACCACATCATCGGGCCCCTGTAGCTGGAACGTTTGAGTTCTTATAGGATTTTTTAAATATCGAGAAATTTCGAGAGGTGGATCCAGCCCATAACTGTCAAAATAGACGGCTGTAGGTCCATCTATCCAATAAGCGACCCAGTGAGTACCGTCGCCGGAACCGGAATCTAAATTAACAACTCCACACTCCTTCTCACGAGCCACGGCGGGCAGACCATCCCGCATGAAAACACCGCGGAAATGCGGCAGCGCCCTGGCAACTTTCTCTATATCGAAGTTGCTAAGAGGTTTTAGTTTTTTTATCCGATGTAGAGACCCGATCCTTTACACATTGGGCAACAACCACCACGAGTCTCGCGCCCGAGATATAAACCGGTTCCGCGGACCTGAGCTTCGAGTTCGCGATTATGACGCGCGGCCTCTGCTAAAGCCGCGTCGTCGATCCGTTTTTTCTCGGCTTGGGCGGCATCGCTGGCCTGTTTCTTGCGCAGAGCCTCTGCATCGCTGGCCTGTTTGTTGTGCACGGCCTTTGCCACCTCGGCGGCCCCTCCAGCCGCGGCACCCACCGCGGTTAACCCGCCAAAAATCAGCGGGAGGAGAGCCAGTAGTGGAAGAAATCCGCCCGATTTTGTCATCTTTTTCAATTGCGTTTTGGTGAATCTCAGCTCCATGCCAACGCCTTCCGAAATCTTCTTCACTATTCGGGCGGCTTGAACTTTTGTGAGCGCGAGCTTATCGTTTCCGCGAAGCTGGCCATGAGTGAGCCGGATCGTGGCGCCAGTGCCGGCACGCGCAGCTTTAGCCAATGTTTGCTTTTGCCCTTCGGTCAGTGAAAGGCCGAACGCAACGTATTCAGTTTTCATTTTTGGAAAAAATATATCTAAAAGAGGGCCTTGTATCTAAATGTGAAAAAACCGATTTCTAGTAGACGACGTTGAATTTGCTGCCATCCGATTCAAAATTCAGGAGTCGGTCGCTGATCAGGACGGCATATGCCGTCGTATTATTTGGTACCCCTTCGTTAAAGTCCAGGACGAAGATCGGAAACAAATCTACAAATTCGATTGGTGTCAATTGGCATGACGATTCACGCGCGTCTATACCGCAATATTCCTCCTTGAAGTCACGTAGGGCCTTGTAAGCGCGAGAAGTTGTCCTCTTCGTGAAGTCGAGATTCATGTCAACCACTGGGTAGCGATCGGTGTTGAGCAAAGCGAATATGTTGCGAACCTGTGCATGGTCAAACAGTGCCGGATTCTGGCCTTGATGTGCATTCTTTCCAGTCTGAAAAGCAACAAGAATCCAGCGTGGCTTTTCCGTGCCCGACTTAACGCTCAAACGCCAGGAAAAAGTCGTCGCTCGTGGCACCGCAATGTTGTCGCATTGCATGGCGCGGAATGCTACAGGTACCTTAACCTTGGCTTCAATCTGCTTCATAAGCATGCTTTTATACTCCAAAGCGGGTATTATATGCGGCATGAACCAGGTGAGTTTAGTCAGCGCGATCTGGCCATTGGCCGCAGCGGCTTCCTTGAAGATCGCGTCTGCATCCCCCTGCCGGCTCAGCAGTAAAGAGTGTTTGATCCCGTATACGACCTTGTGATAATCATCGCAAAAACCGAATAGATGTCTTAAGGGAACGACGAATGAAAACGTTCCAATAGGGACGGGTTTTCCAATGATCATCAGTCGACGGGCCTCGAAGCCGATATTCGCAGCCGCCGCCGCCGCGGTCGTGTCCTTCTGCCAACACATGTTTAAACCTTCGCCTTTGGAAAAATCATCGCCGTATACCAGCATGCCTTTCATCGTCGTGGCTTGCCCAGGAGACATGACATTCTCTATCTCGGTGTTGTTAGCCAGGTATCGAATCTGAGAGAACATGTACGGGATGGCGTTGTTGATGAATGACACCAACGAGTCTGCGATGTAAGCCGCACCAGTTGATGTAAGCCTGCCCTCCACAAGAAGGTAACTTTTAGAAGGTTGCGTGAAAATGTCTTGGTTCTGGATGTCTATCTGTATGGCCTGGCCATTGTTAATAGCCGCAGGGTTTTGTGATTCATACTCGCGGTATTCAAACGATTCGATGCTATTATCATCGGGTACCGCCGAAGCGATGTCCAACATTTCACTCGGCACGTCAAATGCCGCCATTATTATAAGTAAAAAAGTTCAAGCTTCAATTATTAATCATGTTGCAAATTAATTTCATATGTGGTGGGTTACACATTTTTTTCCGTTTTGTGAATTAGTCGGAAATTTTTTTCATTTTGCAAGAAACAGACCCCTACCACAACGACTCGGCTTTATAGTTTTGAAACCGGATCCAGCAATGCGGCTGTTTATGTCGGCCATTGTCGGAACAACGGGTGGCGGACTCACAGCCAGTTGTTTTAAGTATTCAATGCTCTTGTCGCTGAGCGCCTTCTCCAAAGGTGCGGGAACAACAGGCGCGGCAGATGAATTTTCATTTCGTAAATGAGCTTCATTTACGGCCGCAGCGCGTCTCGCTTTCACGGCATCAACAATTTGCCTGACGGCAGATGCTGTTGTGGCGCCGGCTTTCGCGACATTACCAACCGCCTTGGCAACGTTTGTGATTGTGCCTCTATTCGCCGAAATGAAGGAGCCTGCACGGCCAAGGAAACCCGCGATTTTGGGTATCCAGTCGAAAAGTCCACCACCCACGACACGACGCCGCTTTTTAATTCCAAGAACAAACATGAGAATATTTAAGTGTGAAAATCTACGCACTGCGGATGTGAAACCTTATAGTTACTGTCTCACCGCGGAGGTTTAATTGTTCACCATTCTGGTCGGTCAGCCACACACGAATGCCCTGTACGTTGCCAGCCGGTGCTACTGGTAGGTACACTAGATTTTTTGGAGACTCGATTACCTTATAGCCGGGCGACACATCCGGGAAAAACTGTAGATTACTGGCAGCTGGCTACCATTGCGATACGATCCAGAGATGATGTCACAATTTACCAGGATCGTGTCCACCCGGAGAATATCGACTGGATTTTCTCCCTCTTTATAACCAATACCAAGCCTCTGAGGGTTAAAACCGAGCGTTTGCCTGATAGTAGATTGCGCCATATTTACTATATATTGGGCATTCGTTATCTTTACGAAGGCGCGTAGGGTAGATGCGTTAGCTCCTATAGTAATAGGAGAATTAAAGCCGAGCTGAGGAACACCTGTCGGCGGCAGATTTTGCTTTTCTATCTGCCGGCTGATTTCATCATTAATCTGTGCGATCTCGTAGCTTCCGTCGGGCAAAATGATCGTCTTCCACGTCTGTCCATTGGTGGAGCTGTAGACGAACTTGTTATTTGTGCTGTCTATGTTCGGGATCGAGTTATAAGTTTCAAGATTGACCAAAGCAAGCTCAAAGCGTCTTTTTGGATCCAGGTACAGCGGTGGTGAGAAGGCCGTGGTCCACCCTGTAGTATCTGAGGAAACAACTATACTAAAATTTTCCTTAGGCTGCAAAAGTTCTCGAATTTCTTCGAGTAGTTTCTCTGAGTGTTCCATCTTGTGTACTTTATTTTATGAGCATGTTTCTATTCAATTCGAGTGCCAGCTCTTTGGAGATCGCACCGGAACGCAGTAACTCGTCAAGAATGGCGGAGATTTCGTTGCCGAGACCAGTATTTCCCGCGGCCTTAGAGGCCACCAAAAGCTGCAACCTCTCTACCAGAGCGTTTGGGTCGTTGTAGAACTGCACCGCGCCGCCTCGAATCAGCTGGAACTTTTTGCTTTTCCGGCCATGAATGGGCAGACCAGACATCTGTACGAGCTTTTTAAAAGTTTCAATTGCCTGAGGCGAGTATTGCTTAGTCTTAACGAAGCGTTTCGTTAACAGGCTGAACAACGACTCATCGGCCGGAGATTCGAGAACGAGGTTGCCACCTTTAAACACTCTCAGTCTACCAGCAGACAGGGCGACGGGGTCAACGGAGAGCTCACCCAAGGCGTTACCTTGTAATTTAAGAGGAACGGCTGGGACACTGAAACCCTTTCCCTTTTTGATGAGGCTGTGGCCCGCTAGCAGTGTATGGATTCGCTTTTTATATTCCCTTAGGGCTTCGATATCTGCAGTCACCTCATCTACCTTTTCTTCGTCTCCTTGCTTATTGGCTTTCCTTTTCTCTTTGCCCAGGGTATGGCGATTATAGTGATTTACCTCACCGATTATCTTTTCAGCACCTGCAATGTCGGCTAAATCGAGCTCGCTCGGAGGTCTGAAACCGTGCCTTATGATTGCCGCGACGTTGAGATATTTGTTTGGATCTACTAACAATGCGGGGGGAATTCGGGATGTTGGAAGCGCTGGAAGGGCTGGAGCAGCTGCTGTTCCTGCGGAATCACCGAACAAAGCCGCTATCGGGTTATAGTTAGCAGACTCTGAAATCTGCGCCGGCAAATCCTGTAAAGCGCTGGTGACTTTCTGCAGCTCCTTAGACGTAGCCGCCTGGGATTCAGCCGTGGCTGTGGCTATTGGTTTGAAAAGCTTTGCCGCATCGTACTGAAGGTTTGCCTCTCCGAGCTTCTCATCCACGAAACGCTGTCTCAGTCGATTTCTGCGAGCTAAATAATCCTGAGTCAAGGCGTCTCGCTCCTGTTTAGACGAAACTTTTGTCCACATCGTGGTTGTATGTCGGCTATATGTTGCCTAAATCGTGTCTTTAAATACTTGCCTTGGGCTTATAGAAGCGATCGAACCCGCAACGATATTTTCCGTCGTACACTTTAGACGTCAAATCTATGACTGCGAATCCATATGGCTGGGCAGCACACTCGCTGAAGAACGTACGGAACTCATCGAAAGACATGTCGCCGCCTACGAACGTATCGTGAATGGCTCGTAAATTTTTGCTGTCTTGGTTGAAGAGGACGATAAGATTAGCATTGTCACGGATGGCTTGCTTGGGAATGCGGAAGTAATTTTGAGTTAAGTAGAAGCAGTCCGCGCCACCGTGTCGACCCATAGTGAAATACCTTTCGATGGGCGACTGTTTTTCAAGCATGACGTCATCGAAAACTAGAAGGCTTCTGGCATTCTTATTTAATGATTCAACTGGAACTATTTCATCTGAGCAAGAGTGAAAGGAAGCCACTTCCTTCCCGGCAACCTTTTCGAGTTCTGTTATCCAGTCCCGAAGAAACTGATATTTTTCCTGTCCCAGAGACTTTGAGTAGAGGTATAGCCGATCAAAACGCAGGTACCCCTTCTTCAACAGAAGGTTAAGCAGTAGGTTTGTTTTCCCACATCCGCTAGGCCCACAGATTATACACCGTATGCTGGATGGCAACAACCAATGGTGGTGTTTTTTCCCATCGTCGGCTTCGAGATCGAAATTTGTTATTTCCATATAGAGACAACGAGTTATGATTGTATTCAACGAAAACAATGTATTGCCTACGATGTAAGAAACATACTGAGACTTCAAATGAAACAATTGTCGAGTTACGAAACGGTCGGCCAGCCAAGAAGGGAACCTGTGCCGTCTGCGGTGCAAAGAAGAGCCAAATTTTGCCTTCTAAAGTGCGAAAGACTGGAGGTTCTCTACTGAATAGCGCTCTTAATGTTCTGCCTCTGCCAGAAATGCATTTGAGCCTTCCATCCGGTATGTCTTCGGAAGATAATCCGGGAGGTTCTTTCCAGAATACAGGAAAGTACTCTTACTGTGGACCATTCACAAAACTCGATAAACGGTTGTCACAGCGATATCACGGTGTTAATCAGCTCGACCGTGCGTGCCTCCACCACGATGTGGCTTACGCAGTGCATAAAGATACTCCGGGGCGTAACCATGCAGATGACATCCTCGCTGCAGCCGCGTCGAAGATCGCACTCACCGATGAAACCCCAGATTATGAAAAGAAAGATGCCCGGCTCGTATCGGCCATTATGTCAGCGAAGTCGAGGCTTGGGATGGGTGTTGGACGGCGGCGGTAGTTTTCATTTGTGTATGTGTTTACCTGTTTGTAATATATAGTTTTACTGAAATGTCTAAGAACCTTTCAACTATCTATTACAGCCCTAGAGGTTACTGGCGAGGTAAGGCTGCGGTGAAGAAACTAGCCTCAGCCGCCAAAGTTTCCGAGGCGGAGGCTCGTGATTGGCTGAAGAAACAAGCGGTGTGGCAGATTTATCTTCCCGTTCCACGCCGCATACCGCGTCCAAAGTTCGATGAAAATCGACCAAACGCGGTACACCAAGCCGATCTCTTGTTTTTACCTCACGATAAAGTAGGTCGAAAGACTTATAAATACGCTCTCACTGTTGTTGATGTTGCCTCACGATACAAAGAAGCTGAACCGTTGATCAACAAAAGTGCGACCGAAGTCGCCGCCGCTTTAAGCCGGATCTATAAGAGGGGCCCATTAACTTGGCCTCGACTCTTTCAGGTCGATCCTGGACGCGAATTTATGGGTGATTTTACACCGTTGCTGGCGAAGCACGACGTTCTTGTAAGACGCGGACAGGCCGGAAATCATCGCCAACAGGGCATCGTTGAACGCTTTAACCGTACTCTAGCTGAGCGACTCTTCGGTGCTCAATACGCTCAGGAATTGCTCCTGGATGCAAGGGGGTCATCAGAACGGTCAGTGGAATGGGTTCGACGATTGCCCGAAGTTGTAGCTGCACTAAACGATGAGCCGACGCGCTTGCTCGACATGAAGCCGGTTGAAGCGATGAAAGCTGCTAAAGTGACACAGAAGCCCTCTCATTCACAAATGAAAACTCGTTTGTGGGGAATGGATGAGCCTATTCTCGGACACGACGTTCTCGTCCGATATTTGTACGCTCCCGGCGAGCTTGAGGGTGGTAGCAAACGCGCTACCGACCCTAACTGGTCGCTCACCATCCACGCTATTTTGGATGTTGTTCGGCAGGCTGAGCAACCGGCTTTATACCATCTAGTTGATGGGCCTGGCCGCGGGTTTGTACGTGAGGAGCTGCTTCTGGTGCCTATGGGCACTGAGCTACCTCCCGATAGAATACTCAGTCGTTGACGAGTTTGTAGTGCCCGTATGCCAGCGTTGTTATCCCATCGGCCTCTATCCACTTTTTTGTGTCTAATGGAGAGAGGCTGATCTTATTCTGCTCGTACACTCCGATCTGGTGGTCGTGGCTTCTAATCACGACTTGTGTGTGCCGCATCTCTTCTCGTTCGAACAGGCACTCCTTGTATAGCTCGTGGTGCAGATCCTTCTTCACAACTGCTCTCTGAACGCCTTTAGCTTTCCTGATCTCTGAACCACCCGATTTTAAGATCGAGTACATCTTCGGACGCAATCCTACGAATTGGGCTATGGCAACTCCGTTACATTCATCCTTGAACTTGCCCACGACTTTCTTGTTCTCGACGTCGTAGTATGGGCTGTCTCTAGGAAACTCGGAGAGGTCATATAGGTGTTTTTTATTCCACATATCGGCATAGGCGTTCGGAGTCTCCACCTGAAATAAGAGGCTATCTGTGTCCGTATATAGCAACTGGGCTTTTTCACCGTACTCATTTTTCACATCGTTGTACCAGAAGTCGTACATCAGATGCTTGCTGAGGTCGAGGACAGCCTGGCCGACATATACAGGTCTGTTTAACTTGAGCTTGTTCTTCAAACTGTGAATCGCGGCGAGTTGGTCGTTGAAGATTTTGTGTGATATGTAGGCCGGGTCAGCAATTAGTTTACGAAGTTTGTCAACTTTTGAGGTCGGTACCAGGTTAACTCTGATTCTTTTTCTAAGATTTTCCATGGTTTTTCCAAAGACCGCATTATTAGCCAGTTTGAAGAAATCCTTCTCAAACTCCGACGTTGCCTTCGCTCTCAATTTCGTATTCATCTCGATGTATGAAGCCATCCATGCCTCCTGTCTAAACTTAATGACACGATGAATTTTAGAAACTCGTAGCCCTAACGAGTGGTAGAGTTTGAGATTTCTATAATGGACCACATACCGCTCCTTAGGTCGTAGGCTTGGTACTAACTTCACATGCTTTGTGAACTTGCCTCCCAACTCGTTCATAAGCACATTCTGATAGTCACTCAACCACTCCTCTTGGACTGACAGGGTCTCCGGTGCTAAGGGATAGTCGCTATGTGATTCGTGGAGGTGCTTCGGGTACCCGAGATCGACTTCAAGTAGGAAGCCTTCAGGCGCGTCATCTGGAGTTTCCAACACTTCATCGAGAGTTGGACTTTCCCAGCTAAATCCTCCAACTGGCAGTGGCTGTTGCATCGCCCAGCCGTAAAGATTATTCGCGTCGAGATACATGATCCAGTTGTCTGGCTTCGTGGTATCGTAGTCGGGGCATTGTGGGTTGTTGGCTTTTGCGAAGCGCTTAGATACCATCGAGATTCCACCTCGGAGACCTTTCTCTACGAACAAATGCATATCTATATCGGTTAAAAGTTCGAGCTCGATCTTCGTCTTTTTCAACAAAGCGTCCCAGGCCATTCCTGGCAGGCTGAAGTAATTTGCCGGATCTAAACTGTAGTGTTTCATCGATGTGTTTCTGAAGGTCTCGAAGACATCTGCGAGTAGAAGTACATCCGTGCGGAGATACAGGTCGTGATAGTCGCCCAGAGTTTTACAGTCGAATTCGTTCCATACTCTTTGGGCGTGTTGATAATCCTCATCAGAAATGTTCTCTCGGGAGAGCCTGCTGTAGAACGCTTCTTTGGGTGGAAGTCGGTCTTCTTCGAAGCGGTGGTAATCGTCAATGTGCTCGTAACAATATACGCCCTTTCGCCTCAAAAGATCTAGTTTTGTCCTATCATTGTGAACGAAACTTTCCTTTATATATGCTGCTGTGACTTTCAAATCCTCTAGCGATAGGTTTCCTGATAATTTATCCAAAGAGCTGTTTAGAAACTGGAGACTATCGATGAACTGTAGTTGCCCAATATTAAATGTCATATATTTCTCCATATTGTTTGGAATACAGTTAATTTCAGTTTGTTCATCCTGTGCGGCCTCACAGCTACCTATCGCTTGCATTATGAGGTGGCTGTCGTAACCTCGCAGATTGTGGAAGACCACCGGTACCTTACACTTATCGGGATATATTCGAAGTTTGAGGTTGCAGGCGTTGTGAGCAGCACCTCGGTACTTACCGGTAATGTGACAGTGGTCGCGAACTCTATCCGCTTCGAGCGCTTCTCCGCAGATGTGACATTCGATAGCCTCGCGGAATGATTGGCGATCGGCCGGTGACATAACCATCTTAGCTGGGGTGGCCAGCCTTTGTTTGATAGTGGCTAGCTCGCCTTGTAGTCGTTGTAGGAACTCTTCCACGGCGATTTCTCCACGATATAGCACCGGCTTCTTGGTGCGGCCATCGTATCGAACCACTATATAACAGAAGCTACACGGTTTCTGCTCAGCTATCTGTCTGGTGTTGCTCTCGCTGGGATTCATGGCTGCACCTTCGATTGGTATGTTTAGAGCCTCGAAGTCCGCGTAAATAATATACGGAGTGCGCATCTGTTTGTGATGGTTCTGGAATTTGAGGATATTTTCATCCTCTTTTGGCATCTCAATCCGCTGAGGCTTCTGACTAATGCCCTGACAATCTTTGATATGAGCATCCAGCAAGTCTTGTCTACAGAATATGTGTAGGCAGCGACGGCATGGGTGTTTCTTGCTTTTGTCTTTGCTATTTTGATTAAGAATTCGGCCAAGGTCTTTAATCCAGACGTAGTGGTATTTCTCACCACTGACTAACAGTAGAAGATCGATATTATAGTCTCTATTGGTCAGCTTTGAGACATAAATTGGATACAAAGCTTTATCCCACCCGAAGACTGAGACGCTTATATTAGGGTTCTGACGTTCGAACTTACCGATATCTGTGACCTTCACTGGAAATTCTATACCATCGAAGTTTAGCTCGAGGAGGTGGCCCCGATACTTAGTTGGGCGATCTGGATTGTGTCCATGACCTACTGGATACATAGCACTTAATATGGCCCACTCGAAGCATCGGTTATCTTTATTCTTTACATTAATAACCGTACGAGGGGGTATATACTTTGGTGTAGGAAAGTAGCTCCTTGCACGAAATGGTTGATATTTTGCAACGCTGAGGTCTACCGCCACGACCCGCCTCACCCTCCAGCCTGACCCCTCATTGGTATAGTCCTCGAGGCTTTTTAGTACTTCGGCCTTGGCCTTTCGTACAGCCCCTTGGATTTTACTCGCATTCGTAATTGGCACTGCTTTGCTTCGAAAGTAGGCCGTATTGGTAATAGTACCCGGGGTCGCGTTTCCGTCGTACAACATGTCAACGGTCGGAGCCAGCTTTTCCAACTCAACTGTCAACACTTGCGAGTATTTCAGACCGTCTTGTTTCAACAGCTCTTCGTTGAGTTGCGCCTCAATGTTGTGCTCCATTGCACTCAAGAAAGCCAACGCATCTCTTTCCAGCCTGTGGTTAAGAGGTACTTCTGCACGGAAGTCTCTCAGAAGCTGGTTGGCGAGCTCTTTGTGTACTAGAAATGGCGGTGGTCCACCTCTCTCCTTCTTAATGAGGAGCGGGTCGAATTGTGCTAGAAGGGATTTACGTTTTGCCCCTCTATGCTTGCGCACTGGAGGAATTGGCCTTGGAAGCAGTGGCTGTAGTAAGCGCCTTTTGACTGCATCTGGGATAGGTTCGTCTAAGATATTTTTTAGAACAGCTCGAAGAGCTGGGGGGCCAGTAAACTCACCCAACAATTGTGCAATTTTTTCATTCGTAGACAATGCCATAGTTATAAGTTATTTTATACTACTGTGGCAAACTTTTCTTTAATATAATAATTATATCATTTGTTCAAAATGAAATTTTGTTTACTGATATTCGATTGACGCTTGCTCATCTGTATTATCTCAATACAATAACTATATCATTTGTTCAAATGATTATTTTTTTATTCCACTGATATATTTGATAGTCGCTTCCATTCCTTATTAAATTCACGGACTAACCCACCTCGTCGAGCTCTGAAATATTTAGCGAAATAACCACACTTCATACACTCACCCAAGCGGTTTTTGATACCCCTCCCACATTTAGCGCAGGGTTTTGTCCCACAGCCGTTTCGCAGTCGTGCTAAATGCTTGAAACAGTACTCCCCAATGCACCTGTGGCAGCAGAGATTTGTTTTGCCTATCATAAGCCATTTGCAAAAGTTTTGCCCCAACATTATGATTTTATGTATACCATAACATATTCTTTTATTTAAATTGAAAAAATATTCAAAACAAGGCTAATTATTATTATTATTATTGTTATTCAATATTCATGTATTAGCTGTCCATTCAGCACGCAAAAAACTCTTAAGGCGTGTTTTAGAACCTTAACTAGCAATTTATCTTTTTCCATTCTATTATGTTCACGCATAAAAAAAATATATTGTTTTTCATGTTTTTTCCAAAAGTCAAAAAAAAAACACAATGCATTTGTTATGTAACAATACAATCTCCGTCATCGCCCACACTGACATGTTACCTACACTAGCTAACTCCCACTTGTCGTAATAAAATTCATTCGATTATAATTAGCTCTCTGTTGGTAATCTAGACGAAACAATGTACTATTTTCGATACAGAACAATATCTTTATAATTAATCTCTGTTGGTACTTCAGTGTTAATTTCAATTTATTGTTTACAGCTGTGTTTTGACAGCTGTTCGATTGAAAATACAATACAATAAAGTATGCATGACGTATATACCCTTATCACTAGGAGCGCCACTCTCCATATACGCTTAGCTAGTCAAACGTCATTAAGTAAGGTTTTGCGTTCCTTAGGATTTGTTATCCTTGCTGCTGATGTGGCTGCGACCAGAGCCGTATATGGCTGCGACTAATTCACCGTAGGCTATAGGCCACTGATCCATGCAGCCTGCTGCGAGGTTTGTGTAAACCTGCTGCGCAGAAGCCTCATAGCCACCAAGGGGTGAAGATCGGCCATTTTTTCGTTGCTTGTTGTAAACCAGACTACAGGCCTTTGCTCTTAAAGAGAGATAAGAAATCACTTGTCTGATAAGGAGAAAGAAGATGATTTTTCAACGCGGAAACTTACTGCGAAAAACGTGAGTAAATAACTGTCGCGGTCTACGCGGGTGCATGCATCAAGGGAAGAAAACCGACGCGTCAACAAGCTTGTTTACATCGCACGGAAAATTCTGCAGCAAGCTGTCAACATTAATTCGGTGCATGCAACAAGGATATACGTGTTCAGTAGGACTTTCCAGGGAAAAGTACAGTGACGTCACAGAACGTTCTGGAATCCGGGAGAACTCTATATAAGATAGACCTGCTGTACATTAAGGGCCTTTTGACGAAGATTTGTAAACGTTGAAACATTGATCGTATAACGTTCAATCGAGACCAGCCAACCTGTGTGCTGTCTACGATTATGATATTTGATAGACGAGTTGACTTACTCTACACTTAATCGACTTTATTTTTAAATAAAGATCTTTTAATAGTTCCTTCGTTGGTTCGTCGTTGCGATCGAAGGAGTCGACCGCGACATTATTGGTGGCAGCGGTGGGATCATCGGTGTTGGATCCGGTGAAGAAGACGCGAGCCGGCGGAGGAAGGAGTCAACCCGGAGGATCAAGAGACGGTCTGTTCCAGACAGCGAGCGGATCGAGACGCCTTTCTACCGTGGGAGACGGGTGAATCGGCATACGACAGTTGGACGGACGAAGTGCGTCGTTCGGCTGAGACAGCAGAAGACAGCAGTCAACATACGGGTAAGATCCTAGGTGTTGTCGTGGCTGAGAAGGAGAAAAGAGAGTGGAGTTGCAGCCGAGTGGGAGGCAGCCATTATTTCTCTTTCAATATCTGCTGATTATTTCTTTGAAATTTGATCCATTGTTGTGATCGAGGCCAGACTTGCGTGAGCTTGTATAGTTTTTGCGTACTTGGCGAGTGTACTTCTTTGGATACTGCATAGTTGCACTTTGGGTTGTGGAATTTTCCTTTTGTGTGGCGGGTTTGCCGCGTGGTGTCTGTTTTTTTTTGTTGATTGTTGTTGACTGATTGTTTGTAAAAATGGAAGCGTTGACAACAGAGATGCAAGCGAATATTCGCAAAATGTCGTCTGAGCGCCTTAGGGTGTATCTTATGAAGGCAGGAAGGGACGAAGATGATGTTATGTCATGGGATCGAAATCAATTAATGGAAGAATGGGCCATGGAGATTGGAAAAGAGGAAGAGGAATTTAAGGGTAGTCCAATATCTCCAACAGGAGTGGATTACGAGCTGCAGAAGCGCCGTCTGGAGTTCGAAATCCGTAAATATGAAGAACAAAGGGAGAAGGAAGAAAGAGAAAGGGAGGAACGGAAGGAGAAGGAAGAAAGGGAGGAAAAGAGGAGAGAGGAAGAAAAGAAGGAAAGGAAAGAGAAAGAAGAAAGAGAAAAGAAGGAACGGAAAGAGAAAGAAGAAAGGGAGAGGAAGGAAAAGCAGGAAGAACGAAATGTTAGAGATTCTTTAGCAAGTCGTACTAAGCGTTATAGTGATGCCCTCAAGAATATTCTTTGGAAATTTCCTTCCGACCCTATAGAAATTCCAGGTTTCTTTGATCACTTGGATGGTTTGTTTAATGTGTATGAGGTGGATGAAGATGTTAGAGCAAAATTATTGCTAGCCATTTTAAGTGAAAGAGCTAAGGCATTAACCATGCGCCTTACTGAGGCACAGCTCCATGACTACAAATTCCTGAAGGAGTTTTTGCTAAGGGAGTTTAAGATAAGCCCTTCAAATCTTAGAGCCCGATTTTGGTCGTTGCACAAAGCATCGGACGAATCATTTACGATCTATTCATCCAAATTGCGTGTGGCTCTTATGTATTATTTGAAAAGTAGAAAGATAACTGATGAGTTTGATAAACTTGTAAGTTTATTGGTTGCGGATCGGCTTAAGGAGTCCTTGTCGAAGGCTTGTTTAGATTATATCTTGGCCCAAGAAAAAGAGGAGTGGTTGAGCTGTGAAGACATAGCTAATGCGGCTGACATTTATGTAGCGTCGCATGATGGTGGGAATGACTTAGTATGCCGTAGTCATCCGACACCGAAGTATAACAATTGGACGAGAAGTCAACCACATGTTCAAGTCAATAACCAGACAGCTCAACCCAAGTCTCCCAAACCGGAATTAAGGGGTGAAGCCAAGATAGGTGCGAGGGTGTCTCAGGAGGAGGCCAAGGTAAAGGGTCTCTGTTTCCTATGTCATCAAAAGGGTCATAGGGCAAGGGAGTGCCAGACCAAACCAAGTTCTAAAAAGGTGAGTACTTGTATATTTGGGAACCCAACTGAAGAAGTGATCGACTCATGTGTTGAGAAGGTCAACGTGTTGCATGAGATACCTGAACAGGTAAAGCAAGGGAATTTATTGGATAATTCTAAACCAATAGGGTTGGAAACTGCTGTAAGGGTATACGAGAATAGTATTGATGGATTACACGAGAGGTCGTATATCAATGTACAGATTGAAGATCTCCCTTCTCAGCCAGCATTATCTGATTCAGGAGCAGAAATTTGTTGTATTGATAAGAAATTAATTGAGTCACTAAACTTACCCGTGATTAAACGGATTAATATAATTGGTTTTCAGGGAGAAGGATGTAAGGCAGATGTAGTATACCTACAAATGAAATTAGCTAATTCAATGGAAGGAACGACAAACATTGCGCCATCTTTGTGCGTCATGTTCGCTGCAGTCCCTGAACTAAATGAACGGGTTATTTTGACACCCCATGTTGTGGACCTATTAAGGGATAGTTCGCAATATGTGGTGATGGTAGCTGGCGTAGATCGATGTGTACAAATAAATAAAGGGGCAGAAGAAGATAACTTAGAAGTTAACAGCAACGAATCCTTGCCGTCAGAAGTGAATGAATATTCTCAGGAGCAACTAGTTGATGATTCAGATAATTTTCTTGATGTTGAGTCAACAGAGTTCAAGTCTGATGAGGGAGTAGCGAATAATGATACTTTATTGCGTGAGCAACAGAATTGTCACAATCTTATATCTTGCTGGCAACAAGCGAGACAGAATAAAAATAATTTCTTTATAGATAATAACCTCCTGTACCACAAAGAGGAAATTATGGGACATAAGGTTAATCAATTATGTTTACCGGAAGATAGAATCGAGGTTGTCTTGCGAGTAGCACACGATGCCCCATGTGCTGGGCACATGGCTTTTAAGGCAACGAGAGCCAGGATCAAATTAAACTTTTGGTTTCCAAGAATGGATGAGAGGATTCGCGAATATTGTGCGTCTTGTCAAATTTGTCAACTAAGAACTCCAGTTAAAGTGGCAGATCGAGTCCCGATCACTCCTATTCCGAGGGCGGATGAACTCTGTTTTAACCATCTAAATATGGATTGTATTGGCCCTATGGTAGTGACTGGAGAATCCAACAAATCGAAACCCCAGTACAATTATGCTCTGGTTCTGGTGGACAAATTTTCTCGTTGGCCGATGGCGTATCCTCTTAGATCGCTGAATGCAAAGGGAGTTTGTGAAGCTCTGTTGCAAGTTTTTACAACTTTTTCTATTCCAAGGATCATCAGTTCTGATTGTGGTACCAACTTTACCAGTCGTTTGACGAAAGAATTCTTGCGGCGAATGGGTTGTAGTCCCAGATTTAATACCCCTGGACATCCTGAGGCAGCTGGATTGGTTGAAAGATGCAACCAAAGCTTGAAAACCATGATCTTTAAGCTTGCTCAATCTGATCCTCGTGGATGGCACCAATTGTTACCGTTTGTTCTGTGGAGCCTTAGAGAAAAACCTTCAGGCACGACTCATATTTCGCCATTCACTATGGTTTATGGAACTCTTCCTCGGGGTCCACTTAGTGTGTTGAAGGAATCGTGGGCTGGCGAACGAAAAGTACCTCTTAACTTAGGTAAATCACCCGAAGAGTATCTTCAATCACTGAAGGAAAACCTCGAATTCGCGAAAGTTTATGCAGATTACTATAGTGATATAGAAACAAAGCGGTATGCAGATTATTATAACTTGCGTAGTACTGACAGAAAATACGAAGTTGGAGATAAAGTAGCAGTATTAGCACCAGATTTTGGTAGTTCTAAATTTTATAGTCGGTGGCAAGGACCTGCTACCGTAGTCAAGGTTAAATCCCCATATTCTTATATAGTAGAAATAGAGGGAAAACAAAGACATTTACACGCAAATAAGATCAAGCGATACCATGAACGACTCGAACAAGCGATGATCAATAGCTGTTCAGTAATTCGTCGCCTGAGAATTATCTTGTCGTATCTCCACTTTTTTTCGAAAAGTAGTTAAGGGTTGATTTGTAGCAGAATTTTTTTGATCTTTCTTCAGTTTCAATGGCTAGGAGATACGATAGGTCGTTTTAAAGATATTCAACAAAATATACTGTCGTATGTCCTGTTTTCAGAAACATTTTATCGTATCTCCATACATCATTGATAGTGTAGCAGTCTCTGTTGTTGTATGTCCACAGAAAGCTCGTCGCTGATTGGACGCGCAGGAGATACAACAGTATAAACCTGTGCGCTTAGCTGGACTGTAGTGTCGCATATCCAGACAATTAAAAGTTTTTCTTTTAAAAATCCGGACTATATAAATGAATATTTTAACGAAAACACTCTGTAATATTTGGTCGTTGCTTAATTTAATCATTTCATGTCTTTGTTTTCAGAAAGATGGTTTGTAATATTTGTAAATCCATTTTATACAAAATTTTCACAAATTTCAGAAAAACAACCATAATTGTTAATTTTTTAAATGCAATATCTTTATGTAATGTTGATGTTTTAATATGACGTCTGGTTGTGAAATGTAATTTGACAGTGCCCTACTTATTGCTTTGAATTTCTCATTTTTCCGCAAAATGCGGCCCAAACTTCTACCTCGTTTATCTCGGAATTTTGGAAAATGGAGATACGCTAAGATAATTCTCAGGCGACGAATTGTTGATCAAGATGAAGAATTTGGTATAGTAGGGTCAGGTTGTATTGAACCTGATCCAGGTAAGATCGCTACGATCAATGATATCCATCCTCCAACAACAAAGAAAGAAGTTAGAAAGGTTATGGGTTTTTTCAGTTACTTTCGAAATTTTATACCTGCTTTAGCTGAAAAAGCACGGGTAATAACTGATTTGACACGAGATAACATACCTACGAAGGTGCCTTGGGAGCAAAAGCATCAAGAAGCACTAGATAAGTTAAAGGATGATCTCAGTAAAGCTACACAGTTGCATACCATTGATTTCACTAAGGAATTTGGTTTAAGTGTTGACGCAAGTGCCACCGCGGTCGGGTGTTGCTTGTTTCAGTGGACCGAAGAAGGTCAAGAAAAACCAATTGCTTTTGCTAGTCTTAAACTTACAGATACACAGATGCATTGGTCTACAATTGAGAGAGAGAGGCTTTCGCAGTAATTTGGGCACTTAAACGATTCAAGTCATGGATATTCTTATCAAAGATAATCATTTATTCAGATCATAATCCTTTGTCTTATCTCACAGATGCAAGCCCTAAGAGTGCGAAACTGACTCGTTGGGCGTTAGCATTGCAAGAGTTTAACGTGGACTTTCGATATCGTCCTGGACGTCAGAACACGGTGGCTGATTTCCTCTCTCGGTTGTGACTCGGATGGTGAAGGGGGGAAATGGCCCGACACACAAGGATCGAGCCCGCAAATTGTATAGATAAATTGACTAACTGATGTGTTTTGTTTTGTTTGTATATGCTGTGTCGAGATGGAGTTTGGAGGCCCGGCTTGATCGTGATGACCCGTTCGAGATGGTGCTGAAGACGTGTCATCATCTGAGGGCGGAGGGAATGTCGCGGTCTACGCGGGTGCATGCATCAAGGGAAGAAAACCGACGCGTCAACAAGCTTGTTTACATCGCACGGAAAATTCTGCAGCAAGCTGTCAACATTAATTCGGTGCATGCAACAAGGATATACGTGTTCAGTAGGACTTTCCAGGGAAAAGTACAGTGACGTCACAGAACGTTCTGGAATCCGGGAGAACTCTATATAAGATAGACCTGCTGTACATTAAGGGCCTTTTGACGAAGATTTGTAAACGTTGAAACATTGATCGTATAACGTTCAATCGAGACCAGCCAACCTGTGTGCTGTCTACGATTATGATATTTGATAGACGAGTTGACTTACTCTACACTTAATCGACTTTATTTTTAAATAAAGATCTTTTAATAGTTCCTTCGTTGGTTCGTCGTTGCGATCGAAGGAGTCGACCGCGACAATAACACTCTTCTGAAAGATATATAATACTCTTTAGAAGAAACTTGGTCTGCTATTCATTCATTCATTCGGGGATTTATATAACTCTCCTTCAAGGGAACTACTCAGAGGCGCTATGAATGCTGCTAACATGGATCATTTAGTATAGTCCGCTGGAATCTTTTGAAAAAACGTTCGATATGAATACATTTGATAAAAAAGGTGGATGGGTGGATGGATGGGTGGGTGGGTGGATGTATGGATGGATGGGTGAATGGATGGCATGATGTATGAATGGATGGATAGATGTATGGGTGGTTAGACGGATGGATGGATTGATGGATGGACGGAGAGGGTGATGGGTGGAAAGAATGGTGGGTGGCAAGAATGATGGATTGATGTATGGATAGATGTATGGATGAATGGATGGATGGATGTATGTATGGATGGATTGATGGATGGGTGGAAAAAAATGATGGATGGCAAGAATGAAGGATGGATGGGTGGATGTATGGATAGATGGATAGATGTATGGGTGGATAGACGGGTGGATGGATGGATGGGTGGGTGGATGTATGGATGGATGGGTGGAAAAATGATGGATGGCAAGAATGAAGGATGGATGGGTGGATGTATGGATAGATGGATAGATGTATGGGTGGATAGACGGGTGGATGGATGGATGGGTGGGTGGATGTATGGATGGATGGGTGGAAAAATGATGGATGGCAAGAATGAAGGATGGATGGGTGGATGTATGGATAGATGGATGGATGGATAGATGGATAGATGGCCAGATTGATAGATGGGTGGATATATGGCCAGATTGACTGATAGATGGATGGATTTATCAACTTTGCGTAAATGTAATATAGGCCTATTTCTCAATGCCAGAGAACCAGGATGCTGCCGTTTTGATGTAGACCGTTACAGTTATAGGACATCTGTTTCATATCAATCGTTGAATGATAAAAATGCAATATAGTCCAAACTAATTAATCTCGGACGCCGGCAATGTGCTGCCCGTCTATAAATATACATGCCTGTTTTTTTGCAACCATCTGCATGGTCTATGTGTCCATACCTCTCGCTCTCTGTGGTTGTCTGTCTGTCTGTCTGTCTGCCTGTCTGTCTGTCTGTCTGTCTGTCTGTCTGTCTGTCTAATTATGTCTTCTCTGGCCTGCGAGTTTTTTAAACAGAAGCCTATTACGGGTGCTTTGTTAGCAAAGGCCTGTAACTCTGTGTGGGTCTGTGCGCATGTTCACCGCTCTTTATTGCATTTTTTGCCTGCCTGTTGGGCTCCTATGGTCCATATATAGGCTAGCCTAAACAGCGTTTTGTGATATGTATTTCCTTCCGCAGGCAAGCTCCGCAGGCAAACTTCATTACAAACGCCTGAACTGATAACAGATGAATAATCTAACACAGCGATGATTGACAAAATGGGTCGTGCTTACGGACAGATAAAACTGTATGAAATCATACTACAAAAGGAGAATTTAAAAACCCAAAGTCTGTGGTTAGTTTTTTGCTTTTTTAAAAACTTAAACCACATCACAGTCTATTGTTATTTACCTATAATGAGAAGACCAAATAAGAGAACTCGCTAAACATTCTCAAGACATGATTACTTTAGCCAGAACTAGTTTTTTCAATCTGTGTGTGTATATGTGTGTGTATGTCTGGGTATATGTGTGTTTGTGTGTGTACATGTCTGTGTGTATCTCAGTATGTATGTGTGTGTATGCGTGTATGTCTCTGTGCGTATGTGTGCGTTTATTGTGTTGATGGCTGGATGCGGCTTATGGCGGCTTTCAGCTTAACGTGACGGATGTGACAGATATTGTTATCACAACTGCAAAATCCGTCACACTCGTGGACTTCTAAGCTATAGGGATTCGTGGGCCCTTATGAGGCCCTGGAAGTCGATTTGCTATAGGGCCAGTTAGTTCTCACGAACTCTCTAGAGGTCCTGAAAATTAATGTGCTATAAGGGTCCATGGGTCTGTGGGTGCCGCGGGCTGTCTGGAAGTCGATTTGCTAAAAGGCTCAGTGAGCCCTAGTGTGGCACTGTGACCGATGTGACAGATATCATCGTCACACTGTGAAAGTTGTCACACTCGAGGACTTCTAAGCTATAATAGGCACTTTAAAACCGTTCTGCTATAAGAGCCCATATGTTTCAGGGCCCTCTGTAAAGCGTCCACGAAGTCTAGAGGTCCTGAAAATTAATGGGTTTGTGAGTGTCACGGACTGTCTGTAAGTAGATCTGCTATAAGGCCCAGTGGGCCCTGGTGTGGTACTGTGACCGATGTGACCGATATCATCGTCACACTGTGAAAATGGTCACACTCGAGGACTTCTAAGCTATAAGCGTTCGTGGATTCCACGGACTGCCTGGAAGTCGATTGGCTATAATTGTCCGTGGGTTTCAGGACCCTCTCTGAAGGCCCTGCGCTAAGGGCCCGCATATTTTGTTCTAAAATACACAGGAGAAAGTGGATATGCTATATGGGTTCGTAGGCCTCTGGAGACCCTTTGAAGGTCGATCTGCTGTAAGAGCCCATTGGCCTCGGGGCCCTCTGGAGGCCCTGGAAGTCGGTCTGCTATAATTGTCCGTGGGTTTCAGGACCCTCTGGAAGCCTAGATGGTATAGATCGGCATCCTCTTAATTCGGTGAGATAATGGAGTGGTGGGGACCAGAAAAACTGGGTGTTGTTGGCCAGTCAAAACTGGTTTTAAACGTAATTACGGTAATGTCCCCAACCCCGTGTTAGTAATCTACTGTTTGGAAAGATGCATGAAATGCCAGTGAAAACTGAAACCGAAACTAAGCCGTTGCAAATAGATCATAAACAAATTGATCATTTGACTGTTATACAACAGAAACAATTGTTGAATGTTTTGCATAAATATTCTGATAGTTTTTCTGACAAAACTGGTTTGTGTTCTGTAGTTAAACTGCGTCCTGACTTTGTAAAGAAAGAGTTTTCTGCGTACCGTGTACCACTGATTTATCGATCTGAAGTCAAGAGACAGATCAAGGATCTAAATGCCATAGGCGTCATGAAGACGTCGAACAGGCTTCTGGCTGCGCCATTGGCGAAAGTAAAGAAAAAGGATGGTTTGCTTCGATTGGCTTGTGACTATCATATCGATAGTTTTACAATTGAATGTCAATATTCGATGTCTATTGTTGATGAAATTCGTATGAAAGTTGGTTAAGCTAATGTCATTTCAGTGTTTGATTACAGTGTTTATTGGACATGTGATTGGTTCGGGTCATAAGAAAATGGACCCTGACAAACTGAAGGTAATGACAGACATGACAAGACCAGCGACTAAGACACAATTGAGACGTTTAATGGGTTTGTTTAGCTATTACAGATAATTCGTAAAAGACTTTGTAAAAATTGCGAAACTATATAGTAACTGATGAAACTGGAAAGAAAAAGCCTGAAAGTGTGTGCTGGATAGAAGATCATCAGAAAGTATTTGATGAATTGAAGCATTGTTCGTGTTATAATGTTGTATTTTTCAGTTAGGTCAACCAGTAAATTTGTATTGTGATAGCATGTGAGGCAGGTGTTGGTAGATCCTGCACAGCCACATCAGTATGGCCCTGAAATGGACTATTTGGGGATAACTCATGACAGATAAAGATTTAGTTGTGATCCAGACAGTCAGAGCTATTCGTTTTTATTGTTAGCATTGTTTATTTTTATTAGTATAAAGAATGTGCATGCGTAAAGAGGCACAACGTTTCGAATCATGTGTATGGGTGGCCAACAAGTTACTAGGTTGTAATGCTGTTAGATATCATCGTGGCTGAAAGCCAGTGTGTGAAGGAGTAGTTTTTGGGTGTTGGTTTAAGATAAACAATGAATTTGATGTTCAGAGAGCGATTGTATGCTCTCTCATATGACAATGCTGCACAGTAATATAGATAGTGGAGTCATGAAGATTAAAAGACTTTTAGTGCTGACCGTATAACAGACCAGATTATTTTATCAGTCAGAAATTGACTCCTAGCCAACAAAATTGGGCAAGAAGCATATGCCGTTGTTTGGGCGTTGTCCAAATTAAAAGATATTATTCTGGGCTCCCACATAATGGTATACACAGATCATAATCCTCTGACCTACTTAAGCACGACCATGTAAAAATCAGCCAAGCTAGTAGGCTACGCTGGGGATTGGCACTAGGCCTACAAGTAGGGAAAATTGAACGTGGTAGCGGACTGCCTGTCTAGACTTTAGATTAGGGCCTAAAGTGTAATGTAATGTACATATGGACCCAGGGAAAACATATGTAGTGTATAATCTTTGTGTTCGTGTGTTTTGTATGTGTTTTTGAATTACTATTGTGTTGATAATTGCATTGTATTCAAGTTTGCAAATTTATATGATTTGCAAACTTGAAAAAGAAGGATTAGAGGTATGTCATATGCATTAATTGTGGGTAGGTGTTTTGTTAGGCTCTAGAGTGGGTAGGCGTGGTTTATATGTAATTATGTATATGCTTGTATAGTATAGTGACAGTATAGCTATATAAAGACTTTGCTAGGATAGGACAATGTATAATTAGTATAGAGCATACGGCTTTAGCCAATCAAAAGAGCTGTATGTGCATGCCTGTGTATGTATCCTGTATATAAAGATCGTACGTGGTAGTATTAAATCAGTCATAACTTGTGTTTGACTCAGTTGGTCGGTTTAATAGAGCTGACACCTTTCGTTGATTTTCATCTCGGATGTTGAACTATTGGTCTTTATTCTGTTCTGTGTGTAGGTTGGGTTTTCGATTTGACTCGAGATTACAACAAAGCGTTCGCCATCATCGGTTGCATGGCATTCGTGTCTGGATGTCTGATGGTTGTCTTGACTTTTGTCACCAGATGCCACCGGAAGTCCGTCGCCGAAGACATCGGATCATCTCCCTCAGATAAAGCTCCCTCAAATCGACCGACATCTGATTGTGAAACGTAGCACGCAATAGTGCGCATGTGTTTTGTTAGACCAGAAGTGGGTAGCATACGGCCCGCGGATCGAGTCCGGGCTCTTGGGACCTTTGGGCCGGTTCTTGACGTGTCTTTTATGTTAGCATTGTACATTTCACTTCGGAACTTTTTCCGGCCCTACAGGAATGTCTGGATTTCTTTACGTTAGCCGACATTAAAACATCTCTTTCTTATTTATTGAGAATCCGGCCTCTAGTCTAGTAAACTATTTTACAACTCATAGTACTCAGTCATCAGTGTAATGACTCTCTGCATGAAACAAGACCACAGAGTGAGTAGGTTCGCAACTCATATTTGTGAACAGTTCTTCTCAAAGATGAAATATTTTTCGATCAGTAAGGTTTTTTAGCTGTGTATGTTCATTGTAATGCATACAATTGAATCTGATTGTGATTGTTGCATGGAAAATCTGATTTAAAGGTAAGAATATTCTTTGCAGTATCCGAAAGTTTACACCTATTTACCTCTATTTCTCATGCATATGAGAGTATGTTGAAGCACAAAGTGAATAATCGCAGGGCGACTGCTCCGATGAGAAAACTCTCGTTGGCATGAGTGATACTACAGATTGGTGTGTCGTAATTATTGTTGTCTTTATAATATTAATAATGATATCGTAAATTATTCTTGTCTTTATTATGATAATAATAATAACAGTAATGATAATAATGATTATTAATACTACTAATATTTCTTCTTCTTCTTCAGCTTCTTTTCTACTACTACTACTACTACTACTACTACTACTACTACTACTACTACTACTACTACTACTACTACTACTACTACTACTACTACTACTACTACTACTACTACTACTACTACTACTACTACTACTACTACTACTACTACTACTACTACTACTACTACTACTACTACTACTACTACTACTACTACTACTACTACTACTACTACTACTACTACTACTACTACTACTACTACTACTACTACTACTACTACTACTACTACTACTACTACTACTACTACTACTACTACTACTACTACTACTACTACTACTACTACTACTACTACTACTATTATTACTTTATTATTATTCACTCTATCATTTCCGAAATAGAGACCATTCTCTTTCCATGCACTGTTATGATTGGAATACAATCATTGACGCCAAAATATGCGTCAACTATATATTATGAGACAATTTTAAGTCTTCGCCCATGTGAATCACAATGATGTTAAAACCTCAGGCATGGTATTCCAAAAGTGTGTCATTTGGGCTACAATGCTCACCCTACGAATTTCCATTCATAGGCCAAACGCAGCAGAATTTTTGAGAGATTCTAAGGAGTTATTTTAATGACCACATTACTAAAAATGCATCAATCACTCTTAGTCACTACTCGCTAATTTCTTCGCTTGCTCACTCGCTCGTCCAGCCAACCCACCCACTCAGTATAAAAGGAAGCATAAATGTTTATTTAGGTGCTTTTATTAAGTGGAGATCTACTAGAGCCATATATTAAATAAGTAAGTAAGGATATTCTTTATTGCTACGAACTTCTTATGCAGCACTTTAGTATTAAGTTTGTAGCAGCGTCCAGCAAGTAAGTCCTATTAATGACTTTTAGCACTTAACCTTACTTGCTCGAAATAGGTCTACAGAACTGAGTAATACCGGTCGATAGAATCTCATTGAAATGAAATCTAAGTGAAGAGCTTTTTAAATGTGAAAGAATCTTTCATTTAATTACTTTCAAAATTTGGTCAGACTTCGTCTATATTTAGAGATATTCTCTGTATAGATGTTTTCTTTCGTAATTATCTGGACGATTGTTAGAACGCCTATCGATGAATACACGATCAATATCGGAAGGAAATCTAATCTGTAAGCTTCTACCTAAGAGTTTTTTTAAAATCAAAATAAATTTAAAAGATGCTTTAAAGCTATTTAATCAGAAAAAAATTAAACCGAAACGACACTGTGTAGGCCTATAGCTTAAAATGCAAAAATGCGTTGACTGCTCCCTCTGACAACAGCCACGTCGCTGAAAAGCATGACGTAGACGCTTTCTGCTTGCCTCCATGCTTTCCCATGGTATGGTATGTGAGAATTTATAAAGCGCCTCTACCAGTGTGAACTATTCAGAGGCGCTCTCAGCACGTGAGCCTCGCGGAAATGGAAAAGACTTTAAACGATTAACAACAGAGAGAGAGAGAGAACTTAGTAAGTAGTGTCCCACGCAGTACCAAGGAAACGCAGTTCCATAGGGATGGACCCACGACAGCGAAACAGCGAGGCTAAGCCAGGGCAGACCTCACCCGGGGAACGAATTGGTAAAGCCGATTCAGAGAGCGTAGGGGGTCGATGAGCAGAAGCAGCGATAGGTTTGCGCATCAGGTAACAAAGGTAGGCTGGAGCTAAGCCCTGTTGCGCCTTAAAGACCAGAGTTATTTATGATCTTGAGGTGGATAAAAACGGAGATAGGAAGCCAATGCAAGATATCAGTCATGTAAGTAGAGATAGTAAAAGTACGTTATACCTGTAACTAGTCTTGTTCAGTTTATATGAGAGGTCGCTGCACGTTGCTGTTAGACAAGGCGACGTCGTTCCTAATCAGAAATTTGCTAGATCATAGTACAGCGCTGTCTGATAGGCCTACGAACATGTGAGTTGTACCGCCAGAAAGAATGCGGTTGAGGCTTTAACAGGAGTCACAGAACTACAGTACAGTAAGTTGCAGTTTCTCCGGGTTCAAATTCACGATTAGGGAAGTAGGCCAAACAGTCTGATTAATGAGCCATGACGCGAGCAATTATCGCTGATGCATCGGGATATTGCTGGTGGAGATATAGGTTTATAGCGAATGGCATATTGTAGGCCTACGTTGTGAATGTGCAGTAAATGTCTAATATTCTCAGTGAGAACACATTTTATGGCAACCATAATCGGCTCATATGCTTATTCATTTGTTGGCAGCTTGTAATCGAGGTTTGCTACAACACGCATTACAAATTTGAGCCATGAATACTGAATTAGGAAATATCAAAGATCATGCCACGTGTATAGATTCTCCTGCTTCCAGATTTGAGGACAGACCACCTTCAGTTGTTCCGCAACTTGAAAGTGGACACGTAACGATGGACAAAGAGAACAGTTCTCCAGAGCACAGCCAGTGCCAATCACGGTTGAACGAATCGACACAGCTACAGGAAGCCAGAGAAGAAAACGTCGTAGCAAACGAGAGCTTGGCTGACTGGAGCGTAGTGGCGTGCGTTTTTCTTGGTAATTTATTATTTGCGATTGACTTAAGTGGGTTCGGAGTTTTCTATCCTTTTCTCGTGGAATATTTCGAGGCAACGACAGCGGCTGTCGGATGGTGCTCCTCTGTTAACGGATTCTTCTATGCTGTTGTCGGTTAGTAAACGTATTCCTTAGCAAAACTACCAGAAAAGCATACCCGTTGGAGTGGCTAAGGAGATCGAGTATTGCGGGCACAAGAAGCGACAAAGAGAGCCAAAATAAGAAATCTTAAGACATTTCCGTTGTTAACACCAGAAATTTTAATTGTGATAACATAAAAGACAACAAGATCCTATGTCCCAAAGCTGGTGAAATTGTGCCTATGAAAACATCAGACTTGCACAATTTCCACAGTTAGTCTATCGAGTTTCAATTCTAGAGTTAACCGATGGCCTTAGCTTCTCTCTATCTTACGACTTATAATCCTGTCTAAGTAGCACTTTTTCTTCTCTCTACCACTCTCCCCCTATTCCCTATCGCGGCATGCCTCGTATTACTTCGACATGAGAATTAAGATATCGTGTAGGCCTAAAGTGTAAAGAGTAATAGAGTATTTCATTTCCTTTCCTGGCGTCTTCGTCAAGCGTCTGACCCAAATAATATTAATGAGTCACCGTTTCATTAACGTTGCTGACCTTTATAGGCCCTATGTACGAACGCATTCTAGGCAACTATGGAACCAGCCTATGCAATTTCAAATCACCTTTTTACTTTTTTTTCGTAAGTTCCGGTCATTGAGGTATATACGTCCATGGATCCGGTAATCGACAAAATTAAACGATTAGCTACCTGTTTTAAATCATAATTATTACAAGTTTAAGAAATAACTTCAAATAAAAAAAGCTAGGATTAGAGGACTTAGTCGGCTACAGGACAAGATCATGATGAGTCAATCTATGAAACGAAACTTCAGTTTCCTGACTGTGAAACAAGGCGAATAGTTCAGTTTCTGAAAACAGAAGAAACATAAGATCGTAAAATTGATGAAAGTTATGATGAATCTTCAGCAAATGTCATTTAGGCATAATTAGGCACAATGTAAGACGGGGCATAGAAATACACTTGATCAAAACTTAAATTTTTAATACAAAAACGATTTCAACGGTTATTTTTGGTAGTCGTTTTATTAATACTATCATTAATGAAATAAAACTAAACAATTTCTTATGAAAATTGCTAGTTTTTTAAAAAACCGATATCAATGTTTTAGAATTTCTTGTTGGTTCTCTTTACCCCATAGTAGTGGGGAAAGAGAAACAAATGCTATGCATAGTCTAATAAGCCTATGCTCCACCTTACCCCATTTGGTGAGACAAATGGGGTAAGGTGGCTCTGTTTTCTGTTTTTTACACATTTACCAACTGGTCTGAATAGAAGAAACGGATTATTTCGGCTGTTTTGGTGTGTTTCTGGATCTTCAATTTCCTAAATTTCCTCAACAAATTTTATTGTTATTTTTATCTCGCTTTATCTGTTTTCATTTACTATATAACATCTGCGGTTGACATGAATTTCACCCTTTTCATGTAATTTTGACGATTACATTGTAAAGGCTGTGGATGCCGATGGCAACAACCAATTTGCCAGCATCGCTGATCAAAATTTAATGTGTTAATACATCTTACAAGTTAGAACAAATTGAACGACATAATTAAAGTCCTGCAAACAATCCACAAAAATGTTATGTTTACTTCAAACATTTGCATCGGCTTCAGGTACGATCATAGTTGCAGACAGGCTTTTGCAGAACATTCCAAAACATATTTAGGCACCACCAAATCCTGCTTCTATTGGCTGCTTTTATTGGCTATATAATTTTCTAAGGCTCACCTATAATGAGCATCTACAGTATCTAAACATTTCCCCAGACCCCACAGTTCCCACTTAAAGGAAGGAGCTGGGGATAGATGGGGAGGATTTAGGAAGGAGAAGGCAGGGGATAGGGTAGGGCAGGACGGAACATTAAGTGAGGGGACGTAAGGATAGGGACGCGGAGAGGACCGGGGGAGGGTAGGGTTCGGGGAGCGATTTGCCTCGTCTTGATTTTGCCTCTGGTTACGGGCCTGGAGAAACAGAATTTGAGCAATTCTATATGGTCCTTCTGAAATTCTTTCAAGTGAATGCACACTATATTCAGCCTATTTAGTGACTTTTGTTATTTCAATTATCGATCTGTAGCTCTGTTCGCCAGTTATCTGATACAGTCCTACGGATGTCGTTTGCCCGGTGTCGTTGGTTGTCTGCTGTTTTCGATAGGAATGTCTTTCAGTTGCTTAGCGCCGAATCTAACAACGATCTACTTAACCTACGGGGTCATTGCAGGTAAACTTCACCTACGGGGTCATTGGAGGTAAATGTAATCATACCCGTTCACTTCGATCTGTGTGGATTAATTTGGGATTGAGTAAAATAATAAAGCCGCCAGATAACAGAAAAAAAGAAAAAAAAGATAAGGTAGAGAATACTCATGTAAGTCTTTATCGCGTGCTTAGTTCATTCTTGTTCGTTAGTGACGTGGTCTAGGTCTCTAGGAGTTGCAGAATATTCGGCCGAAACGTAAACAGAAACAGCTATGGGACTGAGACATGAAATGCATAATACATCTCTGCACGTTTTGTGGCTAGGCAAAGAATTCTCATCTCCATGGGATGCACCATATAGGGCAATGTATTGGCTATTTGTTTTCATTCCACCTCTTAATACTAGAGTTTTTATCCATAAAGTATACCGATTGATCAAACATGTTACGAGTGTTTTAGGAGAACTATCTAACAAAAGAATGAATGAGCTATGAGTTTTCTGTCTTTTACCCTGAATATTGTTGATTGATTTAGGTAATCCGATAGGAAGACATAGTTGCTTTAAACATTTACTGAATGATTAATTAATTCATTCGTTATTAATCTATTCCATTGAATCTCAGTTGCGTTTACTGATCTGTTGTTTTAACATCAAGATTCTTCTGCTATCTGCAGCGGAGGCACAAAAATAATTGGACTGTCAACATATAGTTCCCCGCCATGGCAGAAAAATATTTCAAAGTTTTTGAGCGACTCGCAATATTACTTACCGAGTCTATCCTTATTATTTTTTTTTATTACACTGCAATTATCATGCGTCCGGTGAAATTGAATTTGAATCTGACGCGGGAAAAACACTTCTGAGTGAATTACTTTCTCAAGATGCCTGCATACAAACCATCTTAGTAAAGGCTTAAACCCGTACTCCGGAATTACCATCCGAGCATTCTCCAACCAACCGGTTGACATGCCCCACCAACATAATTAAATAAATATACACAATCTAGTGATTTCAGAGCGCCATTTTTATAATGTACAGGACAATGGGTCGATGTTCGCTTGAAGTGAAACAGCAATACAAATTTATAATCCACTAGAGAACCCATGTCGAATATGGGTTGGGGAAATATAGTTCGGCGAAGAAAACGATTGACCATTCGAGATTAAATGATAACTTTAGGAATTCGTACCAGTGGCTTCCAAGTGATGTTACCTTTGCGGACTGTTCTTCGTTCATTCAATCGTTAATTTATTCGTTCGTTCTTCACAAGTACTTTGCTGAGTCATCATGCACTCCTCTGTTCCTTTTAGGATCAGGCTCTGGCCTCGCTATGCTATCGACGAATGTTATTGTCCATCAGAGGTTTAGTCGTAACCGGAACCTGGCAAACGGAATCGGTTCTCTTGGCATCAGCTTCGGAGGCATAATCGGATCCATCGTGACCAATCACCTTATCCAGTCGTACAGCTGGCGAGGTGCATTCCTCATCCTTGGAGCAATTCAAGCACAACGCATTCCCCTCTGCCTCTTCTTCCGCACTCCAAAGAGATTAACCTCACATTCAAATCATGCTTCTGGAACCACTTCACAAAGAATATCCGGTCAGGCGATTCTGAAATATCTGAAAGAAACCTTCAACTTTTCCATTTTTCGGCACAAGAGGTATTCTGTGTATTCAATAGCCTTCTTTCTCCACCTATTCTTTTCGAACGGCTACTTACCTCACACTGTGAACAGAGCAATCCACGAGGGTCTCAGCCGTGACCAAGGAGTGAACGCAGCAGCTTTAATCGGCACCATGTCCACGGTAGCAAGTGTGCCCGTT
The DNA here is from genome assembly GCA_963556255.1 of Allolobophora icterica. Classification (NCBI taxonomy): domain Eukaryota; kingdom Metazoa; phylum Annelida; class Clitellata; order Crassiclitellata; family Lumbricidae; genus Allolobophora; species Allolobophora icterica. The sequence continues at coordinate 13,821,920 of OY744606.1, forward strand.
TCCTTCATCGCAAACCATCCAAAAGTAAACTCCTGTCTGGTTTTCGCAACCGGAATGTTTTCTGCATTTCTGTCGATCGTCGCGATCTTCATCAATCCAGGAATCATCGGGACAATGACGTCCGCTGCCCTGTTCGGAATTCATCTGGGTATGAAAATGAGACTTTTTCAAATTCATTTCCTTACGAAATTCGCTGAAATTCACACCAGAGATTCATTTATCCGAACAGTTTTCGTGTAAATATGATTCTGGATTATTTGAACAGGAGTCTTCTTGGAATTTGTTTACATATTAATTTTAAACAGCAGTGTCTGAATTTTTTAAGGTATGAACCCGGCACTTTTAATTTAACTGAACACCAGACTGTGCGAAACCTGTCAAGGGTTGAGCAGATGCATAGCTTGGTGTGAGGACCCTAGATGTTGAGTTTACGATTATGATCAGGCCTACACTTACACAGTGATATGCAGAAACATTGGAACTCATTTGGCAGATGCTGCATCATAGCGATATTTCTTAATTTCTGAAGGTTGTGCAACTACTGTTTTTACCATCGTCGCAGTTGACTTAATGGGTGTGGCCCTTCTTCCGAAAAGCTTAGCAATGCTGCAGTTCATTGGAGGTTTTGCAAGACTCGCTGCACCGTCCCTCATTGGTGAGTACATGTAGAAGTTGCCTGATTGAGGTTAAATAGAGTTTGTTGAATAATAAAAGAATTTTAGTGGCCATATAATAAGAAGATAGATAATTGTTCCATATTTACTGCCAGAACAGTTTTCTCTGAATATTTAAGCATAGCAGCAAACAATCAGTAAAATTTCTCAGAGTTTGCAATGCCTGACCACGAATCTCTCCAGGCAACCGAACATGGAAATTACAAAATTTCCAAGTTAGTTATAGTTTATGACTGTTTGAATCGGATGCCTTTTTGTCTCATCCCATTGCCTTTCTATATGAGAACGCCTTCTTTGGTGGCGATATCACAATCTCCCTTTTGATTCCACGCTTAGATGGAGAGCCCGGCTTCTCCTGCATATCACGATGAACCAATTCTTTCTCTCTGGTTGATTGAACCAGTTTCCTCATCTCTTGTTCTCAAAACACCTCCTGTTGATGACAATGAATCTCGATGAAAACGTGTGACAAACTACCCGTCTAATCCATCTTCCTTACGTCCTGACTTTTCAATTCTCCCATTGATGCAGAGGCTATTTCTTTTGAGAACGTTAGACAAGTGAGTTATCATCGATGGCTTGTACCTGGCCTTGTAAGGTTTGCTAAACGAGAAGTGTAACTATTTTCGTTTTAATTTGCGACATTAGTGGCAGGGTCTTTGTTAGAACAACATCGGATTTGGGTCAAAACAATGTTCTTTGGTTTTCGTTTGACATACGTTGTGTAATCCATGCGTTGTTTTATTTTTGGTGACACTTTCACACACGTATTGTTTATCTGTTGGTATTCTTCATATATGTTTACGCTAGAAGCTCGATGGAACATAGGTTTGGCTAGCTATTTTTTGGCGACAAAACAATGAGCGTTTCGTTGATTTTCATCTCGGCTGTTGACCTATTGATCTATGTATTGTGTTTTGTGTGTAGGTTGGATTTTCGATGTGACTCGTTATTACAACAAAGCGTTCGCCATCATCGGTTGCATGGCATTCATGTCTGGCAGTCTCATGGTTGTCTTGACTGTTGTCACCAGATGCCACGGGAAGTCCGTCGTCAAGGAGATCGAACTACCTTCCTCGGAAAAAGCACCCTCTAATCTACCGACATCTGAAGGCGGACCGTAGCAAGCAATAATGCGCATGCATTTATATTTATGCTATAAGCAATAGCATGCATGTGAATGAAATTCAGTGAATATACAATGAATGTATAGATACGTGCGTTTAAAGTCATTCTTGGTCTGGTTTTGTAGTTGACCTTGTTGTTCAAGTCCGCTGTGAATATTGTTGTTGTGAATATTATTCTTAATGCACGACTGCCAGTCTGGATTAACTGGATTGACTGAATATTGAATTTAAACCTGAAAACGGAGTCGACGCGCAGGTCCTATTCGCCTATATATACACAGGCTACATTGCAGTCAAATTGAAGAGATATCAGCTCTTGGTTAATTGCTCACTGTGAGTAAGGTTTCATAACTATTTATGTTCATTCTCATGCATACAATTGAATTGATCGTGTTTGCTGCATGTAAAATCTGATTTAAAGCTAACAATGTCTTTGTATTATTCGAAAGGTTACACATAATATGTGTAACATACTTTCATGTACATGAAAAATGCGAAGTAAATATTATTTACTTCTATTTTTTCCTGTACGTGAAAGTATGTTGAAGCACAACAAAGTCAATTATCACAGGGTGACTGCTCCGCTGAAGAAACTCTAGTTGACATGAGTTCCATTCCAGATTGATGCGCGTAAATTATCGTTGTCGTTATAATAATAATAATAATAATAATAATAATAATAATAATAATAATAATAATAATAATAATAATAATAATAAATAATAATAATAATAATTATTATTATTATTGTTATTATTGTGGCGGAATTGAGGCTTGGTGGGTGCGTCGTCGCCTCTTCTTCTTTACTTCTTCACCAGGATTGCAAGACCCACGACCAAGTGCTCCACAATAAACTAATTAGGGTGTTGCCTCACCGGTCTGGACAGGAAGAAGATACATGTTGTTCTACAAATATTCTTTATTGTAACTCGCAACACAACGTAGCCCTTAGTTCAAAAATGCCTTCCGTAGGCTGACGAACTGGGAAATTTAATCCAGGAGAGCTTTTCTAATCGACTTAACTCGAACTCGCGTACTAATCAAAGTTCGCATAATCAACTTAACTTTGCATACATAACTTCGAGATATCGCTACAACAACTACGATCCACGCAACTATCGTCGGTAACTTCTGAGTCCTTCGCCCTACTAGGCGCCTTACTGACAGAACTCAACTAACTGTCTACTCAACTCTAACTGAACTCAACTATCGAACTGAGCTAAAGCTCCTGACTGTCCCTCCGACTAACTGCTCTCAGCTATCCGTTATTCAGAGTTCGTCTGGGTTCCTGGTTCCCGGTCATCTGTTCCTGGTTCCTGGTCCCTTGTTCCTGTTCCCTTGTTCCTTAATAATACGCGTCATAGTCACAGTACTATCGTCTGTCTATTTATAGATCGATACAAGCATATTATGAACAGAACCAAACAACTTCAACTGTTGTTAAATATGACATCACTAGGATCAGCAAGAATACTGTTACATTATCATTAGAACAAGGTGAACAATTTAAGATGGTAATGTTACGCCCTCCCTCATCTCAATGGACGTCGTCTGTCTCGTGTTATCGATAGGGGTGGGGGGTTACGTGTGGTCGTGGACACCGCAGGGAGGCATGGGTAATTTCACGTCTGGAAGTAGGATCCAACTATTGCGTAGTTGGCCATCTTAATCTACTATCATATTCTCGATAATCTAGATTATTCTTATTAGCAAGACGCTCACTTCTTCTCGTGGTACCTGGAAACATATCCGATTCCGGTGTTCCAGGGCTGGACCCGGAAGTTCCCCCAGGACGGCGAGACACTGAGACAGAGACAAACAGAAAGAGACGGGTAGAAAGGCAGACAGAGGGATCGGGAAAGAGAAGAGGGAGTGGTCGGTTATCTGTTAATCAGTCAGTCATTGTCTGTCTGTCTATCTATCAGTCTCTCTGTCTGTTAGTCTATGTGCGTGCGTATGTGTGTGAAGCAGTAGATGTGAGGGAACTTTGAAGTTAGGTCGATTTCATCAAACGCCGTCTATCGTCTCCAGTCCGAAACAGTTGCAGTATAGAGATGTATTACTACTACTACTACTACTACTACTACTACTACTACTACTACTACTACTACTACTACTACTACTACTACTACTACTACTACTACTACTACTACTACTACTACTACTACTACTACTACTACTACTACTACTACTACTACTACTGCTACTACTACTACTACTACTACTACTACTGTAGCGGACCACCCGAGGCAGAACTATTTTACCAGGATGGCCCAGCCCCGGTATCCGTGTTTGAGTTGTAAGTCCGTGGAGTAAGGCTTCCCTTGTCAAGCGGAAGACTTGAGCGACTTCTATAACGCACTTTATTAAACCAAACAAATCGACAATCCGTCGTAATTAAATTGTATCAAATCAACTAGTTCAACAGTCGACAATGCACTTGATTCTTGTTATTGACGATTCAATGTCCATCGGCCACCACGCGTGACGCAGCAAATCTCACAGAGTTCCAAGTTACCGATGAGAAATTAATGTCACCCGTTCAACGCCAGAGATTACTTCGCTTCTGTAGCGCCAACGTCCGTAGGAATTCGCATATTCGAAGTCCGCAACGTTCTTTCTCGCCACGCAATTTACAACGCTTCTATTGCGCCAAGTGTCGTTCGCAACAGTTCATTCACGCTACAAAGTCCACAGTACTTCTATTGCGCAGTATAGTTCGCAACGTTCTGTCGACGACGTGTAGTTCGCTACAACTACAACTTTCTTTGACGACAACCACTTTCTGAAGACGACGACTTCAGCTCCCGAACTCCGAACTTTCCTGCACTGGGCTCCGAACTCTTTCACTGCGGACGGCGGACTGCAACTGACTCAACCGACGACTGCTCTGCGAACTCCGACTGACTGACGACTGCACTGTACTGCACTGTTTCGACTGACCGCTCTCTGTGTGTCTTCCTCTCTCTCTCTTTTATACTGTCCGAACTGGCATACTGCTGGCAGATGGCAGGTCACGTGACTAGCAGACGGCTGGCAGACTACTGGTCTATGGCTGGTCTATGTGACTGGCAGACTGTTGGCAGATGGCTGGTCTAGGGCAAGTCTATGGCTGATCACGTGATTGGCAGACTGCTGGCAGATGGCTGGTCTATGGCTGGTTATGTGACTGGCAGACTGCTGGCATATTGCAGGCCGGCAAAATCTCCACACTACTACTACTACTACTACTACTACTACTACTACTACTACTACTACTACTACTACTACTACTACTACTACTACTACTACTACTACTACTACTACTACTACTACTACTACTACTACTACTACTACTACTACTACTACTACTACTACTACTACTACTACTACTAATCTACTACTACTACTACTACTACTACTACTACTACTACTACTACTACTACTACTACTACTACTACTATTATCATTATTATCATTATTACTTTACTATTATTCACTCTATCATTTCAGAAATAGAGAGAAGATTCTCTCTCCATGCACTGTTATGATTGGAATAAAATCATTGACGCCAAAATAATCGTCAACTATATATTATAAGACAATTTAAGTCTTCGCCCATGTGAATCACAGTGATGCTAAAACCTCAGCCACGTTATTCCAAAAAGTGTGTCATTTGGGCTACAATGCTCACCCTACGAATTTCCATTCATAGGCCAAACGCAGCAGAATTTTTGAGAGATTCTAATGACCACATTAAAAAAAATGGATCACTCAGTCACTCTTACTCACCACTCGCTAATTTGCTCGCTTGCTCACTCGCTCACTCACTCGTCCAGCCATCCCACCCACCCATTCAGTATAAAACGAAGCATATATGTTTATTTAGGTGCTTTTATTAAGTGGAGATCTACTAGAGGCCATATATTAAATAAGTAAGTAAGGATATTCTTTATTACTACGAACTGCTTATACAGCACTTTTAGTATTAAGTTTGTAGTAGCGTCTAGCAAGTAAGTCCTATTAATAATTGTTAGCACTTAACCTTACTTGCTCGAAATAGGTCTACAGAACCGAGTAATACCGGTCTATAGAATCTCATTGAATTGAAATCTCAGTGAAGATCTTTTTAAATGTTAAGGAATCTTTCGTTTAATTACTTTCAAAATTTGGCCAGACTGTCTATTTTTAGAGATATTTCCTGTATAGATGTTTTCTTTCGTATTATCTGGACGCTTAATTGTTAGAACGCCTATCGATGAATACACGATCAATATCTAAAGGAAATCTAATCTGTAAACGTTTGCCTAAGAGTTTTTTAAATCAAAATAAATTGAAAAGATGCTTAAAAGCTATTTACTCAGGAAAAATTTTAACCGAAACGACACGATGTAGGCCTAGCTTAAAATGCAAAACTGCGTTGACTGCTCCCTCTGACAACAGCCACGTCGCTGAAAAGCATGACGTAGACGCTTTCTGCTCACCTCCATGCTTTCCTATGGTATGGTATCTGGCATGGTATGGTATCTGAGAATTTATAAAGCGCCTCTCACAATGTGAACTATTCAGAGGCGCTCTCAGCATGTGAGCCTCACGGAAACAGAAAAGACTTTAAACGATGAACAACAGAGAGAGAGAGAGAGAGAGAGAGAGAGAGAGAGAGAGAGAGAGAGAGAGAGAGAGAGAGAGAGAGAGAGAGAGAGAGAGAGAGAGAGAGAGAGAGAGAGAGAGAGAGAGAGAGAGAGAGAGAGAGAGAGAACTTAGCAAGTAGTGCCCCACGCAGTACCAAGGAAAGGCAGTTCCATAGGGTTGGACCCACGACAGCGAAAGAGCGAGACTGAGCCAGGGCAGACCTCACCCGAGGAACGAATTGGTCAAGCCGATTCAGAGAACGTAGTGGTCGATGAGAAGAACCAGAGAGAGGTTTGCGCATCAGGTAACAAAGCTACCCTGGAGCTAAGCCCTGTTGCGCCTTAGAGACAAGAGTTATTTATGATCTTGAAATGGATACAAGCGGAGATTGGAAGTCAATGCAAGACATCAGTCATGTAAGTAGAGATAGTGTAAGCACGCTATACCTGTAACTCGTCTTGCTCAGTTTATATGAGAGATCGCTGCACGTTGCTGTTAGACAAGGCGACGCCTTTAATAATCATAAATTTGCTGGATCATAGTACAGCGCTGACTGATAGGTCTACGAACGTGTGAGTTGTACTGCCAGAAAGAATACGGCTGAGGCTTTAACATGACTACAGTACAGTAAGTTGCAGTTTCTCCGGGTCCAAATGCATGATTGGGGAAGTAGGTCAGACAGTCTGATTAATGAGCCGATACGCGGGCACTTATCGCTGATGCATCGGGAGATTGCTGGTGGAGATATAGGCTTATAGCGAATGGAATATTGTATGCCGACGTTGTGAATGTGCAGTAGGCCTTAATGTCTAATATTCTCAGTGAGAACACATTTTATGGCAACCATAATCGGCTCATATGCTTATTCATTTGTTGGCAGCTTGTAATCGAGGTTTGTTGAAGCACGCAATACACAGTTGAGCCATGAATACTGAATTAAGAAATATCTAAGATTTTGCCACGTGTATAGATTCTCTCGCTTTGAGGTTTGAGGACAGGCCACCTTCAGTTGTTCCGCAACTTGAAAGTGGACACGTAACGATGGACAAAGAGAACAGTTCTCCAGAGCACAGCGAATGCCAATCACGGTTGGGCGACTCACCACAGCAACAGAAAACCAGAGAAGAAAACGTCGTAGCAAACGAGAGCTTGGCTGACTGGGGCGTAGTGGCGTGCGTTTTTCTTAGTAACTTATTATATGCGATTGACTTCACTGGGTTCGGAGTTTTCTATCCTTTTCTCGTGGAATATTTCGAGGCAACGACGGCGGCTGTCGCGTGGTGCTCCTCTGTTAACGGATTCTTCTATGCTGTTGTCGGTTAGTAAAAGTATTCCTTTGCAAAACTACCACAAAACCATACCCGTTGGAGTAGCTAAGGAGATCGAGTATCGTGGTCACAAGAGGCGACAAAGAGAGCCCAAAATGAGAAATCTAAAGATATTTTTGTTGTTAACACCAGAAATTTCAATTGTGATAGGCCTAACATAAAAGACAACAAGATCCTATGTCGTAGAGCTGGTGAAATTGTGCCAATGAAAACATCAGACTTGCACATTTTACACAGTTAGTCTATCGAGTTTCAATTCTAGAGTTGACCCTTGACCTTAGCCTCTCTCTCTCTCTCTCTCTCTCTCTGTCTCTCTGTCTCTCTGTCTCTCTGTCTCTCTGTCTCTCTGTCTCTCTGTCTCTCTGTCTCTCTGTCTCTCTCTCTCTGTCTCTCTCTGTCTCTCTCTGTCTCTCTCTCTCTCTCTCTCTCTCTCTCTCTCTCTCTCTCTCTCTCTCTCTCTCTCTCTCTCTCTCTCTCTCTCTCTCTCTCTCTCTCTCTCTCTCTCTCTCTCTCTCTCTATCTTACGACTTATAATCCTGTCAAAGTAGCACGCTTTCTTCTCTCTACCACTCTCCCTATTCCCTATCGCGAGAGTCCTTTGCTCAACATGGCAAACGAGAAACACATCACTGTGATATAGATTAAAACTATAGATTCAAACTATTTGGGAATAGTCAGCCACGAAGAAGCAGAGCCACGAAGATGGCCACCAGCTGCCGGCTGTCAACTCTATCCCATGCATTCAATGATTGAAGGGAAATGTAGAGTAGATTCCAGAGATTCATATGATCTAATTGGCTGCAAGTCTATGTAGGCTAACGTTATTTTACTTCACATATTTCTCGTGGAATCTGATGTGCTGTAGGTATGATGTGTTTTACCTCTATTTCTTATTTTTTTTAGCCTATACAGCCGACTGTAGAAATAGTAGAACAGGGTAACAGCTGTGTATCTGCGACTAGTTTTTTTTAAGTTACCAACCTATCAATAGTGTTATTCTAAAATTGTTGGCCCAAGGACCGAGGCCCTATTAGGCCTACCATCTTAAATCGCCATGTCGAGGTCAGAGTTTACAAGGCGGAGGCTGTGTCGAAGTCAGAACCCACAGGGCGGAGGCTAAGGTCAGGCATCACATTGTTGGGGCAAAAAATGGACCATCCTGGTCGCGTACATAAACAGAACTCAGTTGTAATAATGCTGATTATGTTGAGAAAAACAGGCCCGTAACCAGCAGGCCTATAAGGCAAGACGAGGCAAGTGCCTCGTCGTAATTTTCAAGACGAGGCATGCCTCGTATTACTTCGACATGAGAATTAAGATATCGTGTTAAGAGTAATAGAGTATTTCATTACCTTGCCTGACGTCTTCTCCAAGCGTCGGACATAAATAATATTAATGAGTTACCGTTGCTGACCTTTATATGTACGAACGCATTCTACGTAACTATGGAACCAGTCTATACAATTTCAAATCACCTTTTTACTTTCTTTCCGGTCATCGAGGTATAATTATACGTCGATGGTTCCGGTAATCGAAACAAATTAAACGATTACTCGATTAGCTATCTGTTTTTAAATCATAATAATTAAAGATAAGTTTAAGAAATAACTTCAAATAAGCTAGGATTAGAAGTCTTAGTCGGCTACAAGACAAGATCATGATGAGTCAACCTATAAAACGACTAGTGTCAGTCTAAACTTCAGTTTCCTGACTGTGAATCAAGGAGAAAAGTTCAGTTTTTGGAAGCAGAAGAAACATATATGACCCCTCTCCAAAGAGGGATTAATTCGAGCCTGAAGGGAAAGAAGAAGAAGAAGAAACATATAAGACCGTAGCACTGATGAAAGTTATGATGAAACTGCAGCAAATGTCATTTAGGCATAATTAGGCATAATTGAAGACGAGGTATAGAAATACACTTTATGAAAACTTGAATTTTTAACACGAAAACGATTTCAACTGTTATTTTTTGGTAGTCGTTTTTTTCAATACTATCAGTAATTAAATAAAACTGAAAAATTTCTTATCAAAATTGCTAATAGTTTTACCGATATCAATGTTTTAGAATTTCTTGTTGGTTCTCTTTACACCACAGTAATGGGCAAAGAGAAACAAATGCTATGCATTGCCTATGCTCCACTGTACCCCATTTGGTGAGGCAGAGATACGGTGCTCTGTTTTTTTTATTGGTTCTAGGACGATCGTTCATAGGACGATCGCTCATGGGACGTTCGCTCATAGGACTATCCCTCATAGGGACGATCGCTCATAGTACTATCGCTCATAGGACTATCGCTCATAGGACGATCGCTCATAGGACGATCGCTCATAGGACTATCGCTCATAGGGACGATCGCTCATCGGGACGATCGCTCATAGGGACGATCGCTCATAGGGACTATCGCTCATAGGACTATCGCTCATACGGACCATGCATACATATAAGCATAAAATAAGGACGCGAGCAATTAACTTTCTATTAACTAGTAGATAGGCACATCAAAGTAGCTAATTGGAAGTTTATTACTCGCGTCCTACTTTACGATAACACTGACATTCTTACGCATTTAAGTGGTTCGCTCTCTTAGCGTTGTGGTTTTCTTTCTGAGCGTATTGAACAATCTTATAGAGTTTTTATGCATAATTTGCATTTACGATCGCATTTAATGGATCCCTAAACTATGGTCTCAGTGTATTTTCGATAACTGTACTTTTCTAGGGTCATATGAGCGATAGTCCTATGAGCGATAGTCCCTATCAGCGATCGTCCCTATGAGCGATCGTCCCTATGAGCGATAGTCCCTATGAGCGATAGTCCTATGAGCGACCGTCCTATGAGCGATCGTCCTATGAACGATAGTCCGTACACCATTTTACTACACATTTACCAGCTGGTCTGAATAGAAGAAACGGATTATTTTGGATGTTTTGGTGTTTTTCTGGCTCTCCAATTTCCAAAATTTGCCCTACACATTTTATTGGTTTTTTTTATCTCGCTTTATCTGTTTTCATCTACGGTTGATATGAATTTCACCCCTTTCAGATAATTTGGACATTAGGCCTACATTGTAAAGACTGTGGTAGCCGATAACAACTCGCAGATCAAAATTTAATGTCTTAATACATCTTAGAAGTTAGAACAAGTTGAACAACATAATTAAAGTCTTGCAAGCATAAGACATTTGCTTCGGCTTCAGGTACGATCATATTTGCAGGCAGGCTTTTACAGAACATTCCAAAACATATTTAGGCACCACAAAATCCTGCTTTTATTGGCTTTAAAATTGTCTAATGCTCACCTATGAGTATCTACACTCTACACAGTCTACAGTATCTAAAAAAACTTGCCCGGACCCACAGTTCCCACTTAAAGGGAAGGGGCTGGGGAGGGTTTGGGAAGGGGAAGGCTGAGGATAGGTTGGGGCGGGAGGGGACAATAATTGAGGGGACGTAAGGATAGGGAAGCGGAGAGGACCGGGGCAGGGCAGTTTCGGGGAGGATTTGCCTCGTCTTGATTTCGCCTCTGATTACGGGCCTGGAAAAACAGAGTAAGAGTCAGTTCTATGGCCCTTTTGAAATTCTTTCAAGCGAATGCGCACTACATTCAGTCGATTTATTGATTCCTATTGGTTCTTTTGACCATCTGTAGCTCTATTCGCCAGTTATTGGATACAGTCCTACGGATGTCGTTTGCCCGGTGTCGTTGGTTCTCTGCTGTTTTTGATAGGAATATCTTTCAGCTGCTTAGCACCGAATCTAACAACGATCTACTTCACCATTGCAGGTAAATTTCACCTACGGGGTCAGTGCGGATAAACGTAATCATACCGGTTCACTTAGATCTGTGTGGATTAATTTTGGATTGAGTAAAATAATAAAGCCGCAAGATAATAGAAAAAAGGAAAAAGAAGTATGGAATACTCATGCAAGTCTTTATCACGTGCTTAGTTCATTCTTGTTCGTTAGCGACGTAGTCTAGCAGTTATACCCCTAAGCCGTAATTTTTCTGGTTAACGTCTGGCTTGAGCAAATTTACGGCTGGTTTTTCGGCTAGCCGTAAAAGAGCGTAAACTACCTTTTTCGACTATAAGTAACACAGTAATACAATATACACTAAAGACTACTTTTAAATCGAAAGGTGGGCAATATTCACTCAGTCTGACGTCAGCACTTACCGCTCATTGAACACTAAGTACAAATTAGCAAGCCAGCCTGGAAACTTTATATTCACAACCGTGTGCATGTTCTAGCCAAACTTTTTTCCGCGGCTACCCGTGAAATAACTCTCGGCGGTTTTTCGGCTAAGCCGTAAAATTTCCGGCGGCTTATATGCTTGCAGAAATTTTTCGGCTCGGCGGCTAACGGGGGCGGCTTAGGGGTATGATAGCAGTTGAAGCATATTCGACCGAAACGAAACAGAAACAGCTATGCGACTGAAAAACATACACACCTCTGCAAGGCTTGGCAAAGAATTCTCAGCTTCATGGGATGCACTATATAGGGCACCATATTCGCAAATTGTTTACATTCCACCTCTTAATACTAGAGTTCATATCCATAAAGTAGGGCCTACACCGATTGATCACACAAGTTACGAGTGTGTTTAGAGAACTATCTAACAAAAGAATGAATGACCTTAAAGTTTTCTGTCTTTGACCCTGAATAGTGCTGATCGATTTAGGTATTCCGATAGGAAATCATAGTTGCCCTGAGCATTCACTGAATGATTAGCTAAGTAATTCATTATCTATTCCATTGAATCTCAGTTGCGTGTACTGATCTCTTGCTCTTAGCATCAGAATTCTTCTGCTATCTGCAGCGGAAGCACAAAAATGATTGGACTGTCAACCTAGAGTTCCCCGCCATGGCAGACAAATATTTCAATATTTTTTAGCGACTCACGCTGTTACTTATCGAGCCTTTTTTAAATATTACACTGCAATTATCATGCGCCCGATCAAATTGAATTTGAATCTGACGCGGAAAAACACTCATGAGTGAAGTACTTTCTCAAGATCACTGCATACAAACCATCTTAGAAAAGGCTCAAACCCGTACTCCCGAGTTACCATCCGAGCAGTCTCCAACCGACCGGTTGACTTGCCCCATCAACATAATTAAATAAATTTACGCAATCTAGTGATTTTCAGAGCGCCATTTTTATAATTATACAGGGCAATGGGTCGATGTTCGCTTGAAGTGAAACAGCAATACAAATTTATAATCCACTAGAGAACCCATGTCGAAGATGGGTTGCTATGTGCTTAGGGAACATAGTTCGGCGAAGAAAACGATTGGCCATTCGAGGTTAAATGAAGACGTTAGGAATTAGTAGGCCTACCAATGGCTTCAAATTGATGTTAGCTTTACGGACTGTTATTCGTTCATTCAATCGTTAATTTATTTGTTCGTTCTTCACAAGTACTTTGCTGAGTCATCATGCACTCTTCTGTTCCTTTAAAGGGTCAGGCTCTGGCCTCGCTATGCTTTCGACGAATATTATTGTTCATCAGAGGTTTGGTCGTAACCGGAACCTAGCAAACGGAATCGGTTGGCTTGGCTTAAGCTTCGGGGGCATTATCGGATCCATCGTGACTAATCAGCTTATCCAATCGTACAGCTGGCGAGGCGCCTTCCTCGTACTTGGAGCCATTCAAGCACAACGCATTCCACTCTGCCTCTTCTTCCGCACTCCAAAGAAATTAACCAAACAGTCAACGAATGCTTCTGGAACCGACTCACAAAAAATATCCGGCCAATTAATTCTGAGGTATCTGAAAGAAACCTTCAACTTTTCTATTTTACGGCACACGAGATATTCTATTTATTCCATTGCCTACTTTCTTCATGTATTCTGCCTTTTCGGCTTCGCGCCACATACTGTGAACAGAGCAATCCACGTGGGTCTCACCCGTGACCAAGGAGTGATCGCAGCAGCTTTAATCGGAACTATGTCCACGGTTACCAGGTTGTTCGTTTCTTTCATCGCAAACCATCCAAAGGTAAACTCGTGTCTGGTTTTCGCCACCGGAATGTTCTGTGCCTTTCTGTCGATCGTCGCGATTTTCATCAATCCAGGAATCGTCGGGACAATGACTTCCACTGCATTGTTCGGAATTCATATAGGTATGGTCACGAGACTTTTTAAAATTCATTTGCTTACGAACGTGACAGTTGCTGCAATTCACACCAGAGACTCATTTAGCTACGAATATGACTCTTTCAAATTAATTTAAGTTTTAAATTCATATATGAAGATAACTCTGAAATTCATTTTCGTATAAATATGATTCTGGATTCTTTGAACAAGAGTCTTCTTTGAATTCGTTTACATATTAATTTCGAACAGCAATGTCTGAAATTCCTTAAGGTATGAAACCTGCTCTTTAAATTTAACTGAACACCAGATCGTGCGAAACTTGTTACGGGATGAGCAGATGCTTAGTTTGGTGTGAAAGCCCTACATGCTGAGTTTATGATATTATTGCGGTTACACACTAATATGCAGAAACAATGGAACTCATTTGGCAGATGCTGCATCATTGCGATATTTCTTAATTTCTGAAGGTTGTGCAATGACGGTGTTTACCATCGTCGCAGTTGACCTAATGGGTGTGGCCCTTGTACCGAAAAGCATAGCAATTCTGCAGTTCATTGGAGGTTTCGCAAGACTCGCTTCACCGTCCCTCATTGGTGAGTAAAATTTGCCTGATTGAAGTTAAATTGAGTTTGCTTAAATAATAAAAGAAGTTTAGTGGCCATATAATGGGAAGAGATTATATAAATGCTCCATATTTATATGCTCAACAAGTTTATATGTGTGTATTCGTATATGGACGCATGCTCAAGCAAACAACTGTAATGATAATTACGAACTCCTCTTGCGCCGGTGTCTCATGCACAAAGAGCATCAACCGATGGCACACCAACACCAATACGCGAGAATCTTGTAAATTCATATAAATATGATTAATACCTGACACCGAGTAAAAGCAGGTCAATAACCAGAAGTTCTGATCCATGTAAGTAAACACTCATTTACTACAAACCTCTGTTTTCATTAGTCCTAAAAAGTCGTATTCCGATCTTGGCCTGAACATGTTTTTCTCTGAATATTTAAGCATAGCAAACAATCAGACAACTTTCCTTAGAGTCTACATTGACTGACCACGAATCTCAGCAGGCAACAGAGCATAGAAATTACCAAATGGCCAAGAAATAAATTGTTTACGACTTTTTGAATCTGCTGCTTTTGTCTGATCTCATTACGTATCTTCTTATATATATGAGAACTCCTTCTTTGACGGCTATATTATAAATTTGTTTTTCTCTACTCCACACATAGATCGAGGGCCAGGCTTCTGCTGTGCATCACGATGAATAATTCTTTCCCTCTGGCTGGTTGGACCAGTTTCATCATCTTTATGTACCCAAAAGTCTTGCGCTCAAACACCCTCCTGGTGACAACAATGGATCTCAATGAAAGTTTTGACCAAAATCCCGCCTAATCCATATTCTTTACGTCCAGACTTTCCAATTCTTCCATTAACGCAGGAGCTATTTCTTATGAGAACGTCTAACAAGTTCTTTATGCTCGCTGACATGTACCTTGCCTTCAGAAGTTTGCTAAACGAGAAGTGTAACTATTTTCGTTTTAATTTACGACATTAGTGGTGACAGACTTATCCACGCAGGAACTTTGTTAGAACAACATCGGATTTGGGTCAAAACAATGTTCTTTGAAATTCGTCTGACAGACGTTGTGTTATAGATGCGTTGTTTTGTTTTTGATGACACTTTCAATCATTTATTGTTATCTGTTGGTATTCTTTATATATGTTTACGCTAGAAGATTGATAAAGCGCAGGGTTCGCTAGCTTTTTTTGCGATAAGACAATGATTGATTTTCGTTGATTTTCGTCTCGGTTGTTGACCAATTCGTATTTATTCTGTTCTGTGTGTAGGTTTGGTTTTCGACGTAACTCATGATTACAACAAAGCGTTCGCTATCATCGGTTGCCTGGCATTCGTGTCTGGCAGTCTCATGGTTGTCTTGACTGTTGTCACCATATGCCATCGGAAGTCCATCGCCAAAGACACCGAATTATCTCCCTCAGATAAAGCACCCCCAAATCCATCGACATCTGAAGGCGAAACTTAGCAAGCAATAATGCGCATGTATTTATATTTAGGCTGTAAGCATGTACATGAATGAATGTATAAATATGTGCGTTTAAAGTCATTCTGGGTCTGGCTTGTAGTTGACCTTGCTGTTCAAGTCTGCCGTTAATTAGTGAGACCGTTTCTATTCTTAATGGACGACCGCCAGTCTGGATTAAACTGACTGAATTATGAATTTGAACCTGAAAACGGAATAGACGCGCAGATCCTATTCGCCTATATATAGGCTACATTGCAGTCATATTGAAGAGATATCAGGTCTTGGTTAATTGCTCACTGTGACAGTGTTAATGATACAGTCAGTAAGGTTCTACAGCTGTTTATGTTCATTCTCATGCATACAATTTAATCTGATTGTGTTTGCTGTATGTAAAATCTGATTTAAAGCTAACAATGTCTTTGCAGAATTCGAAAGGTTACACATATCTATTTCTATTATTCATGCACACGAAAGTCTGTTGAAGCACAAAGTAAATTTTCACAGGGCGACTGCTCCTCTGAAGAAACTGCAATTGGCATGAATTATACCACAGTTTGGTGTGCCTAAATTATTGTTGTCTGTATTATTTTTTTATTAAGTTGCCAGATGTGACGTTGCAAATATGTCCGAAATGGTCATATCCCAAGTGAGGCAACTTCCTCATGACCACGGGATAAGTTTCACGCCGTCCTCTTCGTTTTCCATCTTTTCTGGTAAGGCCTAGCGGTTATTTCAGAGAAGAGATGCTTGCTCTTCTCAACGATCTCCATGCTATATCATTGAGCATGTTGTACCGTTGTTGTCTGGAAGCGTTTTTCTGCACGCAAGATCGTGGAGTCCTCTAACGTCGACTCTCTCGCCACAGAGGCAAAAATCTGGTTCGCATAGCGTGGTTCCGTGTCGCACACCAACCGCGATCCGCATCAATTCATCGGAGAAGCGGAGTTCCAATGCAGCACACGGAGGAGCTAACAACCAATCTCCCGCGTGTGGTGCCCGAGAGGCTAAGAGACGAGCCCGGTCTAGTGCATTATTCGCAGATTCGTGCAGAGTTGTCCACGCCTTACATGTCCAGCGGCTATCCCAGTATCCCATTCTCTGTGACGATGAGCTGTTGATCCTGTTGGTGGTTCGGCACCCGTGAGTACTATCCATGCTTCCACCGTTGTGTTTACTAGATCGTCTGAGGTGTCAGCTGATTCTGGTGGCAACACGTGTGCTTGGAGTTCACTTGTGGTCTCAACACAGGCCAAGAAGGTGCCAGCGTAGCAGCACAGCGTATCCCAATACACCATTCTTCACCGAAAGGGATGCCTGAAGCCAATTCTCATCCGATAGTTCCACATTCAAAATAATAGACAATCCATTGCTTAACCTTCGCAGGACGGAAACATTTTACGATACACGGAGGACGGAAAGGGGTAATTTTTTACCCCAAAACAATATATAATATCTCAGCTCACAGGTAAGCTACGATGACAAATGAAGTGCCAATTGTAACATTTCCAAGGTCAAGGAATCGATTTATCATAGTGGCAATAGTGTGCAAATACTACTTTTCAAGATGGCGGTCAATATGGCCGCCAAAACACAAAAAAATGTATATCTCAGCACGTAGGTAACCTACAATGACAAATGAAGTGTCAATTGTAACATTTTCAAGGTCAAGAAATCGATTTATCATAGTGGCAATAGTGTGCAAATACTATTGTCCAAGATGGCGGCCAACATGACCGCCAAAATATAACAATATGTATATCTCAGCTCATAGGTAAACTACAATCACAAATGAAGTGTCCATTTTAACATTCCCAGGGTCAAGGAATCGATTTATCGTAGTGGCAATAGTGTGGAAATACTATTTTCCAAGATGGCGGCCAATATGTCCGCCAGACACAACAATATGTATTTCTCAGTTCATAGGTAATCTACAATTGCAAATGAAGTGTCAATTGTAACATATTCAAGGTCAAGGAATCGATTTATCGTAGTGGCAATAGTGTAGGAATAATACTTTCCAAGATGGCGGCCAATATGGCCGCGAAAACACAAAAAACTATATATCTCAGCACATAGGTAGGCTACAATGACAAATGAGGTATCAATTGTAACACTTCTAAGGTCAAGGAATCGATTTATCGTAGTGGCAATCGTGTGGGAATACTAATTTCCAAGATGGCGGCCAACATGGCCGCCAAAACACAAAAATATGTATATCTCAGGTTGTAGGTAAGCTCCAATGACAAATGAAGTGTCAATTGTAACATTTCCGAGGTCAGGGAATCGATTTATCGCAGTGGCAATGGTGACCGATCAGCCAGCTGATTGATAATTCCTATTTTTGTGTTTTGTCGGCCATATTGGCCGCCATCTTGGATAATAGTATTCCCACGCTATTCTCACTACGATAAATGAATTCCTTGACCTTGGAAATGCCACAATTGACACTTCACTTGTCATTGTATCTTACCTACAAGCCGAGATATGCACATTTTTGAGTTTTAGCGGCCATGTTGGCCGCCATCTTGGACAGTAGTATTCACACACTATTACCACTGCGATATATCGATTCCTTGACCTTGGAAATATTACAATTGACACTTCATTTGTCATTTTAGGTTACCTATGAGCTGAGACATGCATATTTTTGTTTTGGCGGCCATATTGGCAGCCATCTTGGAAAAATAAACTCTCCACAATTATGAAACTATTAACACTCAGTTCCATGGTAGATTCCACACTTGATTTATGATTGGAAGTCACTTATGAGCTCATATCTTTAAAAAACATACCTGCCCTATGAACGAAAAAATAACGACGTCGAGGACGAAGAGGGGTAAATTTTTACCCCAGGACACTTTGGATTGAAAAATCTTTTCCCACCACATGGCAATGTGGTGGGTATGCAGTCAGAATATGTCATTGGTAGTAACTTGTAAACATGTGGAACGACAAATAATACCTACCTACAGTTGCTCCGCAATCAACATCCAAACACCCCTGGGGTAATTATTTACCCCTTTCCGTCCTGCGAAGGTTAACAAAGAGACAAATATTATTATTATTATTATCATTATTAATTATAAATGTATTGATTGATTGATTGGAATAGAAAATTTATTTGAACTGCGAACGTCATTGTTTTCATTTTATTACTATTTAACGAATTTTTCTGTTTTACATGTAAAAGCTCTCTAAACATTTCTTCTATGTACATAAGTTTTTTTTAAACGAATTCCGTATAGCCTACCTTGAAAACGATCTAAGCACTTAAAAAGTTCGATAACGAAGATCACATGTTGCGGACTTTAGAAGCAACTGAACAAGTTCGGGGTAGTCAAGGTCAGCATTGCCAAGGTCACAGCTTTTGGAATGTAGGTCACATAAGTAGGTCAGTACTGTAGTTATGCAGGAAAGGGTCAGAGGTCATAGCGAGGACAGATAACTCAGGAAACGGTTAACACTGTTCTACTTCTTAGGTTATTAACTTTAACACAGTAAAACTTTGGAACTGCCATTTCGTGTGGTGCTAGTCCCAAGCCTGTAGATATTAGGAGGGCGACGCTATTCATCTGTGCTATGAAACAGGGCCCTATGACACAAACGCATACATACCTAACATAACAACATCAGGAATGCTTGCAATCCCAGTCATTTAAATACATACATATGAAGATCCACACTTTGTACACTCATGCAAGTAATTGTAATTGTAACTGTACAGTTATATAACGCCGTTCAAAGGGCAAAACAAACCAAAGACGTTCTCTGCACTAGCCTATACGATGTTAACAGAGGATTAAAGAAATTTTCACTGGTGGGGAATTTCGAAAAAGGGCATTTTTCGCGCATAATTTTAAGTCAAAAAGCACTGAATCAGATAAACCTTTCTGAGCTGTGGGCCACAGGAATAATTACTAATAATTTATTTATTATAATATTTTATATTATTTAATTTATTATTTAATGTCATAATTTAATGTAATATTAATTTAATATTTATTATTATTATACAATTGTCTAATAAACAAGAAACATTTAGTACAGCCATTTTCTGTTTTAACAAGTAGCCTGCTTTACCTGGATACGGTCCATCCTTCATCAGTTGAAGCTTCCTAAGAGCGCCATCTCTGCATTTCAGTATGTCACAAAGGACAAGATCATCTCGCTGAAATTGTTTCTGTAAAGTTTGGTATACATCCAAGATATCGTCCATTAATGTAGATATCCAACTTTGTCTGTTACTCCAAGTCTTTGTGAAACCTCGAGCTTCAGCCTTCTCTTTACGGTACCCATTTTGCTCTAGTTTATTCCACACAGCCTTGCAGCCATGAATGTTACTCAAGGTCGCATTAATTAGTTGTAACTGATGCTGAGCGATACGTACTTCATGATGTTGAGGAAACTGCATCTTTGAGCTCAGAAGGCAGCAACTTCGTCTTATTCTTCGATGTACGAAAATATGTGGCTAGCGCTAATAAGTTCACTCTCCAAATTTTCAGCTCAGGAACAGTAGCAATGACAGAATGATTCTGCTGCTAAGTCTGAACGATGAGCACAACACCAAAATCTCAGGACCAGCGTTCCTCCCAGTGTTGGCAGATTCTCCATCAGTAGTGATTCCTATCAGTTCATCACAATCAGCACCATTATGTCGTCAGCGATTTATTTACACTTTACAGCTTCAAGCAGACCCTCAACCACTGGCGTAAACTTGTCCAAAATATTGGGGAGGGGGCACGGGGCCGGACCATAGGTGCAAAAAAACAATTTTTTCAAGACGAAAAGTTGTTTCTTTTTTGTTTTTTTTGTTTTTATGGTTTTTGTTGTTTTCATTATTTGTTTTTAAGATTTTCGGATTTTGGATCATAAAAATCACGAAAAAATGGCATGAACAAGAGCTCCAACTCAGTTTAATTCAGATTCGATTTCCGAAAATTAAAAATGACTAAATCAATGTTATTAAAATAGCTTCTACAAGAATAAGGAATTTATTATTTAAAAAAAAAAACAAATTTTGTGGTTTTCTTTTACTTGTGTTTTTAAAACCAAAAACTGAAAAAACCCAACTTTTTCACCTCTGATCTGGACAGTCAGTGAACCTCAGAGGTTTCTGGTGCTACGTAAAGCGTATACAGGCCAATGCGTTTTGTTTACGCATTTTGTTTACATTAAATGTAAATTTGTTTCATATTGAAGATATTGGAGATAAAAATGAATCTTTGTTTTCATTATGAATTTCTGATAGTATTTCGGTTCTGTGTCTCTGTTTCTTAAGAAATGTGTCTGTATCGAAACATATTTTAATATTTGAGAAAATCCTCCTCTCGATTATTGGGGCGGGGGCATTGCCCCTTCTCCTCAAGTATTGGGGGGGCACGTGCCCCGGCTCCCCCCAGAGTTTGTGCCTATGCCCTCAACTCCATTCGCATCTGGAGAATGCATGAGAATAATGTTTTAACAGTACCATCCTGTACTGCCATTCTGCAGCTTGTAAACTTGTTACCTTCCATCTGCTTGCTCAGACTGCCATCGATCTGAATGCTAAATGCAATGCACCCTTCTAACATTTTAGCTAATACGCTTTCTTCAATAGCATGTATTGATACCATCATTTCTCTGTAGTATACTGGGTCCCTATAGTGTAAATCGGAAGCTGCGGGAATAAACTCTGAAGGCAGTTCAGCATCTGGTCCTTCGTCGTGCATTAAATTCATTCATTCATTCATTCATTCTGGAAATTTATATAGCGCTTCTTCAAGAGACCTACTCAGAGGTGCTCCCAGCTCAGCCACGGCTAACCAGATAGGACTTGATTTGTCGTAAGAAAACAGGTGAATTATTCCGGAGGAAGCAGCGTAAGGATATCGGAAGACCATGCCAGGTAGACGGGCCAACAACCGAGAAGGCTCGGCGTTGCCTGACTGCGCAGCGGGCCCGAGGGACCAATAGCTCCCCATTAGTCGCAGAGCGCAAAGCTCTGCAAGAGGCTAAAAGATATGAGGCGATTTGCAGCCAGACAAGTCAGTGATCTAGATGGCCACAAATGCTCTGAAACAGTCTCACGCAGGCAGTCGTTGTAAACATCGTAGGCCATGCCCACCAGAAGCTTGATGAGATCCGCTATATATATATATATATATATATATATATATATATATATATATATATATATATATATATACACACAATATAAGCAAATATACAGCAATCCGTATGCATACTAATATGTGCACATAATATCTCCACTACTCT
>OY744606.1:13849075-13999075 GCA_963556255.1 Allolobophora icterica
TCCGTACCTTTGGAATTGCTCATGAATCGAGCACATGTAGAGACCGAGGAGTTTAAGCGACTGGAGAATAATCGACCGCTTGACCTGGTTGACGGACTCTGACAGCTGTTCGCAGACGAGAGACCTAGACGAAGGAAAAGCCATGATCAGACACCAGAGAAGGAGGACAAGGACGAGGAGGAGGAGAAGGAAAAGGAAGAGAAAGAGAACGGAGGATAAGACATAGGAAGAAGACGAGGAGAAAGAGGGAGGCAGAGAAGGAATAGGAGGAAGAGAAGGAGAAAGATAGGAAAAGAATGAATATCAGGAAGAGCAGGAGAAGTAGAGAGGAGGATAAGGACTAGGAGGAAGATGAGAAGGAAGAGACAAGAAGAGGAGTAGGAGGAAAAGAGGAGGAGGAGAGAGGAAGGAGGAGGAAGACAAGAAACAGATAACGAGGAAGGAGAAGGAAATAAGAGTAGAAGGAGAAGCAACAGTGGAGGGAGAAGGAAAAATGGTAAGAATGGAAGAGCAGCAACAGGAGGTGAAAAGGAATGAGACGAGAGAGAGAAAGGAACAGAGAAAGGAGGAGGAACTAGAAGTGGAGGAAAAGAAAGATGAGGTGGAAGAGGAGTAGGAGGAAGAGGAGGGACACGAAAAGAATTTCGAGAAAAAAAAGAAACAGGAGGAGACGAAAAAAAGGGAGATAATGGGGATGAAGGGAGAACTTGATTTAAATACGAACAATTATATCACATTTTCGATTGCTGTACAATACTATACTATACAATACAATGCTATACAAACTACTGGCATTCGAAATGAGATGCTACAGAAGGATATTACGCATCAGGTGGCAACAAAAGATAACTAACAAAGAGGTACGAATAAGAGTTGGAAACACCAAAAACATCAAGCAACTGATAATGAAAAGAAAGCTCAACTTCTTCGGACATGTGTGCAGAATGGACAACAACAGACTGATCAAGCAAACCATGTTTGGGTTAATCGACGGTACGGGGATCAGAGGGAGGCCAAGCAGAGAATGGTTGGACGATGTTAAAGATTGGTGCGAAATGGACATACACAGGCTGAGCCTGATAGCACAGGAACGAGACGTATGGAGGCAAATGGTGAAGCGTGCGATTGACACCAACGGGCGCTGAGCTGTGATGATGATGATGATGATGATGATGATGATGATGATGATGATGATGATGATGATGATGATGATGATGATGATGATGATGATACAATACTATACAAAACAATACAATGCAAAAGAAAGCAATACAATAGAAAACAGTACAATACAAAACAATGCAATACCAAAATACAAAACAATATAATACAAAATACAAAACAATAAAAATACAATCCAAAAAATACGATACAAAGCAATACAATACAAAATATTACTATACAAAATCTATACTATACAAGACAATGTAATGCAAAACAATACAATACAATTCCATACAATGCATTGCAATCGTAGAGTTTACACACCGGAGATATCTCGCGTGTATCAGCACGGCGTCCAGATAGTCGTACACTTTTTGAACGTCTTCGTCTGAAACCAAGGCTTCTGCTGGAGCAGCTGGAGTCTTCTTGTTGCATTGATTCTTGTCAGCTGGAGTGACGGACGTCACGTCCATCGCTCCAGCAGCTGAAGTGGCTTGGTTAGACGATGGTTTTTCCAGCTGCAGTGTAAGGTAAAGGTATGGTAAGGGAAAGTAAGGTTAGAATAAAGGTAAGTTTAAACAGTATGGTAAAATAAGGTAAAGTAAGGTCAGATAGGATGGGCCAGGACTCAAGGTATAAGGTTACGTAAAATAAGGTAAAATTTGGGAAAAGTAGCAATTGTAGTTAAGGACTTGCTCAAAGAAGGAGGCTCGAACCCATAGTCTACTCTCCGCATTACAAAGATCTCTAACCAACTGGCTACTGATTAATTTAAGCACTCGATTGGTTAGGGTTAGTGTGAGGCAAATAAAGAATGGTTGGGTAGAGTACGAAAGGTTTGTATACGTTTTTAAAGTAAAATTGGGTAGGGTAGATTAGGCTGTTAAGCAAAGTCACAATTCGAAATGACAATTCCCAGAGAGTCCCCAGAGACCGAAAGACCTGCTACTGGCTTGTATTGTATTGACTGTGCACATGAAACCAACTGTCAACTGTCGATCGAAACCCGTTGGTTGGCTCTACGTGTGTGCGTGGGCTCGCCACTGGTGACGCCTTCTAGTTGCCTGTGCATTGTTTTGCTAACTGATGCAATAGTCTAGTTCTTTATGACATTTGATATCATATAGACTAGTGCACAGTGCGCCTCTTATTGCCCTTTGAGCTGCTTTACATAAATGTTCAATTACAGTTACGATTACAATCAGCAATTCGAAATAGATGAGCCAACTTATGAAGTCGAAAACTGATGCAAAACGTTATGCTAACTTCTCTTGCATCGTCTTAAAAATGACATAAATACAAACCCTCTGTTACTCCGGTTAACTACAGGTTTTAATGTGCCAGCAGTCTATGCAATTGTGCATTTTTTAGACACCAGCGCGATAGAAGTTACTAATTAACATTAATTAATTAAGATGTCAGTTGATGTGATAATTTAACCGGAAGCCAGGATATGATAAATAAGTAAGTTGTAACAGATGAGTGTTTAGTGACAGTAAGGATGAGCAAAGCGAGTAACCGAGATCTGACCTCGGAATTCAATGCGTCGAAACCTTTTCTCATAGCTTTAGACTGGAGATTCGTATCGTTCGTCACCATCACTACTCGCCGATCACCAACTGAAACACAAGAGTCGGTGCTTTAAAAATAATATTATCTGTTAAAGAACTGCACTCAGAATTCAAATCACGAATCGAATTAGGAAATTTATCTTATCTAATCTGTCCGAGGCTGATCTAATCCAAATTGGTCTATGTAATCTAATGTGATTTCTTCCAGAATGATCTATAACATTAAGAAATGGACAAAGCTTATGAACTGTTAGTGCCTTCGTTTTCTTAGCCTCAGCATATGAGAGACGCTGACAGGTCCAGTGAAGTTAAGGAAACGCAGGTTGGGTCAACAATTCCATGGGTGAAAGTTACATGGAAATACCATGCCACCAGAAATTATGGACATCGTCAGTTGTATTTGTGATTGTGGAAATGATGAATAAATTAAAAAATTTACATACAATAAACTACATGCAACTGTCGAAAGTGTATTTAAATATCTATGCACAAGAAGTTCTCTATAACGTCGTACGCGGTAGCCGATTGGTTAGAGCGTTCGCCTTGTGACGCGGAGAGACGGGTTCGATCCTCCTCTTCTGAGACGGTTACTCTGTAAGAATCTTAAGCAAGTCCACTCATAATTGCTCAGCCCCATCAGTTGATGCTTCGTCATTAGATAGTTGCTCTTAACAAATACCTTAGAATTAAGCGGGGATTTGAAGCCGCCATCACCGTTAACACTAGACTGTCATAGACATTTGAAATAAACAGGTAGATAAATAAATAAATACATTTGTTCAGTATCTTGTGGCAACAATCGATGAGTTGATCATCATTATTGCGAATGGTCATGTCAAACGTATTCTGGTTTATCTGGAAAAAACCCAAAAAGATCATGAATAAAAAAAATAACACAGATAAGATAAAAATCCTAAAATTAAGTAAAGCGAAATATTATTAAAAGGAAAATCGTCTAATCTGCCACCTGAGCTTCTTGGCTTATCTCCGCCTCCTTCCCGTAAGCGCTTGCGGAGCGGAGTTCTGTGTTGTTATGTCGGGAACATCTCTTATAGGCCTTTAAGTGTCTCTTCAAGTAACGCTATACAAATGTGTGAGTACAGTTACCTAATCTGGTGACTCACAGAGACATCATCGATGGTCGCTTCGAATGAAATCGCCATTAAGAATCCATTTCAATTGGAGAATCCAGGTGGAAATCCGAAAGATCAGAGAAGCCAGGATACGGTGGTTATATGAAATTCGAAGAAGATGAGCCCTAAGCCCATTACTGCTCTCGTGTACGGGACACATCGTGTGTGACAGCATTCACTGATCTAGTGCAATCGCCATTATCGCCTTCTGATCTATTTTGAATGACGGGTGCTTGTGGAAGAGAGATAGTCAAACTCGTAATATGTGAGCTGAGGGAGATTTTGAATGATTCTTTGCTTACGTGCGCATGTTGTAAAGTATTATAATAACTACGCATTTATTAAGCGCTACTTAGTCTATCTGAAGACCAATAACATGTGAAGTAGGAAATAATAATTATTGTAAACTTACAGCGGCAACGTCGCTTTGTTGCTGTCTGTAGACATTCGGATCTGACGAAGTTAGCCATCTGTTCAGAACATCATTTGCACGCCTTGCCCTCCTCTTTACTCCTTTCTGCAGAAAAGAACGTTCAATCACAAGCGCATCGCAATAACATATGGGCAGATAAAGTAAGGGATGGTAAGGTAAGATATGGGATGGTGTGGTAAGTTAAGGTATGGGAAAGTAAGATGGTAATTTATGGGAAGGGCATGTAAGAGATGGGAAGGTGTGGTATAGTAAGTAAACTTAAGTATGTTAAGGTAAAGTATGGTTACGTACGAGAAGGTATGGAAAGGTGAGGTATGGCATTCGTAATGAAGAATGTTTACAGCAATTCAAAAATTGTAATTAGTGACTTCTCTAGAACCGGTGTCTAATGCGCAAGTGTTGATTATATGTTGACATATTCTATACACAAGGCACTTGTGGTATACTACGCACCGGTACGAAACGGTATATAGATTGACATGTATGGGTCATTAGTCACTGGGGCTGTGCGCAAGCGAGTTCCTGCACTTTCAGTGTTGAAATAAACTGCTAATCCGCAACAATAAGGCACCAACCGGTGGCGCTCTAAAACCAGGTCATAATCAGATCAGTATCAAGAACATTAGTCCGCAAAAACAGAGACAGAGACCTATGGTGGATACTGGATAAGCAAAAAAGGTGTCAGGTTTTAAAGGTAAGCCGTTTCATCAAATATACAATTGTAATGGAAGGCAAACTTAGGGCTGGTAAGAAAGGTATGGTATGAGTTGTCAAGGTAACGTTATAGAAGGTAAGGTAAGCTGAGGTATAGTAAAATGACGAGAGTTAAGATCTTGATAAAGCACGACGATAGCATAGAAGGGATCTTACACTTGATGTCTTAGCTTTCATGAGATGGTCCAGTTCTTGAAGGACGGTGTATGGGATCACCAGCAAGACTGTCTGTCCGAATTCTGTCCACAAACGAATAAATCATCTCCATCAAATCTAATATCTATAACTTCTATGAGGATCCGCAAACAGGACCTATATAAACTCTCTATATCTAATATTGTAACGCGTATATAGAGCATAATGTGGCAAGGCAAGTTAGAATATGACACGAGGTAATGCAGCATCAACAAGTTATAGTTACCAGTTATCAACATCAATATAATATTATCATTTATTATTATTATGTATTTATTAAGCGCCACTATCTAGTGACCCAGCATCAATCGATGGCGCCGAGCAACTGTGAGTGAAGGACTTGCTCTAGGTACCCACACAGTAACGGGTCTCGGAGAAGAGGTTTGAATCCGTACACTTTCCTCCTTACAAGGCGAGCGCTCTAACCAATCGGCTGCCACGACCAGCAACGCAATGTAAGGTAAGGTATGGTATCATTTCTCCGTGTATGTATATTTTTATCTGTTTATTATTAGGAAAAGTAAGTTGAAAGTGGTAAGGATCGCTTACTTTTATGCAGTTTGTCTTTGATGTCTTGAGGACTGGCGCTCATCAGCACATTCGTGTCAAACACGAAGATTCTGTCCTAAACGAGCAAAATATACCAACAAACACAATGGAAACCAACTAGACACAGATACATACATACATACATACATACATACATACATACATACATACATACATACATACATACATACATACATACATACATACATACATACATACATACATACATACATACATACATACATACATACATACATAAATACATACATAAATACATACATACATACATACATACATACATACATACATACATACATACATACATACATACATACATACATACATACATACATAAACATACATATAAAGGTATAATCAGACAGATAAACTAGAGCGAGAGAAGCAGGAAGACATCCAAACGGACATAAACCAACCAGGCAGTCAGGCACACAGACATGCAGATAGACAAGTAGCAAAACTGTTAACATAGACATATAATGACACTGAGTGACATTCATACAGAAGGACAGACAGACAGCAAAAAGTCATAATTTTTATAGAAAGATTGACGAACGTAGGCCTACAGGCAGAGTGTATATGCATAATTTTAGCGGTAACACGGATCATGACTTTTGAACACGGTTTAACTCGTAGCGACTGACGTCTATAGTGCATTATGGTGCCATAGAAATCAGATCAGATTAGACTCAATTCGTTATAGCTACTTTTACCTGAACTGAAGATGGTGTAGAGAAGATGTCAGTCTTTAGATCAGAACGAGCGATGGCCGACTATAGTGGAAGAAAATATTTAAACGCTCTCATTTAGTCGTTAACTCAAATTGATTGATTGATTGATTGATTGATTGATTGACTGACTGTTTAATTGATTGTTTGTTTCATCCTGGGGGAATTTCCCTCCCCAAAAGGTCTCTACGTTATAATATTGCTGGCCTCTGGGGGAACATCAATCCTGGGGGAACATTCTCCCCACAAAGACGTCTAGATTACACACTGCTTGATGAACTGATTGATTGATGATCCACAGATCAGTGATTGTCAAATAGTCAATAAGCTCATCAGTACGTTTAAGTCGGTGATGTGTACTGATGGGGCCACATTGTCCACGAATAAGCAACTTAGCCTATTCTTTCGAAATCGCTCATCCGTCGAAGGAGGTCTGGGGGAATATTATAATGTAGAGACCTTTTGGGGAGGGAAATTCCCCCAGGATGAATCGACGGATGAGCGATTTCGAAAGAATAGGCTAAGTTGCTTATTCGTGGACTCTCTCTGTCTTGGGACCATGGATGTTGACCTGATTCGGCTTCATTTAGGAGTGCCGTGGCTTGATGCCTTGTGCATTAGACACTGGCGCTTTAGAAGTTGCCTGTCTGTGCAAACTAAACGAAACCCGCCTCAGCAGCTCATATGAATTATTTCAAATATGATTCAATCAGTATTATTCACATTGTCATAACGCATTTGAGTTACATATGACGGAGGTTATAGGTTATACATCTATGCGTGAGATCATCAATTATTGCTAAACATTCTACTTTCCCTACTTACCTTTTTTGCCTTCGCTGAAACTGTCTTGAGGCAGTCAGGAACATAGCGGCAGTACCAAGGCCCCATGTGTCCTTAAAAAAACACATTTTGGGAACTTTCAAATCATACTTACGACTTTAGTGTCAGTTTTTTAGCTACTTAATCTCATGTGCAATGCATTTAGCTATAAACGCTTGCATACGTGCATACATACGTGTGGGGCGTGGTGGCTCAGTGGTAAGTTCGGCGCCTTGTGACCGGAGGGTTGCAGGTTCGAATCCCACTCTAGCCGCTGCGTACGGACCTTGGGCAAGTCCTTCACTCGCAATTGCTCGTGGCGCTTCGGCGTGAAAATTCCGGCACAGTATCAAATGCTGTAGTCGGGAGCGCCTCTGAGTAGTTGTAGACTTCGAGAGGCGCTATAGAAATATCCGGAATAAATAAAAAAATAAAAAAAACATACACACACTGTTCTAGTCGCACTGCCGCATACGTAAGCGGAGTGCAGTCAAATCACTGATATAATGCGTGATGAACTCCATTTCTCTCTCATTTGCTACCGAATAATGTACAAGGTGGTGCTACTCATCCACAACATTCTTCACTGTGTCACCCTCAGACTATCTGTTTTGCTTGTAGACTCAAAAGGTCACTGAACATTTAAACTAATCTACAACTATTAGTAACACAATCAAGCGTTAAATAATATGTACTGCTTAGCGGAACATTGTCAATATATGCGAATGATGTAATGTTGTGCAATGTAGAAGAGAAAGTTACAACACCTACACGATTGTCATTTATACCGATCAATTGCTGAGGATATTAACAGCATCAAAGTGTTACCTTCGCAGGCAGCCTCGTCTAAACATTTCTTTGCAGCATCGTCAGAACACTTCTTTGCAGCATCGTCAGAACACTTCTTTGCAGCATCGTCAGAACACTTCTTTGCAGCATCGTCAGAACACTTCTTTGCAGCATCGTCAGAACACTTCTTTGCAGCATCGTCAGAACACTTCTTTGCAGCATCGTCAGAACACTTCTTTGCAGAATCGCCAGAACACTTCTTTGCAGAATCGTCAGAACACTTCTTTGCAGCATCGTCAGAACACTTCTTTGCAGCATCGTCAGAACACTTCTTTGCAGCATCGTCAGAACACTTCTTTGCAGCATCGTCAGAACACTTCTTTGCAGCATCGTCAGAACACTTCTTTGCAGTATCGTCAGAACACTTCTTTGCAGCATCGTCAGAACACTTCTTTGCAGCATCGTCAGAACACTTCTTTGCAGCATCGTCAGAACACTTCTTTGCAGCATCGTCAGAACACTTCTTTGCAGCATCGTCAGA
Organism: Allolobophora icterica; assembly: GCA_963556255.1. Taxonomy (NCBI): domain Eukaryota; kingdom Metazoa; phylum Annelida; class Clitellata; order Crassiclitellata; family Lumbricidae; genus Allolobophora; species Allolobophora icterica. Next base: position 13,857,733 of record OY744606.1, read on the forward strand.
ACAAGTCCTTGCAAATCTGCGGTAGATAATCCGTGTTCTTTGTTAATTATCTGATCAATCTAATTTCAACCTGGCTTATCCATAGGATTATGATTTCTGACATTATTATATTGACGCTATAGAATTGATCTGATTAATCTATTGCAATCTAATTACTTCCATAGCGTCGTTATCCTAATGCCCGAGGCATCGAAAGATGGTCTCCTCAAGTGAAACCGTGACTACATGTATATATGCATGTATTTTGTGTATGTATGCAATATGTATGGTATGTATGTGTGAATATAAGCATGTATTTAAGCATGTAGAGATCTGAGTCCGGTTGGCAAAGGGACAAGAGAAAGGAGGAAGTAAAGCAGCTAAGAGAGAAGTAAACTTTTGCGGTCGCTCTGAAAGGTCCGTCAACCTCTATTCTTTCTAAATGCATGCGCTAACTAAATTCACCGTCACATTTACAAATACATTTTCAGAGGAGGAGTTCCATAGCGACGTATTAACATCTGTTATTAGGCCTAACTGCATTAATGCGTTAGATGTATAGATTTTAAAAACAGCCACATTTACTACGAAACAACATGGAAACACGAATATAGAAGCGAGCTAAAAATGATCTAAGCTTAAACAACGTTTCCTCATTTGAATTTATATCACGTTGGGAGATATAAAAGGCGCTACACAAATAGTCAGATACATACACTATTCATACATAAATACAAAATGATGTTGGTGGTGTAATGTGAATGTAAATGTAAATCTCAAAAATTTCTCAGCGCCACATAAAAGCCACGTCAGGGAGACCGGCTTATTCACCGACGCTATATCAAATCAAGTCCACAAGAAATGTCCACCTTATCCGTTCCGGTGCCAGGTCAGAATCCGGGGAGGTTAAGCCGAGGAGACAGCAGGGAACTACGTGTACAGTGGTAATCGGTGATGAAGGCGGTTGTGTGTTAAATGGAATCAGGATAGGATAGCTTGAGGAGTTCGGTTTTCAGATGACGGGAAAGCAGCGGAGGAGAGTGCAAGCGGAGAAGAGCTGATGTCGACAGGCGATATGGGAGGATGAGCAAACTGGCGGAGATCTCTTGAGAGATCATTCCAAAGAGTCGGTGCAGCATAGACTAAGGAGCGGTTGGTGTGGTGGCGACGCTGATGATGATGATGATAATGATGATGATGATGATTATGATGACGACGACGACGATGATGATGATGATGATGATGATGATGATGATGATGATGATGATGATGTTAAATTGGATTAGATTGGATTGGATTAGATTAGATTAGAAACGTTACAGCGTGTACATGTATGCAGCATTTGTGTGTTTTTCGATTAATGGATAGTATTGGCATTCCATACCGTTCATTTTCTGAAGGATCTTCCAGAGAAGATAGTCGTCCCCTTTTTCGCTTACGTTTATGCACACCGAAGGCATCTAAGGGTTTCTGCCTTTTGGACATTTTCCTAAGGCGTTTATTAGATTTTAGAAATAAGCTTACAGTAACGTCGCAAACATAACCGCTCATGAAATCGTGAATGAATTAGGATGACGTCACTATGAACAAATTGTATTAATTTAAAGAAACGTGTAAACTCCTAAGAACCCTAATCGGTAACGCTGATATTGACGATAAAGACATAAAATTGTTAAAAAATTAATGGTATTCCCTCCACAGACCCAATAGGAATAGCCACTAAGTTTAGCAACTATATAACGGGTATTGCTCATTCATTAGCAAAAAAAACATCCCTACCTCTATCTCTTGTTTCGAGCAGTAGGCCTATGTAATATCCTCCCAAGTTGACTCCTTTGGGTTTATTGAAATATCACAAGAGCAACTACTATAATTAAGCCATACCATTCATTCCTCCCTTGCAAAAAAGTAGATGACACTGATTCCACTATAGCCATAGCAAGCCTGCCCCATATAATTCACCCATTAGTTTAAATTATTAACTGTTCTTTTGAAACTGGAATATTTCCACAAGCATTAAAAATAGCAAAGGTGATTCCAATATTTAGACGAAGTCTCCAACTATAGACCCATATGCGTTCTCCCATTAATCTCAAAACTCTTCGAAAAAGCCATGCATGACAGCCTCAATAATTATTTTCATTACCAAATCTAATATTCTTCACAGCACGGGTTTCAATCTGAACACTCAACATTCATGCCACTGCTAAGTATGCAAGATAAAATTTCTGCTGCAATGGATAAAAGAGAATATTCGATAGGAATATTCTTAGATTTAGCAAAAAAGCCTTCGATACTATAGATCATAAGTATTAAGTATTGGGAGTGGCTTACTAAAAAAAACTATCTATCTATGGAATTCGAAATATCCAACTAAATTGGTTTAAAAGCTCCTTAGACTTAGAGAATAGATTACAATCAGGTAGCTGTAATGGCACTAAATCTCCAATAAAGTCAATCAAATATGGAGTTCCACAACAGAAATAGATAGGCCTACTTCTGGAGCGGCAACTATTCGTCGGGTCATTATTATTATTTTTTTTTGCCCCGAGGTATACAGGATCCCTCAGGGACTTCAACATTATTTACAGAGTAGATTTGTCCGGAATGGGCCCTATTCGTCCAGGTTTAAGTTGTTGAAGGTACCCCTAAAGGCCACCGCGTTATTATTATTATTATTATTATTATTATTATTATTATTATTATTATTATTATTATTATTATTATTATTTATTTTTGTACCCGAGGTAGTAATAATCCCTCAGGTTGTTATTATTATTATTATTATTATTATTATTATTATTATTATTATTATTATTATCCATTGCGTTGGCATTATCCGGTAATACTAAAATCAGGATTCTGGTTCCCCATCGTGCCTAGGCACGCGATAGCATTGAACCTCTAGATTGTGATGGATTATTATTATTATTATTATTATTATTATTATTATTATTATTATTATTATTATTATTATTTATATTATTATTATTATTATTATTATTATTATTATCCGAGAATTCATGTCTAGGTTCTGTTCACTCTGAAAACCAGTTCCCCGCCGCTACCTCCGTTAAGAAGGCGATGGACACCGACGGGTTTGTTGCTCTTTGGCTCCGGGCAGCTTTGACATGGCGCCTTGGAAAGCCACTGCGTTGAAGCGCTGCACCATCACTGATAGGTATCAGAGGCTTTCACCTCCGGACGATTAACCTCTAGGGGTATTCACCTCCGGACGTTTCACCTCCGGACGTTTCACCTTCGGACGATTCACCTCTAGGGGCTTTCACCTCTAGGGGCTTTCACCTCCAAATGTAAAATGAGACCTTTTGAAGAGATTTATTTACGCAAGTTATTTACGCCGAAAACATAACAGACAACATACAAACTATGAAACTAATTATCACTAAGCAATGAAGTAGATTTCTTAGTGTCAACATGCAAACTAGGCAACTAATGAAGCAGATTTCGAACACAAGAAATGAATGGAGATAAGAAGACAATGAAAGCTTCTAGAACCTAGCTAAGTAGACACCTAATAACCTGATAACGGCAGATGATAAGGACAGACCAATTCGCGTGCAAGTGACTGTATGCCCTAATCAGTGATGGGCAATAGTTAACTAAAAAGTTGCTAACTATTAGTTTAACTAAAAAATTTCAGTTAAGGAAGAAGTTTAACTAAAAAAAATAGTTTAGTTAAAACCATAGTTTAACTAAAAAATTTTTAGTTGCTAACTAAAAAGTTTAACTAAAAAAATCAGCAATATGCAACTATTTTTCCACAGTGAACATTGAACACTGTCAGCAAAAAAACATTTTAACACTGCATGGTTTTAGCATTTACAGCCTGTTTTCAAATTCATACACTACTTACAGTGCACATGTAACTGTATGCCAGAACAGTACACATTGCATAGTTTGAAGGTGAAATTGTCATTGACGCTTTGCATTATTACAGTCATAGGCGTAAACTTGTCCAAAATATTGGGGGCATGGGGTCTGGACCAGAGTGCAAAAAACAAGTTTTTCCTGATGAAAAGTTGTTTTTTGTTTTTTGTTGTTGTTTTGTTGTTTTTTTGTTGTTTTTTTTGTTTTGATTGGAAAAATCGTAACAACAACCAAATCAACAATTTTGGTTGTTTTTACGATTTTCGGATTTCGGATCATAAAAATCATGAAAAATGGCATGGACAAGAGCTCCAACTCAGTTTATTTCAGTTGCGATTTTCGGAAATTAAAAATTATTAAATCAATGTTATTAAAATAACTTCTACAAAAATAAGAAATTTATTTGAGAAAAACAACAACAAACAACAAATTTTGTGGATTTCTTTTATTTTTGTTTTAAACCAAAAATCGAAAAAACTTTTCACCTCTGGTCTGGACAGTCAGCAGAGTCTTCCGGTGTTACGTTAATTCGTATGAAAGGGGAAGTTTTGTTTAGCCTACATGTAAATTTGTTTCATATTGAAGATAGTGAAGATAAAAATAAATCTTTGTTTTCATTATGAATTTCTGACAGCATATAGTTCTGTGCCTCTGTTTTTCTGTTTCTGAAGAAATTTGTGTATATTGAAACATAATATTTTAATATTTGAAAAAATTCTCCTCTCGATTTTTGGGGGGCATTGCCCCGGCTCCTCGATTATTGGGGGGGGCACGTGCCCCGGCTGACCCCCCAGAGTCTACACCTATGATTACAGTTCACTTAACGTCTTTTATTGCAAAAATGTTTGTCGTAAATAGTTGGAAAATAGTTGGAAAAAGTTTAACTACTTTTTTTAGTTTAGTTAACTAATTTCCAAAATCAGTTGCCAACTTTAGTTTAACTACTTTTTTTTAGTTGGAAAATAGTTTTAGTTTAACTAAAAAAATAGTTTAGTGCCCATCACTGGCCCTAATTAACCATAATTAGCCATAGGCGCATAAGAAATGAATTTAGATAAGAAGATATGGAACAATTTCTAAATTGTAGGCTCTTAACGAGAAGTAATTATATAATACCACGGTGTGCAGTATTTAAGCATCCAACAAGAGAAACAGACATTCAAAAGTGAACTTGTCGTCTGACAGAATGTCTGATTTGTTGGAATACTGCGCTTCTAAACGAGGTAAGCGGACGCTGTTGTACCTAAATTACGAGTATTGGCGAGAAAAAGACAACCAGAAAGGTTTGTATGTTGTCTGCTTTGTTTTCGGCGTAAATAAATCCCTTCAAAAGGTCTCATTTTACATTTGGAGGTGAAAGCCCCATGAGGTGAAAGCCCCTAGAGGTGAAAGCCCCTAGAGGTGAATCGTCCGGAGGTGAAACGTCCGGAGGTGAAACGTCCGGAGGTGAATACTCCTAGAGGTGAATCGTTCGGAGGTGAAAGCCCCCTGAACCCACTGATAGGCTCTTGAATAGGAAGCTTGCTTTGCGGGAGTCATCATAATATTCATTACTCCCTCTGTCATTCATATTATTATTATTAGTAGTATTATTATTATCATTATTATTATTATTATTATTATTAATATTATTATTATTATTATTGTTATTATTGTTATTATTATTATCATTATTATATTATATCATTTTTATTATATAATTATTATTATTATCATTATTATTATTATTGTTATTATTGTTATTATAATAATAATAATTATTATTATTATAATACATTATAATAATAATAATAATAATTATTATTATTATTATAATTACTATTATTAGTGTCGCGTTCGGCGCTTCCGTCTTCAGTTCCGCCAGTGGCCCACCGCCAGACGAGACTTTACTTGGGGAAGAAGAAGGAGAGGCCACGCCGGGTAGAAAGGACATTAAAGAACGTTGACTCAAAATTTACTGTAGCGTTTTAGTTTTTTTTATCAATTTAATATATACTAAAACGAGAGCGACAGCGTTTGCTTTATCTTTTTGTTCGAACGAAGCGAACGTTTGCTCTGTCTCCGAAAATAGACAACCAATAACTATGTAGCGCCTCTCTGAGCTTAACTGCCTGAGCGACCTAAACTATAGACCTATTTCAACAACGATGGGTCTGATATATCAGTGCGTGTGTGTGCATGTGCGTGTGCGCGTGTGTGCGCGTGCGCGTGTGCGCGTGTGTGTGCGCGCGCGCGCGTGCGTGTGTGTGTGTGTGTGTGGCAGTATGAGAATTGTAGAAAAAAGACTAATGGGGGTTGGGTTAGACTTTGATTCATGTGGAGTTGGCGTGGGCAATGAATACTTAACTATGGGGTCCTAAGAAAGACTAGGGGGTTGAAGCCCCCAACCCCCCGACAATTCTCACCCTGGTGTGTGGTGTGTATGTGTGAGTATGTGTATGTGTGTGTGCATGCGTGTTTGTGTCAGGTGTATATGGCTCAATTAGAACGCAAATCATCTGCGCATCACATCAGATGCGTATGTGTATTTATTTTATTTGTTATTTATTTCGGATATTTCTATAGCGCCTCTGAAGTCAACTACTACCCAGAGGCGCTCCCGACTACAGCATTGATACTGAGACAAAGAGACAGACAGAGACAGAGCTAGAGAGAAAGAGAGTCGTAGTATGTGTATTGTGTATGTCGTAGTATGTATATTGAGCGCTTCTGTATAGTGTTTAGCCCTGCTGAGAGAAGCGCTTTATAAATGTTCAGATGAGATAAGATAAGATAAGATTGTCTGTTTCGTTCTTTGGTGGTACGCAGCTGTTTGCAGTTGATAGCGTGTAGTTCGCTCTCTGTTTAGACGGTTGTATTCGGTTTCTTCGGTTGTATTTGGTTGTCTGGTCTTCGGTCGTTGCATGTGTGAGGCCAGTTGTCTGTGTTCCTGGCTATCCGTTGGGGGACAAGAAGTCCCTCTGATGTATGGCACGAGGAATTCGAAGGACGGAGGTCAGCGTCGAAGGCCAGGGTTACTGCGCCTGCGGTTGGAGTTGCTAAGATACTGAGGAGTGGCGATAGGAGGAAGTGGGGGGAGGTTGGGAGGACGAGTAAGAGGAGGAAGAAGAGGAAGGAGAAGAGGAGGAGGAAGAGGAAGAGGAGACGGTTTATCCTCTCGGAGTTTCATCCTCATCAGCTGCTGCAGCACCAGCCAAATGGATAAAGGTAAGTTACTTTGCAGCCCAAACAGGGATTGACCATCTGTCGTAATCGTAATCGTAATTTCCAGACTTCTAAAGCGCCACTCGAAGGCCAAGCGCAGGGCACCAGCCTATTCACGAAGGATGGTTTGTACATATTACTCGGTCTTCATGCTTCGCTGTCTGCCTGCCTGTCTCTCTGTCTGTCTGCCTCTCTGTCTGCTTGTCTGTCTGCCTCTCCGTCTGTGTGTCAGTCTGCCTCTCTGTCTGCCTATATGTCTTTCAGTGTGTCTGTTCTATGTGAGTCTCGATCTGCCTGCCACTATGTCTGTGTATCCACCGCCCTCTATCGCTGTTTGTTAACATCTGCTTCTGTCCGTCTGTATCTGTCTGTCTACATCTCTGTTTCTCCCGTTGTTGTCCTATTGTTAAACAATAAAGCATCTTCGGAGACGACAGCCACTGGCTCCCCTCCCCGATTGTCCAAACGATTACATTGCAATCGTTTGTGTAGCTCCTCTATAGAAGACAAAAATGTCATGTCGTTCATATAGCGCCTGTAGAAATAACTTCTCAGAAGCGCTGACATATTGAAGTCAAAGGTTCTCACTTTGAATTCAAAGGTCCTGCCTGTTGAGAGCCTTTCAATTCAGCAGTGAGATCGTGTGACCTCGTGTCCAGAGCAGTAATATTTTCGTTAACGAAAACTAAAATTAGAAGTAAAAATAAATGATTTCGTTAACGAAAACTAGAAGTAAAAGTAGGAATTATTTCTGCAGAAAAAACGAAATTAGGAATTGAATTAGAAATTATTTGCCGAACTAAAATTAAGAACGAAATTAACAATTATTTTAAGAAGTAAAATCATTTTACTTCTTGTGGTAGGCTACCTAACTTAAGTTGAGATGAAGGGGAGTAAAATTGCACGCGATCCAAACATATAATCCATTGGAAAACTTTGGTTGATCAGAGGCGCATACCATTCATTTTTCTCGATGTAATATACTGTCTTTGGTATTCGTTGTCTAATAGGCCTAATTGTCTCACTTGCGTACCAAGGACCTTTTATACATGAAGGAAATGAGCACTTATATAGAATCCTTGCTTGCGTACTAACAACCTCAGTTTCGTACGCCATTTTTTTAATTTAGGGTTCGATCGTTAAATTGTAAAATTATGAGTTAATCGAGAATGTTGGCTGGAAGGAAGCGAGATAGGCCGGTTTGGGATATTTCAGTTTGACGAAACTACAGGCAGATCTACATGCCAAGAACCTACTGAGAAAATGCCGCACTTTGTGGAACAGCACTTGCTAGAAAAAAATAAAATCATTACAAGTCTTGGGAGGGGAATAGATGCTGCATTGTTAGACTAACGTTCCACCTCTTGTTTTACTTCAGTTTTTTCTTTCTCGAGACAAGTTTGGCGCGTTTCTGCATGCAAGCAATGCATATTTTTACAGCGCGGAAATTAATAATTATTTGGAAAACTAAAATAAGAAGTAAAATTATTTGAGAACTAAAATAGGAATGAGAAGTAAAATTATTTGTGAAGTAAAATTAGAATTAGAAGTAAAATTCAAGAGCTCAGAACTGAATTAGAACTGAATTAGGAATTATTTTTAGAAGTAAAATATCACTGGTCCAGAGGCATCCATCTCGTCGCGATGAACTGTGCCTTCATAATTTTTCGATTCCTCCTCCTGTTCTTTCTTCTCCCCTATTCTGATGCTACTGCTGCTGCTGCTCGGGTATTTTCAGCTTCAGGCGGATGATTTAAATACCGTCAAGCAACGAGGAATAAGATGCTCCGCTTCATTCTCCTTTTCTTCCTCCTCCGTCCTTATGTGGAACCAATGCTTCGCTCATTGATTAGCCGGATTTCATTCACTTGCGACAAGGTGACGAGGAAACGGCGCTAGATATTTAATACGAGATGCAGAATCGAAGGAGACGGTCGTCGGTGTGGATGATGGCCTAGTGGTATTCATGCAGACGGAGAGAGATTAAGACGGGAGATCGAATCCCAGGGCTTCGTCCTTTAAGAGGATGTTGGCATAGGAGTACGTCCTTTTCGTTAAAGATAAATGGATATATCTATAGACAGACAGATACGTAGATGGATATATAGATATTTGGATGAATGGATAGATGGACGGATAGACAGGTGAGTAGATGTACCTCATACGAAACTGCGACTGGACTGGAAGAGGTCATGAGTCGTCGATTGAGAAGTATCAAAAGTCGCCGTTACACTCCATTGACTCGGTTCAATCAACCGCAACTACTCTGCTGCTGCCTTGTGAAATGTCATTCGCTTTCTCGCTGGCTCTCTAGGACTGTCTGTCTGTCTCTTCTACATATAGCATGATGACCATACAGTGCGTAGCATAATGACTCATCCAAGCCAAGGCGTGCAGGCGGAAGGATAGGTGAGGGCAGACAAATACAAGAGGCAGATAGACAAAGGAAGACAGACAGAGAATCAGAAAGGCAGACATAGAGGCAGGCAGACAGAGGCAGGCAGAGAGGCAGACAATTGTTCAGTTGCGGTGAGACTTGTCTTTCGACGACTTGTGGAGCCATGAAGACAGGGACAAAGGAAGACACGGAGGGAGGCAGAGAGACTGCCTTTGGATTTTGACTTGGAACCGATTTGACCCACGCCTATCGATTTTGACTTGACTGAGCGCCTGTGAATAAGCTGGTTTCCGCGACCATCCACCATCACTGCATTTGTCATTCTATTTTCGACCTCGTTTTCATCCATCTCTATGCTGCAACTGTTTCGGACTGAAGACGATAGATGGCGTCTGATTCGCTTTTATGGGCGCTGTAGAAATTTCGAAATTACGATTACGACTGAGCTAGAGAAAAACAGAAAGAGACGGATAACAAGACAGATAGACGGATCGGGAAAGAGAAGAGGGAATGGTCGGTTGTCTGTTAATCAGTCAGTCACTGTCTGTCTGTCTATCAGTCTCTGTCTGTTAGTCTGTGTGCGCGCGTATGTGTGTGGAGCAGCAGATGTGAGGGAAATTTGAAGTTAGGTAGATTTCATCAGATTTCACCCTATGTTCTTCGGTTCGAAACAGTTGCAGCATAGAGATGTATGGAAATGAGGTCGAAAATAGAAAGGCAAATGCAGTGATGGCGTGGATCGAAGGAATGCTTTCTAGAGACAGAGGAAGTTCTTTTGTCCAGTCAGGTGAAAATGAGAAGATTGTGTGAGGAAGGGTCTGAAGATTCAGAGACTCACAGATTAGTCGTTGACAGTTCGCTGCTCAACTGCAGTTGCTCACGTGTCACAAAAGAAGGTCTTCCAAAAATTACGCCACTCGTCCTCTTTCTTTGGAACGTTCGATTATTTAGTTATTTATTTTATTATTTTGCTAGTTGACAGATTTTAAGAATCTAAAAGAATTTAAATCGGTAGTATATAGTAAGTAAGATACGTGGTGTTCTGAGGCCAAGTGTCACTTTAGGCATCCATGACAAATCGTATGAGATCGCGCACTTAACCAACATTTTGCTCCTAGGGTCATTGTGGATGGCAGCCTCAGCCCCCAATGCTGCTATATTAAAAAAACACACGTTGGACTTGAAGGTTTTTAAACTAATAAACCTTTGAGATTTTGCTTCGCTCAAATCCACTCAATTACAAAATGCTGATGAACCGGATCTTTTCTTCTGTGATATTCTTGTGTTTGAATACGACAAAATCGAATGCTTTCCGGCACTGTCTGACAAGGTGTGATGTGGCAAACACAGTACTTGCGTAGCGATTTGTATAAAACCACTCAGTCGACGTGGCTCCAGACGCCAACGTACAGGTTGTTACCCTCCATCCGCATTTCGATTAAGTAACTTATTGAAAGGCAACTGCTGCCACATGCAGTTGACTTATACTGCATATGAAATCAGTTTTTATAACATATCCAAGGAAACGAATGTCCCTCATTTGATGACATATTATTCATTGTTTTGAAACAGTTGCCATGGTGATAAACGTCATTTCTGTTTTCGAGGTTGAAGGAATTACAATTATATTATGACGTCATATGTATCTTCGAGATTTTAAAATTGTAGCAATAATAAGAATTATGAGAAATTCTATAGCGCCACTACCTGCTAACAAATTCTGAGTTTAAATGCTTTAGGTCCACCAGTGGTTCAGTGCTTCCTATCATAAGTTGTCCAGCTAGATAAATCGCCAGAAAACCCCTAAGGCATTCGATACAGTGGATCATAACACATTACTTAGTAAATTATGTAATTATGGAGTGAGAGGTTTACCCCTTGCTTGGTTCAAGGACTATCTTACTGCACGTTTCCAACAAGTTAAATGTAATGGCGTCTGCTGAACATTTAAATTAATAGAATTTGGAATTTTTACTTTACATTAACGAACTCTAAAACTCATCTTCTTTACTGAACTTTGTACTCTTTGCAGACGACTCTAATGTCTTTACACTTTGGACCTCGGGCGATTTTACAGCCGTTTGGAGTTTCGTCCCATCAGTGTGCGGACGACACCCAATCTCTTCTGCATGGCCCGACCCTCCTCTGCTGTCCAAATGGTTGAGAGCACCTTAGCAGCCTCCTCTGCTCTGGATGCTTTGCTTTCATCCAATCGCTTGCGGCTGAACCCTGACAAGACTCAGTTTATCTGGCTTGGTGGTCGCATCCAACTCTGCAAAGATTGAGTTGGAATCTCTTTATCTCAGGTTCCCCTCATTCAGTTCTCCTCCTCTGTTCGTGACTTGGTGATTGTCTTCGATCGTACCCTGTCCTTCACCGATCAAGTTAGCCTTTTAACCCGATCTTGCTTTTATCATCTACGCCAGCTTCGATCCATCCGCAGGTCTCTATCGGTCCATGCAGTATTCAACGGAATTTCAGAGTGCATAAAGTCTAGCGTTTTAAACGAATGAACGATGGTGAAGGAGACAAAAAGTTCGGCCATATTAATTGATAAACTGGAGGTGTGAATAAAGCAAGACAAATATTTGAAACAACGTTAAACTAAAAACTATAATCTAAGAATTCATAAATTAAAGTTAATTTAAACAAACGTATTTTGTAGCCTATTTAATCGATTTCAAGCCAACAAAATAATGCGCAATAGCAGCCCTGGACCACAGCCACCTCGCTGGAAACCATGACTTGCGTGATTTGTGTTTACCTTTAAGGCTTGTGAAATTCAAGTTCGGAACTGATATGTGTCGCAGCGTAACAAATGACAATACATCTAAGTTAAAATAAAACAATATAGCATAAATACATTCTCCGAGCATGATCAGAGCAAATGTGGAACTACCCCTTAGGTCACAAGCAACATGGGTGATCGTTTCCTGCAGCAGCAGTTAGCAACGTAAGAGTGTGCACACACACATATATGGCCGGTTCAATGTACACACTCGTACATGCCCTGACTTTATTGTGGCACTATTCACGGCGACAGCGTCGATTCTGTGTTATTTGCGTTGTTGTTGTTAGGTCGGATCTAAGTAAATGAAAGCGTGATTTGAAGCCGTGAATTTGCCGTCGATTTACAGTGATTTTCGTCCATTTGTACAAAATCCTACCCAGACTTTTGAACTCTTAGGCTATGCTGTGAATTTCAACTGGCCCTAGTTACCTCAAGGCTGACTATGACTTGGACTACGGTTTCGTGACCTGTTAGACAAGGCCCGAGGTGAACGTCGCACTTAATCGTAAAATGTGCTATATCAAAGTACAAAGCTCACTTATAGCCTACGTCTACGAGCGTCAGACATTATAGGATTACAGCACACCAAGTTTCAGTTCATCCGACTGCAGCTACGCCTATTTGAGTTTGGACGTATACGTCAAACAGTCTGATTAATTGCGGGTCTTTATATAATGCTGATGCATCTTAAATATCATTGACAGAGATGAATATATATTGCAAATGGAAGGAATAGTGTAGGCATACATGGGAATGTTAAAAGAATCCTTAATTTTCACGGTGAGAATGACTTTTATTGCTTATAAAATAGGCCTATGCGCCTGCTCATACGTTGGAAGGATGTAATCGTGTTTGTTAAAACACGCATTATAAATTTCGGTCATGAATACTGAATTAGAAAATATCAACGGTCATGAAACATCTGTGGATTCTCTTGCTTCGAGATGTAAGGACGGACCACCTTCAGTTGTTCCGCTGCTGGAAAGCAAAGAGGCAACGAAGGACAAGAAAAGTACTCCAGATCACAGCGAACGTGAATCGCAGTTGAGCGCTTCGCCACAGCAACAGGAAACGAAAGCAGCAAACGTCGTAGCAAAGGACAGTTTGGCTGACTGGGGCGTAGTAGCGTGCGTGTTTCTTAGTAACCTAATATCTGCGCTTGACATGACTGGGTTCGCAGTTTTCTATCCTACCCTCGTGGAATATTTCGAGGCAACAACAGCGGCTGTCGGATGGTGCTTCTCTCTTAACGGATTCTTCCAAGCTCTTATCGGTTAGTAAAAATATTCTTTAACTAATCTACAAGATAACTCTAACTGTGGCATAGCTAAGAGGTATATAGGTAACCATCGAGCAGCACTGTCTAAGGGGCGGCAAACAGGGCGCAAAATTAAATGTTTCAAAGACCAATTTTTGTCATAATTATGCTCCCAAAATTTCAGGTGTAATCACATAAAAAATTATATGACTCTATGTCCTAAACTTGGAAAAATGTTCCGATAAAAACTTCACACTCGATATAGGCCTAACGAGCACATTTTCCACAGTTTGAATTTTAACTCAGGAGTTGAACTCCGTCTCTTTCTGGTTATGTGTGTGTGTTTCTTTCTCTTTCTCTTTTAAGTGTATTCACCTGAAAGTTATGCCCCAGAGGATTAAAAAATCAGTCCCGTGTAGGGCCGGAAGCATCTGAAACGGATGCGATTCATCAGTATCCGGAGTGAGAGGTAGGGTCATATTCGAACTGTTTCTCTTGAGCTGCGAAAAAGACAACGCCCAAAAGTCCATGATAAAATGCCATCCACTGTTCTTTTGTTGTTTGTAGGACCAAGATTCTCAGAGGTCGGTCAAACAAAAATGTGTGAGGTGGTCAACTATATGTATTTTTGCTAGACTAGGTGTAAGCCAAAGGCACTGCATTCTCTGTTCTGTAATATGCCTCATGATCACCCTCTTTCATTAGCTCTGAAACAATAGTCAACCGAATCGAGTTTTCCGTCCCGGAATTATCGCTGTCTCGCAAACAATCGGCCTGAGACAAACCACTCGTTAAAAAGAATCTGGCCACACTAATTAACAGTGCTTTTTTGCAGCCGGAACGCGCCGGAACGGCGTTCCGGCACCTTTTTTCAGGTACTAAAAAATAATTTATTTATTTTAATAATAAAAACAATAATTTTGTTATTTTAATTTAATTTCAGTGTTTTGAACTGTTTTCAGTGTTTATTGTGACCCTTCCAACCCCCAGTCCCATTTTTATCGGGATTTTAGCCCTCCCATAATTATACCGTTCCGGAACCTATTGTTCCGTTCCGGAACCTTTTTTTCCAGAAAAAAAGCACTGCTAATTAATGGTTTCAACAAACATACGCCTACCACCAAGACAGAATAAAAGTAGTAGCATCGCCGCATTCAGGTGGTCTTTGGCACCACCCATCAGTACCTGTGATATGAGGCTTGACAACGAGGCAGTCCGCATAGCAGCTCGCCTACGCCTCGGCTTTTGCCTAAACACGAATGCTCAAGTAGTGCACTGATGACGGCAAATGGCTCACACGACCTTTATTTGGTTGATGATTATGTTGAAACACATAGAACGATCGAGACTGATTCAAGAGTCTTTATGAGTTTCATTCGAGTGGATGCATAAATAATTCCGCCGATTAATTAATTTTTATTGCTTCTTTTGTCTCTGTAGCGCTGTTCGCCACTTATCCGATACAGTCTTACGGATGTCGTTTGCCCGGTGTCGTTGGTTGTCTGCTGTCTTCGCTCGGATTGTCTCTCAGCTACTTAGCCCCGAATCTAATAACCATTTACTTCACTTACGGAGTCATTGCAGGTAATCAAAATAACATTGCGTTCAGTCTATTTCCATGGAATACATAGAACTGTCTAAGGTTAAGTAAAGTAATGCAAATGTAGCAGAGAAAAAGATGAATGCTCACATAAGCCTATGCCTGTGTCACTCGCTTCAGTGATCCTCAATCATTAGTATCATGATCAGAGAGTTGCAGAATATTTTGGCCGAAGCACAACAGGAAACAGCCATGCAGCTAGATAATCTTGCCTCAGAGGTTGTTTGGCTCAGCAAAGAATTTTCGGTTTGAGAAGCGCACAACATAGATAAAGTATGTATAGTTGTATACATGGAACTTCTGAAAGTTGTTAATTTGTCTTTCCTGTGCTTTGAAAATGATGTTATTCATTTGTAGGCCTATTGTCCGGTAATAAATCATTATTTTGACCATTGCACTCGTTCTTTAGAGATTCATTCAATGACTGATTCATTCTGACGGTCTTTACCTCAATGAATACTAGGGTGGTCCAACCTACCATGTAAAAAAATAAATTTCAAATATCAACTTGGATCATAGTTGCCCTTGTTTCTATATACAGGTCAAAAATGAAACGGATTCAATAATATTTAGAGGTGGCTCAAAACTGAACATTTTTACTGACATTATGAAAATATCTAAAGTTTCGAAAAAAAAATTATTATTTGCTTACTTTTTTAATTTTAACATTTCATTTAGGTTGGTTTTTAGTTGTTTTCACTTCTGTTATGTTTTCACTTCCTTTTATGTGTTTGATATTTGAAAAAATACAATTTAATTTTATAAATTGAAATTTTTAATAATATTAATTAGTTATGCTATCCAGCGTTTTTGCTTCCGCAGCCTTCGGAACTACCAGTGCACCAGATGTAGGCTTATTCAAACGATTTCAAAAAGAATGACCAAAGTTTAACAAAGCCAATTATAACACTGCTGACGAAACACTCTTCAGTTGGTCCATGATGCGTCTCCATATTGAGGTGGTTACAAGGTACTAAGCTGCTGTGAAAAACCAGCACCAACGTGAAGATTATGGCGAGCTTCTGCAATTGTGTATCATCTTCCTTGGTGGGTGTTCGAGAGAAGAAGTGTGATTTCGAGCTCCTGGGGCAATGCACCATGTAAGGTGGATGGCCAAAGGCATCTATTCTCTCAAAATCCTTGTTTTCAAGAATCAAATGACTCTCGACACAAGGGAGAGAAGCTTTAACAGATGTCAGCTTTTTTGTCTCCCTTGTCTATGGAAGATTTTGGCATGCAGTTTCCGGGCAGAGATAGCTCCATCCAATGACTTGAAACTGTTGAACTTGTTGGACGTCTTTACCCGCAACAATATTGTGAAAAATGCAGCCATAACAGCTTTCAGGAGACACCTCTGGTATTTTCCAAGCACTTTATTTTCCAAGCACTTAATTGGCCTGGCCTTTTTTGACCACCGCGTTAATGTTAATACAAGGGCGACCATGGTCAACAATCTCAAACGTGCTGAAAAGCAGATACCATCAAAGAGGATTGACAGTAAAGCATTCAACTTGGGAAAGCCACTAGAATCATTATATAACAAGCCGAACATCTTGGCTCTTCGATCTACTCATTGACAGTTGGGCAGAAAAGGCCCAGACTTTCCTCTCGACACTGCCAGACTTTTGACAGTTAGGTCCAATTTCTCTCCAATTGACAGAAAAGCCAGGCAGATGAAAGCAGTAAATGACTGTACAGAGAGAGAGGTATTTCTTTGATCTACATGTTCAACTTTTCTATAACAAAAGACGAGAATAAAAAAACAATACCTTCTTCAAGTTATCAGCGCTAATCGGAAGGCCATTCCAGAGCCATCAAAGTCTCTCTTGAAGAATATCTCAAAAAGACTAATTTTTAATGTTGTTCTTATTAACTATAAACTTACTACTATTTAACTATAAACTTACAAAACAGTAAACACTAAACAGTGACTTTATTTTTGTTTTTATTTTATTTTAAAACGTTTTTTGTTCAAATATCTGAATATACAAAATCTGAGGAAATTTCTTAGTAACAACATTTATCGTTCAAAATTGAGCCACCCTAAATATTCCTCTAGAGACACAAAAATTGGTCCAAATATTCCTTAAACTGAATAGAACAAGAACAAATGTGACCCAAATTAATTTTCTAAATTTTACTTTTTTGGACCAGTCTAATGAATACCAATGAATACTTCTTTTTCAGTCATTCATTAAATCAATTATTCATTCCTTCGGTCTTTGTTTAATCGCGTCAGTTACACTTCTCTTCCTTTTAGGATCAGGCGCGGGTCTTTCTTCACTATCGACGAATATTATTGTCCATCAGAGGTTTACACGTAACCGGAAGCTGGCCAGCGGAATCGGCTCTCTTGGTTACAGCTTTGGTAGCATACTGGGATCCATCCTTACAAATCACCTTATCCAGTCGTACAATTGGCGAGGTGGCTTTCTCATCCTTGGAGCCATTCAAGCACAACGTATTCTACTCTGCCTCTTCTTTCGAACTCCAAAGAGACTAACCTCATCGTCTAATCCTGCTTCTGGAACCGACTCACAAAAAATATCTGGTCAGTTAATTCTGCGGTATCTGAAAGAAACATTCAACTTTTCAATTTTACGGCACACGAGATTTTCTATTTATTCCATTGCCTACTTTCTTCATATATTCTGCTTTTTGGGCTTCGCGCAACATACTGTGAACAGAGCAATCCACGAGGGTCTCACCCGTGACCAAGGAGTGAACTCAATAGCGTTAATCGGCACTATGTCTACGGTAACACGGGTGTTCGTATCTTTCATCGTAAACCTTCCAAAGGTAAGCTCGTCTCTGATTTTCGCCACCGGAATGTTTTCTGCATTTCTGTCGATCGTTGCTATCTTCATCAATCCAGGAATCATTGGGACAATGACGTCCGCTGCACTATTCGGAATTCAGATGGGTATGAACATGACACTGCTTAAAATTCATTTATATCTGAACATGAGACTCGCTTAAATTTACTGCAGTGTGAAATTCATGTTGTTACGAACATGAATGTCAAATTAATTTCAAGTATGAACGTGAGACTCTTTAAAATTCATATTATTGTTATGATATTATATTTCCTTTAATTGAACTTCCTTTGGAAAATTTGACAATTTAAGAGAAAGCATCACATAATTATAGTCAAGTACATAAATAAGCTGAATGGGATACAATAAGGGCTAAGGAGAACCTGACAGGAGCCCCAGTAACATATAAATATGAAGATAACTCATTGAATTCATTTTTGTACAAAGATGATACTGAATTTTTTAAACACAAGTCTCCTTGAAATTCATTTACGTGTTTGACATGCAGTCTATGAAATTCCTTAAAAGGTAAGATCCCAGCTGCTTTAACTTCACTGAACACCAGATTGTGCAAAACGTTTAAGGGTTGAGCGATGCTCAGCTTAAGTGTATGCGGTCCTACGTGTGGAGTTTGCGATAAGGATTACGATTACTCAGAAATATGCAGAAACAATGGAACTCATTTGGCAGCTGCTACATCATAGCGATATTTCTTTCTTTTGAAAGGTTGTACAATGACGGTGTTTACCATCGTCGCAGTTGACCTAATGGGTGTGGCCCTTCTTCCGAAAAGTTTAGCAATACTGCAGTTCGTTGGGGGTTTTGCAAGACTCGCTTCACCGTCCCTCATTGGTGAGTTGAATTTACCTGATTGACGTTAAATGGAGTTTGCTTGAATAGCTAAAGAATTTTTAGTAGACAGATAATGAGCAGAGATTCTAGAAATGTTCTATATCTATATGCTCGACATGTGAATGTGTATGTTTTCGTACATGCATGCTCAAGCAAGCAGGACGGGGTAATCCTGATCCGGGTAAGTAGGCCTAATGTTAGAATTAGTCCCAAAAACCGTTGTCCTATCAAACAATCAGACAACTTTCCTCAGAGTTTACAATGCCTGACCACAAAATTGGAGATTATAAAGTAGCCAAGAAAGTAATAGTTTATGACTGTTTAAATCCAATTCTTTTGGCCTAATCTTATCCTTTTAACGTATGTTTGTATATATGAGAATGCCTTCTTCGACGGTGACATCATAATCTCCTTTCACGGCTCCACTCTGATATCAAGAGCTGGGTCTATTTTCTTATTTTTTCTTAGAATAACATCTGGAGCTTTCTAAACGAACAATGGGTCTACTTTTCATTTTAATTGTTTGAATGGCTCCAAGAATGAGGAAGCCACCTCGCCAATTGTACGACTGGATAAGGTGATTTGTAAGGATGGATCCCAGTATGCTACCGAAGCTGAAACCAAAAGAACCGATTCCGCTGACCAGATTCCGGTTACGAGTAAACCTCTGGTGGACAATAATAGGCCTACTCGTCAGTAGCGAAGCAAGACCCGCGCCTGATCCTTATGGTCTTAGTGACCACAGACTTATCCACTTGAGTCCAGTCTTATCCACACGTGATTAGTCATTCAGCTCCTAGACGTTGTAAGAACAGTGTCCTTCGGTGTGCGTTTGACAGTCGTTGTGTCATCCAAGTAGTCCCTATTCTTTTGTGTTAATGACATTTTCTGTCACATATTGCTATCTGTAGTTATTCTTGGTATTATGTTTACGGTAGAAGATCGATGAAGTATGGGTTTGGCTAAGCGACCATACATTGAGCCTTTCGTTGGTTGTCACTTCTGCTGTTGACCAATAAGTATTTATTCTGCTCTGTGTGTAGGTTGGGTTTTTGATGTAACTCGAGATTACAACAAAGCGTTCAGCATCATCGGTTGCACGGCATTCGTTTCTAGCAGCCTCATGGTTATCTTGACTGTTGTCACGAGATGCCAACGGAAGTCCGTCAAAGACATCGAATTATCTCCCTCGGATTAAGCACCCTCAAATCCACATCTGATTGTTAAACGTAGCAAGCAATAATGCTGACGTGTTTATATTTAGACAATATTTGGGCTTATGTATATATGAATATATGTAGGCTAGGTCTGTACGTTTAAAGTCATTCTGGGTCTGCTTCAGTTATAGACCCTGTTGTTCAAGTCTGCTGTGAGTTCTGTGACAGTGTTTCTATTCTTAATGCGCCACGACCGCCTGTCTGGATTAGTATGACTGAAATATGAGTTTAAACCTGAAAACGGAGTAGACGCACAAGGCTTATTCGCCTATATACATGCTATATTACAGTCATATTGAAGAGAAAACAGCTCTTGATTAACTGCTCACTGTGTTAATGATGCAAATGAAAGAACTGGTTTGAGCAATATTGTCATAAGCTAATCAGTCAGAAACCCCTCAGGTTTCTTTAGCTGTTTATGTTCATTGTAATGCATACAATTGAGCATGATTATGATTGATGCATCTGATTTTGGCCTATGATCACATCATCAATCATCATCATCATCATCATCATCATCATCATCATCATCATCATCATCATCATCATCATCATCATCATCATCATCATCATCATCATCGTCATCATCATCATCATCATCGTCATCATCGTCATCATCATCATCATCATCATCATCATCATCATCATTATTTTATCAATCAGTTTGTAAGGCCTAAGATAATGTAATGGAAAACCAAATGCGTTTAAACAGCTGCGAATAAGATGATGTAAATAAATGGGTCTTCAGCATCAAACAAAGCCCATTCAGCGATATCTTATTAATTGTAAACTTGCACCTCATTAAGTAAATGGAGTTACTACTCTGCAAACTATTATAAATGTTTTCAATGAAGTCAGATGGTTGAGGCAAACAAATCGAGTCTGCTCGTGGATTCCTTGACACTGGCACTCATGGCATTCTGGCAGCTGAGAATGTGAATTAAAGCATTAATTGCAGGTGTAAAAAGTGTACACTTGACAAGGATTGACCTAATCAGAAACGGTCTTGGCTGTCCCTATTTGTGAGTAATGCAATATTGATCCATCAGTTTCAAAAACAGGGCAGAGCCTGATTGGTTGAGGGAAGGGTCAAGAATTTGTGGGCTATAAGACAAGTAATGTGTATGCCGTGTACAACTGCAAGAGGACCTCGCTTTATCTACCTATTTTTGTTATTCAGTGGCGCTGTTGTTTGGTGCTGCTGGTTTTACTTGTGGGAGGAAACTCCGGTAAACTTTGGACCCAGATATAGATGTCGAGAAACGGGATGACGATGAAAGACTGTAAAGAGCATTTTGTGTATTTTAGACATAATCCAGTGAATAAAGTAAAAGAATAGACATCTGGATAGTTAGGGGCCTACTTAAAATAGTGGAGTTTGTTCTTACAATGATATGGTGTGATATGACTGAGGAGATTGAGCATACGTTATGAGACAGTGAACGGAAAAAGGGACAACGATGAAGAGAATTGCATTAAAGGTGTATAGCATCATCTCATTTTGGTTAAATGTAGCAGAGCTATATGAATGTATCACACACGTAGATTTAAACTTTAAAAGAAGTCGAGTCAAACTCTTCAACCTATAAATGCAGCGCATAGGCCTACTTAAAAAGCTTCGAGGTCTACGCTTGGTGTAGTATACCTATGTAGGCTTTATTTAAAAGAAAAGAATTAAAGAACTTGCTGTACGCAAAGGAATTTCAGAATTTATAAAGCCTAGCGTTTGAATGAATGAACCCTGCCGTAGAAGAAGTTTGGCTAAATTATATGATAAATTGGAAGCATGAATAAAACACGATAAATATTTGAAGTAACGTTAAACTACAATCTAATTTTAAAGAAAAATTTATGAATTGAAATTAGTTTTAAAATGTGTTTTATAGCCTGTTTACTCAATTTTAACGCCCAAAAATAATATCACTAAATCCTCAAATCACTCCATTGATTAAAAATCCCTGAGCGAATCCCCTTCAAAGTCCTATCACTAACCTACAACTCCCTACAATATTCCCAGCCCAAGTACCTCCGTGATCTCTTCGCCATTCAGGCAACCCGCTCCACCCGATCATCGTCCTGTCTCAGTCTTTCTCGACCTCCAGTCATTACTCACCGCAAGTTCTCCAACCGAGCCATATCCAACACAGCACCACGCCTCTGGAATGATCTCCCCCCTGAATTCCGAAGTTTCTCAGTGCTTCCATCATCATCGCAACCCGTCCTTCATCCTCCTCCCCCTCCTCATGCTCCTCTATCACCCACCCGGGCTTTCCACTCAATACTACAGTCTCAACTTTTCAAGAACTCCTACCCTGACTCATCTGATCCTCCGCCTTCAAATTATTCTCACCCTAAACGACACCAGCCTTGACAGCTGCTCGGCCTCTCTTGATCTGGTCCCCTGGAAACCGGACTCGGATTTTTTATTAGACTACTCTCTGTAAAAAACGCCCTCTGATTTGGTTTGGCCTTCTGGAAACCGGACTCGGACCTCTTTTGGACTACTCTCTGGAACCCCTCTGATTTGACGTAACGCTCGTGAATAGGCTGGTGCCCTGCGCTTACCCTTCGAGTGGCGATTTAGAAGTTTGGAAATTACGATCACGATTACGATTTTAAATCAACAAAATATTCCACAATAGGGCCTTTGACAACAGCCGCCTCGCTGAGGAACCATGACTTGAGCGTGTTATGTTTATCTCCGATGTACAATACATGTATATAAGCCATGATTTCCAAGTACGCTATCTGTGTCAACTACTTGGACCCGAGCCTTGACTTGGACTACTTTTGCATTAGCAACTAGAAAAGGTCTGAGGTCAACGTCGTACGCAATCGTAAACTGTGTTAGATCAAAGTACAGAACTGCTTATACATCTACGAGTATATGGTATCTGATATAAAGTCAGACGCAATGTACACTAGAGGCTTTTATAGGTTAGCAAGTGGCAGTTCACTCGATTGCAAATACTTGAGTTTTGGACGTAAGCAAAACAGTCTGATTAAGTAGGCCTAAAGGGGTGTATATAATGCTGATAAACCTGGATTATTACTGATAGAGATGGAGATCCATTGCGAATGTTGTAGGCATACAATAGAATGTAGAGTAAACGTTAAATACTCTCGGTGAGAATGCCTTTTATCTCTTGTACATCCTCGAACATAATCGTGGTTTGCTAAAGCACACATTATAAATTTCGGTCATGAATACTGAATTAGAAAATATTAACGGTCATGAAACATCTGTGGATACTCTTGCCTTGAGATTTAAGGATGGACCACCTTCAGTTCCTCCGCTGCTGAACATCGAAGAGGCAACGACGGACAAGAAAAATACTCCAGAGCACAGCGAACGTGAATCACAGTTGAGCGCTTCGCCACAGCAACAGGATACCAGACAAGAAAACGTCGTAGCAAAGGAAAGCTTGGCTGACTGGGGCGTAGTAGCGTGTGTTTTTCTTAGTAACGTAATAGGTACTCTTGACTTCACTGGGTTTGGAGTTTTGTATCCGTATCTAGTGAAACATTTCGATTCAACTACAGCGGCTGTCGGATGGTGCACTTCTGTTAACGGATTCTTCCTATCTGTTGTCGGTAAGTGAAAATATTGATAAAGTAATCTGTCATATAACTATAACTCTAACCGTGGCGTAGGTATAAGTATATCGGTCACCACCGAGCGGAGTGAGAGGTAGGGTCATAATTATGCGAACTATTTCCCTAGAGCTGTGGAAGAGTGCAACACCCAAAGTCCGTGACAAATGCCATCCACTGCTCTTTTGTTGCTGATTGGACCAAGCGTGTCAAAGGTCGGTCAAACAAAATGATGTACCCATTGATCAGCGATATCAATTTTGATTGACTAATTTGACCATATTGCTGCCTGAACGCCATGAAATTACGATGACCTTTAGGCCTCTTACCTTTGGCTCTTAATATAATTTATAGGGCAGATCTTTAATTGTAGGGAAGTCAGACAGACGACGTTTCACAGGTGAGATCATTTAGCTATAGATCTGGCAACTCGGATTAAGACCAACGAACAAGAAAGTAATTACCTAGAAAATTTGCAGTCGCCACCAGTCCACAGGGAAACCTAAGTTGACAAATTGTTTTAGTCACTATTATTAAAATTGTTGTTGTTGATATTATTATTATTATTATTAATATTATTATTATTATTATTACTATTATTATTACTGCTACGACTACTACTACTACCACTACTACTACTACTACTGCTACTGCTACTGCTACTGCTACTGCTACTGCTACTGCTACTGCTACTGCTACTGCTACTGCTACTGCTACTGCTACTGCTACTGCTACTGCTACTGCTACTGCTACTGCTACTACTACTACTACTACTACTACTACTACTACTACTACTACTACTACTACTACTACTACTACTACTACTACTACTACTAATGCTACTAATGCTACTAATACTACTGCTACTACTACTACTGCTATTATTATTATTATTATTATTATTATTATTATTATTATTATTATTATTATTATTATTATTATTTACCTGAGATACAAGTGATCCCTCAGGATTTCAAAAATTATAAATAGCATATTTTCTAGTCATCGTTGATGTGTTCGGTAGCAATGTCCTGTGAAGAGCAATTGCGTTGAGGCGTTGAATGGCAACAAATATGCGCTGGTGGATATGTTATTTCTGTATTGTTTCTAGTTATCTGGGCAAGGCGATAGCTAGGTTTGTTGAGAAAGCCTGGCGTTCTTGATTTATTGGGCACAGAATTCTGAATGCCAAGGGCACAAGGTAGTATGCGGACAGAATGGCTGATTTTATTTCAGCTGCTATTTCAGCAGCAGAACCCGCGGCCTCGGCAGCTCAGAAGCGATAAGACTCTGCCAAGGTGTAAATGAAAGTTGCGTCCCAGACCAGACATTTTCCGCTATCTGAGAGGATAGGGTAGCGCCATCTGGATCTTACCAGACTGATTGGTCCCTTTATTGCAGGAAACCACTCTTGATGAGGTCACGGCAAGTGATGTCGTTCATCAGGGCGTGTCTTTGTCCTAACTATCTCAGACGCTGATTGGATTGTGCTTTGTTAATGTTAATGTTGTTATTAAAGTTTTTATTATTACTGCTATTACTATTTGTCACTACTACTACTATTACTACTACCACTACTATTACTACTATTACTACTACTACTACTACTACTACTACTACTACTACTACTACTACTACTACTACTACTACTACTACTACTACTACTACTACTACTACTACTACTACTACTACTACTACTACTACTACTACTACTACTACTACTACTACTACTACCGCAAATCCAAATTGACCGGAAAAATCACACGCCATAAAAAAGAGAACCCAGTCAAAATAAAAATTCGGAAATGCAAGACTAAGGAGCAAATATCTTGTACAAAGAACCAATGTATTGAAAGAACACTGTAGGCACAGAGGTCATCCTGGTCTTGGACGAAAACAGAGCTCAGATTTTGTTGATGATGATGTTGAAACACATAGAAAGATCGAGACTCGCTCAAGAGTCTCTTTGAGTTTTTTTTCAAAGTGGTGGCATAATATATTTCGTAGATTCATTGATTATAATTGCTTCTGTTGACTATCTTTAGCTATATTCGCCAGTTATCCGATACAGTCCTACGGATGTCGTTTGCCCGGAGTCGTTGGTAGCCTGCTGTTTTCGCTAGGAATGTCTCTTAGCTGCTTAGCTCCGAATCTAATAACCATCCACTTCACCTACGGAGTCATTGCAGGTGATCAAAATGAAATTGCGTTGAGTCGATTTGTGTGGAATCTAAGGTTAACTAAAGTAATTAAAACGTAGCAGAAAAAGATGCATGACACGCGCTTATGCCGTCTTTATTATTTGGTGCCATAATCAGAGAGTTGTATAATATTTTGGCCGAAGCACAAAATGAAATTGTTATATAACTGGAAAATCTTTCCTTGCAGTTTCTTTGGCTTAGCCAAAAAATCCTAAGCAGTATAAAGGTACATTATATAGATGAATTATATATTGAGATTGTTAAAGTTGTTAATTTGTTTTCGCTAGGGTTTGAAAATGAATTTACTCATATGTATTGTCCGAGAACAAATCAATATTTTTGCACGTTCCACGCTTGCTTTAGAGATTCATTCAATTAGTGATGCAATTTTTGGTTCTTCACCTCAACGAATAGGGGCCTACCAATGATTTCTTTTTCATTCAGTCATTCAATCAATGACTCATTCTTTCGGTCTTTGTTTAATCGATACAGTTACACTTCTGTTCCTTTCAGGATCAGGCGCTGGTCTTGCTTCGCTGTCGACGAATATTATTATACACCAGAAGTTTACTCGCAACCGGAAACTGGCCAGCGGAATCGGTTCTCTTGGCTTCAGCTTCGGGGGCATAATCGGAACCATCCTGACAAATCAATTTATCCAGTCGTACAGCTGGCGAGGTGCCTTCCTCATCCTTGGAGCCATTCAAGCCCAACGCATTCCACTCTGTATGTTCTTCCGCACTCCAAAGAAATTAACCTCACAGTCTAAGAATGCTTCTGGAACCAGCCAACAAGGAATTACCGGTCAATTGATTCTGAGGTATCTGAAAGAAACATTCAACTTTTCCATTTTTCGCCAAGCTAGATATTCTGTGTATTCAGTTGCCTACATTCTCCACGTTTTCTGCTTGGTGGGCTATGTGCATCACACTGTGAACAGAGCAATGCGCGTTGGTCTCACCCGTGACCAAGGAGTGAACGCAGTAACTTTATTCGGAATTATGTCCGCGGCATCAAGGTTGTTCGTTTCCTTCCTCGCAAACCTCCCTAGGGTGAATTCGTCTCTGGTATTTGGCTCTGGAATGTTCTGTGCCTTTCTGTCGATCGTCGCGATCATCATCAATACAGGAATCATTGGGACAATGACGTCCGCTGTACTGTTCGGAATTCATCTGGGTATGAATATGCTACTCTTTGAAATTCATTTATATGCGAACATGAGACTCGATGAATTTCACGACGGTGTGACCATGAGAATCTACGAGATTGATGTCGCTACGAACATAACTGTTTTAAATTAATTTATGCATGAGTATGACTCTTACATTATCTAAGTAAAAGCAGATAGGCCTACATGTGCAACAAAATTCCATTCAGCTAGATGACGAAGCTCTATGAATTTCATTTCAATATTGACATAATTCTTTCAAATTCATTTTCGTTTAAATATGATTCTGAAATTTGTTCAGTCTGCATTAAATTAATTTACCCGTGAAATCAGAGAGGTATGAACCTAACTCCTCTAAATTTACTTAGAACCATATTGATGGACATTCCTTTAGGGTTGAGTGTCAGCTTTGCTATGGGCTATTGTACACAACGAAATATGCAGAATCAATTAAACTGATTTCGGAAGGTGCTACATCGTGATCTCGTTGAAATTTCTTCTTTCTGAAGGTTGTACAGTCACATTGGTTTCCATCGTCGCAGTTGATTTGATGGGCGTGGCCCTTCTTCCGAAAAGCTTAGCAATACTGCAGTTGATTGGAGGTTTTGCAGAACTCATATCACCGCCTCTCATTGGTTAGTAGAATTAGCCTATGTGAAGATAATTGCTTGTGTGAACTATGCAAGAAGTTTTTTTAGTGAGAGAATGAGCTGAGTTTTTAGCATTGTTCAATACTAAAGTAGGCCCTAGTGTCCGTGGGTAGTCGTTTATCAGACATTGTTTTATTCCTACGCTAGGGCCTATTTTGTTATTGGTGACATTATACTTTAGAGCTGTAGTGTTGTCTGCTATTATTCATTCTAGGCTAGTAGGCTGTATGTCTAAGATGAACGTTCTATGAAACATAGTGTTAGCTAGTTGTTTCTTGCGATAAGATATTTGACCTTTTGTTGATTTTCATCTCGGCTTTTTGGCCTAATGGTCTGTGCATTGTGCTCTGTATGTAGGTTGGGTTTTCGATGTGACTCGAGACTACAACAAAGCATTCGCCATCATCGGTTGCATGGCATTCGTTTCTGGCAGTCTCATGGTTGTCTTGACTTTTGTCACCAGATGCCACCGGAAGTCCGTCGCCAAAGACGCAGAATTTCCTCTCTCGGACAAAGCAATTCCAAATCAATCGGCATCGAATAGTCAAACGTAGCAAGCGATAATTTATTTTTACTTCGGCTATACGTAGCCTACATATGAATGTAAGTAGCCTTTTGCGTTCAAAGTCATTTTGAGTCCAAATGGACTCTGTTAGTGAAGTCTGCCGTGGTTTTTGTGCACTGTGGTCTGACTGTATAGCTGATGTGAGACCTGTAAGGCGCATGATGATCCAGCTGGAACAACACAGGGGCCTCCTTTAGTGTGCGTCTTATGTCATTCGGTGGAGCTGAAGTTTGCTGGTGGTGGTTTTTTGCTGAAGTGGTTGTGACAACTTACCATAAAGAGAGACACGAGTGGAGACACTGGACAAGAGAAACAAGAGTGGGGCAACGAGGAAATCTAGGCGGTTAATATATCTAGGTAGGAAGCTCATTGTGTAAAGAAGTAAGTTAATTATTGTTTGCTGTCAGAAAATAGAAAGTGTCTTGTGTTCAGTGTTGGGTAAACTCAGACAAGAAATTAATTAAATCAAAACTCAACTCATGCACCTCACAATGAGTTAAAACTCAAACTCAACTCATCCTAAGTGAAATGAGTTAACTCAAACTCAGTTGTTAAATGAGTTAAATCATCAACTCGCACGTCTTGTTTTATGTGGCAAAGAGCGTATAACCTTCCCATTGAATGCTAATGCACTGCGCGAAATCGAATAATATAGCATAACGTTTTATCGTTCACATGTTCGCGGTTAGTGGTTACGAAAGGACTTCGCACTATATAATGTATAACAGTATAATGTATATTAGTGACTTACCCTCAGATGCCTGACGAAGTTACTGGAAGCCAAAGTTGTTCCGCTAAGATATTTAATAATGCAATTATTGCATTTAGCAACAATTTGTCCATCACGCCTACTTGTAACAGAAGTAGGCGTGATGGAACTCACTGATTTATGAGTTTATCAAACTCATAAATCACAGCAAGTGGCCTAATTCGTGAGTTTCAACTCATCTGAGTTAACTCATACCCAACACTGCCTGTGTTCATTGGAATATTTTATCCATTTCGTTTGAACTCGAGGGAACGATATCTTGAAGAGAGTCGTGTGAACGGTGAGACACTCTCGTTTGTTCGGTAAACGGCCTCTTTTCTTCCATATAAGGCTCAATTTAGATCCTGGAAGGTCGAGCGTAAGCCAATTGCAATGCATTTTATTTAGTGAACCTTAATTGTGCAGAGTAAGCTGATTGATTTGGTCTGTAAAGGTAAACAATCTGACTGATTGTCTGTTGGCCCCTAGTGTGTCATTTAGTCCAGATCATCCGAGCAATATGTCAACAGTTGTGCTGCAGATTGATTGATTTTGTCAAGGTAGTCCAATTTTAATTCTAGGTGGGATAATTCTCCAGATGGGTTCCATGATACATATGCAATTACGCATGCATGGAGTAAAACTTTCAAAGACCGGACTATGATCCATTTGCATATATGTTTCGTTATCGTCATTTTATATCGAACATTATATACTCACTGTATGGATATGTCGAATTGTCGATCCATAGGGCGTTACGTATCAGCGTGTTCGAGAGATTCCAAGAAGTCGCTATTCAAATTACAAGATAACTAGAAAACCCGATGTCACTCACTCAGTCAGTCGCTCACTCCCTCACTCAGTTACATACTCATTCACTTGCTCACTAGAAAAGTCAAGTCAGTGTTTGTGTTGGTGAAGTAGTATATCCTAAGCTAAATTACCGGTATCAAAAGAAGAATGCGAAGAAGAAGAATGCGAAGAAAAAGAAGAAGAAGAAGAAAAAGAAGAAGAAGAAGGTAATAATAAAAGTGATGATGATGATGATGACAAGGAAGAAACAGTTTGGTATTTTAGATAAGCGATTTGAAAAAGCCCAAGATATCAGAAACCAGCCTTTTAGAAGTGCAGTCGGAATTAGGCATTGAGCACATTGCTCGCAAGAAGATGAGAAGATTATAATTTATTAGAATCTCGAAATAAAGCCATCCGTAGAAGAAAAATACTAGAAATCCTTAGAAATCCTGAGACTGAGAGACTAGTTCTTGTATGAAAAAGCACTAAGAACCTATCGGCAAGGCAAGCAGAGGATGAATGCCACGACACTTTACTGTATCTGTCACAGAGCAAGACATTAACAACTTCAGACGGAAAGATATTTCGAAGATAATTATAATACAAGTGCGAGCATTTAACTGCTTTAAAAAGTTCACTAACATTTAGAAACCGGTTTTCAATTGGGAGAGATGAATAAGGTAAATCGGAGCACCGCCAAGACCTTTGAAGTCGTCTGCGCAGCATTCTAGTAGCTATATCGGAATTGCATTGGACAGAAAAGGGCGTCAAACAAGCCTCTTAAACGGAGTGGAATTGGCCATCCATGATTTCAAATAAAGTTAAATTTACAACAACCTTGAATGCTGTCTGACTTTTGCGAAACTTATCAAATTTCGTAAGAGAATATGCTGCAGATCTTAAAAGTTTATCTTAAAGCTTATCATATCTCTTATCTTAAAAGCTTTTGTGAAGCAGTGGTCAGAGTGCTCATATGCATGTTGAAGTCGCACGTCATAATCTGCTAGGGGGAGAGGAGATCAAGAACTTTTTACAGTACCGGTACCAGAATTCTGTGAAAAAGTAAAAGAGTGAAAGAGATGGTGAATGATAAACATTGCCAAAGGGGAGACACTGATTAATAGAGTCCAGGAAAGAGAGAAATGGATTTCAACTGAATTCGCAGTTGGAAAAGGTCAAGAATTCTAAGCATGCAAGTTTTGCATGTGACTCTTTAAAGGAGAGCAGCTACTACACTAAGTACATCCGGCAGAGGTTGATTTAGGTGGAAAGATGGAAGTGTTATGTCCACACTATCATCCAAAATGAAAATCCACAGAATCATTCAAAATGGAGTTTTGAGAAGAAGGAAACTGATTCCAGATAGAATGGATATTTACTTGGCAAAACGTTTTTGCGTCAATACGACAACGTCTAGGATTTAGTTTAATATCACTATAAACAAGCTGCAGAAGGTAAAACTAGCAATAGGCAATTCAAGTAAACTTTGGACCCGGATACAGATGTCGATGTGAGCTGATGGCTGGGGAGATAGAGTATGCATATGAGAAAATGAAAAGAGACCCAACAGTAAAGGAATTGCATTAAAGCTGCATAGCGTCGTCTCTAGTTTGAAAAAATGTAACTGCGACAGCTTATGACAAATACGCTCAGCTTAAAAAAAGTCAAAACTCAAACTCCTGGACTGACTCATAAACGCAGCGTAGGTCTACATAAAAGAGTGCCAGGTCTATGCTTGATGTGGTGGACCTATGCTAGTTGTTATTTAAGGAAATGAAGGAAATTGGAGAATAAATAAACGAATGAACGATAATGGACATAAACAAGATTTCTAATCCATTAATCGCAAGCATAAATTCCTGAAGATGAGAGCACGATAAATATTCGAAGCGCTAACTACGAGCATAGGCGTGGCAGGAATTTTTCTAGGGGATGCAAAAAATCTCTAGGGGCAAACTTTTTGTGGAGGGCAAAATGGCGTTTATTGCATAGAATAGATGAATTACCTAAATGGTTAAGTTTTTTGCATTGAAAATCGTGTTGGAACTGTTGGAATAATCAATAGTCAAAAGATTTTATTTTTGTAAAATATTTTCAAAAGCCAGGAAGCAAATGCTCCCTTTGCCCCTCCTCCGGACGCCCATGACTATGAACAATTATCTGAGAATTTATGATATCAAACATAAACGTGTTTAATAGACTACTATATCAGCATAAGGTTAAACCAAAACAACATTCAAATGCGCCCTCTGACAGCAGACTAACGCTTTTATGTTCACCTCCGATGTACAGTAAGCCTATAAGCCATGCTTTCCAAGGACGATATATGTAACCATGACTTGGACTTCGGTTTCATGATATATTAGACAAGGTCAGAGGTCAACGTGGTACTCAATCGCAAAATGTGCTGATCAAAGTACAAAGCTGACTTATACGACCACTAGCATCTGTACGCAATGTCAGACAAAATATACAGTTGAGGCTTTCGCATGTCTACAGTATATAAAGTTGCCGTTCATCCGCTGCAAATAGCCTACATGACTTAGGACGTAGGCCGCATACAGTCTGATTAATTGCGGTTCTGTATATAATACGGATGCAAATGGGAAATTACTGATAGAGACTTAGATCTACAGCGAATGGAACATTGTAGGCCTACAAGGGAATGCGCTCTATTTAATACTCTCGGTGAGATTGCAGTTTGTGGCAAATATTATAGGCGTATCTGCTTGTTCATATATTGGGAGGGTATAATCGTGGTTTGTTAAAACACGCATTATAAATTTGGGCCATGAACGTTGAATTAGAAAATATCAAAGATCATGCCGCGGGATTTGAGGACGGACCAATCGCAGTTGTTCCGCAGTTTGAAAGCGGAAACGTAACGATGGACAAACAGAACGGTTCTCCAGAGCACCTCGAATGCGAATCAAGGTTGAACGCCTCGCCAGAGCAACAGAATGCCGGAGAAGTAAACGTCGTAGCAAAAGAAAGCTGGGCTGACTGGGGCGTAGTGGCGTGCGTGTTTCTTAGTAACTTATTAGCTGCGATTGACTTCACTGGGTTCGGAGTTTTCTATCCTTTTCTCGTGGAACATTTTGAGGCAACGACAGCGGCTGTCGGATTGTGCTCATCTGTTAATGGATTCTTCCAAGCTCTTGTCGGTGAGTAAAGATATTGTTCAACCAAGCTATTGCATAACTATACCCCGTGAGTACCTAAGAGAGACAATGATGATGATGATGATGATATTATTCGTTTATTGTTTATAAAGTAAACACAGGCTGACAAAACGCAGTATGGAACAAAGTTTGATAGAGTAAAGAATGCTGAGTATAGTGTTCGGGTAATAAAGTCTCTATTGTCTTTAACCGGAAGGCAGTACTGGGGATTAGTCCCCGGCGCCGCCGTCATCCGCCGCCGCCACCGCCGCCGCTTAACCCTCAAGTCGAAACCAGTCGCTAAGCTATCGACTGCTAGCGACTTCGTTCACTTAATTCATTCATTCAAAAATTTAATATAGCGCACCTTCAAGAAACCTACTCAGAAGCGCTCCCAGCCCAACCACGGCAATAGAGATTAGACTTGAGCAGCTTGTTAAAAGGAGATGTGTTACCCCTGGGGAGAAGGCAAATCTCTAACGGAAGACCATTAATACTTTACTTGTTTTAATCGCGGTTTCCAAGTAAACAATGCCAGGACAACACGTGCTTCTACTAGTTAATAGCTGATAACATATAAACAATAATATTGTATGTCCATGTTGTTGTCTATCGAAGCAAGTATGTCTATGTAGAAACTGAAACTGACATTTTTCAGTAACTGAAACGAAAACGGATATTATTTCAGAGCTTAAACTGTTATTAAACTGAAATTATTTCGGGACTGAAACTTGAACTGAAATATAGATTACGAACACAAAACTGAATTAAAACTGAGACTGTAATTATTTTCAGAACAGAAATATAACTGCCTTTGACTTAGTGGTAGGGCCTATGCTTCATTCATGGACGTCTGGAGGGAACACAAAGGGGGCTTTTGTCCCCTTGATTTTGCAAATATTTTACAAAATGAAATCTTTTGATTATTATGATTATTTCAACAGTCCCAACACGATTTTCAATGCTAAAAACTTAATTATTTAGGTAAGTCCTTGACCATCATTTATTTTTGAAGTTGTCACGCGCTCTATGTTTATGAATAGCTATTGCATGCAAAAACGTCATTTTGCTCCCCCTACAAAAATTTTGCCCCTGGACAATTTTTACCCATCCCTCGCATAGAAAAATTCCTGCGGACTCCCATGGCTTTATTCCTTTTATAAACAATAAACACTCAAATACGTCACAAATTCACACTAACATTAATTTTCACAGTCATCGGTCTGTCCCCATTCAGCCTGCCCACATGGAGCGGAGCCCATATAGGACCCAAATTCCCATATTGGACCCGTATAGAGTTCATATGGGTGCCATCTGATGCCCACGGAAATGATCAGTACAGTATGTGGTAAAATTCATTATATTGTTAGGTTATCAGGTATGTCCAATATACATACCTCATTACCTGAGAAGTCGATAGCAAGTCGCTTAGTCAGTCGCTAAGTCGAAGCGACTTAGTCAGTCGATAAGCAAGCGACTTAGTCGACTGAGTCGCTAAGTCAGTCGCTAACTCATCAAGTCAGTCGCTAACTCCTTAGCGACTGACTCCGGGTACTACTGGGGATTCTGGGGACGCAATTAATAAACAGTTTTATTTACTGGTGGTAAACAAAGGCCATAGGAAGTGATCTTAATTGTTCTTAATAGATGTAAATAATCGGCAATCAGCAGAATTCGCAAGGTCAGCTATAAACAGATGTGCTTCGTTTGCAAGGTTCTTTCTCCGCAACCACCTGATAAAGGATCTAATCTTGAGCGATCAGATGATGTGGCTAGTCCCTACCACGCTGGATAACATCGAGGAGTTTGGCCAGCGTTGTTGCTCTCGTAACATCTCGAAGAGCATCACTAGAGAGTCCGCGATGTTTTAGTACACTCAAAGCATAAAGCGAT
Source organism: Allolobophora icterica (assembly GCA_963556255.1). NCBI lineage: Eukaryota > Metazoa > Annelida > Clitellata > Crassiclitellata > Lumbricidae > Allolobophora > Allolobophora icterica. The sequence continues at coordinate 13,892,514 of OY744606.1, forward strand.
ATAGCACAAGTTGCTAGGGTTGCGCTTTGAGATCACCAGATATGTAGACTCTCAAGTTCATTCTGAGGTTGTGGAATGGTTTTGCATCTGGCTCGCGGAATTATCGTCTCGAGAGATTTACTTTGGTTCAGCCTCAGATTATGTCTGTGAGCCCAATCTGCGATATGTGCTAGCTCTGATTGTATGGTCAGGTACATTGAAGCAGAGGTGATTAGGTAGGTATCATCCGCATATTTGGCCATTGAGTTTTCTGGAAGTAACGATTTTAGCTCGGATGCATTTGTTACACAGGCGATCGGCCCCATACCTGAACCCTGGATGACTGAGGAGTTGATTTATGTGACAATGGAGGTGAATCGAGTTGTATGAGAACGACATTCGAGGAAGTTAAGTATTCAATTGTAGATGTCATCTGGGATCGTAGTTCTTGAAGATTTTGCGCAGGGGTGAAATGCCGAATCGTATCGAAGGCTTTCGAAAAGTCAAGAGCAATAAGCGCTACGAAGGGTTTGGTTCTGAGTAGTTTGTAAATCTGATGTTGAATAAATATGCCTACGAGTGTCGCCGCTGTTGATCCTGAGGGTCGGAAGGCAAACTGGTCTGCAAGAAGTTGACGGATACCTGGTTCATTAAATAATGGCTATAGATATTTGCATACTATTACTCGCTCAAAGATCCTTGACAAAACCGGGACCACTGAAATGGGTCAGTAGTCGTTGACATTCTTCGGTGTTTATCACAGTCCGACGAACGGGTGGTAACTGCAAAGAGGGCCAAAATGAGGGATTTTGTTTTAATATCTATTTTGTCATCTGCAACTTTTCAATGATGATCAGATGAAATCTAGTAAAACCCTATGTTCCACAGCTGAAAAAATTACCACAATAAGTTTCTCTCTCTCCCGCTGTGAAATTTTTCACCCACTATTGTCGGTCACCTCGTTCAATGTAGTCCTCTGTCCTCTCCATCCAGCCACTTTCTTCCTAATCCGCTCTGCTGTTTCTGTATTACACGATGAAATATCATACGTCTCACATAACTTCCCCATTTCGTGATTAATAAAGGTGAAAATTTGGTCTATGAAGTTTGAGTTCCCGTTTGTACGACATAGCACATAGTAATAATATGTATTATAATTATATTTATTATTGATTAATTTATGTATTTGTTTGTCTGTTGCCACTTTTAAATGTATGTTATGTCCCAAAGGACATCAGTAATCAATAAGACACAGGGGAAGTTATGCTTCTTATTGTTATTTTTAATTGTTTTATAATTATTGTTATTATTGTTATTATTATTGTTATTATTAAAATCACTACTGCTTCTGCTGCTGCTACTCCTACTAATACTACTACCTTTCATGCAATTCGTGACCTCTGGCACATTCGACCCATGATTGACTTTAAATCTGCATCCACTATCGCTACCTCCATTGTCCACTTCAAGCTTTATTTCTATAATTCCATTTTCCTCAGCCTCGAATCCACCCAAATTAAGCGTCTACAACTCATCCAAAATTCTCTTTCCCAAGCCGTCACCAGGACACCCAAGCATCACCACATCACTCCCGTTCTTAAATTTCTGAGCGCATCCTCTTCAAAGTTCTATCGCCAACCTATAACTCACTACAAGCCTCCTAGCCAAAGCACATTCGCAAACTCTTCACCATCGAGCCACCTCTGTTTACCCGTTAATCCTCATATCTCCTATCTCACTCCCGCCCTTTCTTCAGTGACTACTCTCCTCAAGTTCTCCAACCGATCCATATCCTACACTGTACCTCAACGTCTGGAACAAACTCCTCTGAATTCCGCATACTCTCAGTTCCTCTACCAACGCTACCACTCAGTCATCGTCATCTGCCTCAGGTTCCTCTGCTCATCAACCACAGGCTTTGTCTCTCTGGTCTCTCTGGCAACGGGACTCAGACCTCCAACGACAACGATCACTGGACAAGCCCTCAGATACGATGCAGCGCTCGTGAATAAACTGGTGTTTAGCGCATAGATTTAGAATAGCGCTTTACAAATTAAAAGTTCACGATTACGATTACGACTGCTGCTGCTGCTGCACCTACTACTACTACTACTACTACTACTACTACTACTACTACTACTACTACTACTACTACTACTACTACTACTACTACTACTACTACTACTACTACTACTACTACTACTACTACTACTACTACTACTACTACTACTACTACTACTACTACTACAACTACTACTACTACTGCTACCACCAACACCATCAGCACCACCATTACTACAACTACAACTACTAGACAGGAACCAACGCGTTAACCAAAATGCCTCTGTTCCTTTCATTGCATAACTTTAGTTAATGAATTACTGCCAATAAAATATAATTTTATATAAATTTACCGTATTTCCGTCTTGAAATGCGAATCACACACCATACTAAGAGGAGTTTGAAGTAATTTCAGTCATATCTATGCGTAAATAAATTAGAATGTGTAGGCCTAATATTCAAATGAACTTCAAAGAGAGTCGTGATCTTGCGTTCGCTTCAGGGTTCCTGTTTGTCTACACACATAATTTCCCAGTTCTGTGTGTCGATAAACGCTCTCACAGGCGCCCGAAATTTGCTCCTCCCACGAACACTGGCACTGCAGAGATAGCTGAACAATCGGACGGACGGACGGACGGTCACACAAACAGACAGACGTGTTGAAACACAAACAGCGGTTATCAAGTCTGCCTATGCCTCCCTCCCTCCCTCCCTCCCTCCCTCCCGCCCTACCTCTGTCCCTGTTGAGAAGCAGGAGCAGCCAGGACGAGGGGAAAACTGATTACAGCCGATGCAATATAACACGGACGCCCGAAATTCGCCCCGCCCACAAACTCCTCGAAATTAATTAATTTATAAATTAAGAAGAGTCTCTGAATTTCACTCAGGTATGAATCAAAATCTTTTTAATCCACTGAGCACCAGATTGTTGGAAATTCGCTTAGGGTTGAACAGATGCCTAGCTTGTGCTGGTGTATACAACAATATGCATGAACAATGTGTCCTCGTTGAAATTTATTCTTTCTGAAGGTTGTACAGTCACAGTGATTTCTGTCGTCGCAGTTGACTTAATGGGTGTGGTCCTTCTTCCGAAAAGCTTAGCACTACTTCAGTTCATTGCAGGTTTTGCCAGACTCGGATCACCGCCTCTCATTGGTTAGTAGAATTTGCCTGATGGAAGTTAATGTTTTTGTGAACTGTGCAAGGAGTTAATTTATCCACATAATGGGTTGAGATTCTAGCATTGTTTTATAGGGGGGACAGGATTAGCCTTCTCCGAGAACACCCATCTCAAGTCTTTCTTGAGATGAGTGTGCCATTATCGCTATCTATGCTATTTTTTATGATCATTTTGGACAAACGCGTACTACTTGCGAACATGCAGTCTAGCTTTCAGAAGCTTACTAATTAGAACTTCAGTGCTTGACAATAAGCAAGCAATAGAATTTACTCGTTTTATATTACGACAATAATGGCAAATTAAAATTGCTTATCCTGACTAGTCGTTAGGTTGTTAAGCGATCTTGCAACTGCATGTGCTGTGTTACGGCGCTGTAGAAATTGTTTGATTCATCATCATCAGCAGCAGCATTATCATCATCATCATCATCATCGTCGTCGTCGTCGTCGTCATCAACAACAACAACACCACAGGTTCCGTATCAATAGTAGTTCAATTTCTGGACCTTGTTAAAAGATTTGGATGAAAGGAGCGTCCGTTGGTATTCGTTTGACAGACGTTGTTTTATTCATGCGTTATTTTGTTGTCGGTGACATTATAAGTTAGGCCCAGGGCTGTAGTCGAGGGTATACGCGGGTATACAGCGTATACTTACCTCTGAAGACCGAATAATTGTCACTTTTGGCACTTTTTGAGGTAGCGTATACTCACCTCAAATTTTACCACTACAGCCCTGGTTAGGCCTACGTGCTATCTGCTATTATTCTTTGTAGGCTGTTTTGTCAATGCTAAAACTTCGACAAAGCATAGAGCTAGTTTGTTATTTTTGCGACAAGACATTGGACCTTTGGTTGATTTTCAATTCGGCTGTTGACCTACTATTGATCTATGCATTGTGCTCTGTATGTAGGTTGGATTTTCGATGTGACTCGAGATTACAACAAAGCTTTCGCCATCGCCGGTTGCATGGCATTCGTATCTGGCAGCCTCATGGTTGTCTTGACTGTTGTCACCAGATGCCACCGGAAGTCCGTCACCAAAGACGGTGAATTTCCTCTCTCGGACAAAGCATTCCCAAATCAACCGGCATCGGATGGAAAAACGTAGCAAGCGATAATTAATATTTACTTAGGCTATACGTGTAGATGAATGTAAGTGTGCGGTTCAAAGTCATTATGGGTCTGAATTTAGTAATGGACTCTGTTGTTCAAGTCTGCCGTGATTTTTGTGCAGTGTGGGCTGGCTGTCCATATAGCTGAGGCCCATGATGATCCAGCTGTTTGAAATGGGGAAGGGAGCGATTGGCCTGAGGGCGGGATCAAAGGCTTAGAGTGCCATGTGAAAACTAATAAATAAACCGGGCAGAGCAACTTAGGGGCCTCCTTTTCTCAGGTTCTTATGTTATTCCGTGGAGCTGAAGTTTGCTGCTGGTAGTTTTGCTGGTGTGGTCGTGACAGACGTTACATAGAGAGACACACGAGAGCAGACCCTGGCCAAGAGAAGCAACAGTGACGCACCTGAGGTTAATAGCTAGGTAGGACGCTCATAGTGTAAAGAAGTAAGTTACTTAGTTGTTTGCTGTTAGGAAAGATAAAGTATCTTGTGTTCATTGGAATATTTGATCAATTTCGTTTGAACTCGAGGGAACGATATCCTATAGAAAGTCGTGTGAGTGGCGAGACACCCATTTATTCTGTCAATGGCCTCTCTTCTTCTGAATGAGGCTCGATTTAGATTCTGGAATGTCGGGCCTAAGCCAATTGCAATACATTTTATTCAGTGAACCTTAATTGTGCAGAGTTAACTAATTGATTTTGGTCTGTAAAGGTAAACAATCTGACTGAATCTGTATAGTGTTTCACTTAGTCCAGGTAATTCGAGCAATATGTGAACCGTTGTTATGCAGATTTGATTGATTTAATCAAGTTAGTCTTGATTCCTTCCAATGATAGGCGGGATAATTCTCCAGGTGGGTCCCGTAATACATATGCACGCTGGTGTAAAACTTTCAAAGACCGAACTATGATCCATTTGCCACTTCACTGTGTTACTTTGGGACACTGTAGCCATCGATGTCCTGGCATTCTTCGCAATTTTTCCTTTGTAATTTTATGTCATTTGGATTTTGTTTCGAATCAGTTTATATTTTGACGTTTTTTGCTGAGTTAGGCATTTTTATGAGTGTGTGGAAGATGGTTTTATATCATGCGATCGATGCATCAATCAGTTATGCTAGAGAAATTTAAGTGAAAAGTCAATATCATTAAAAGGAGTGCAAAAACGCGGAGCTATGAAAACATAATCCAAACAGTGTTGAAAATATACTCAACAGCCGGGCACCTTGAACTCAGCTTTAACAAATGCATAGTTTTTTAAGTAATGCATAGGTAAGTAAATAAGATGCATTTATGTTTCTTTTTCGTCATTTAGTATCGCATATCGTATGCTCAGTGTAAGGATATGTCAGTCTATAGGCATAGCGCATCAGTGTGTTCGAGAGATTCCAAGAAGCCGCTTTTCGAATTACCGTACCATATAACTGGAAAACCCGATGTCACTCACTCGATCAGTCGCTCACTCCCTCGCGCAGTTACTTACTCATTCACTTGCTCACTAGAAAAGTCAAGTCAGTGTTTGTGTTGGTGAAGAAGTATATCTTAAGATAAATCGCCGGTATTAAAAGCTCAAAAAGATCAAAGTAAGATTACTTTGTCCATGCAGTTGTAAACAGAAGTAGTACGTGCTTCAACGTGCCTCAAGGACGCTGATCCGCGCTAAAACCAGCTTAGAACAGGCCAGAGTTGTCGCCCATGCGGTCCTGTCCGATGTGTATAAAAGTCTTCGTGCAGCTGTAGCGTATAGTGCAGACTGTAGGAGGAGGACGAGGAGGAGGAGGAGGAGAACAACAACAACAACAACAAGAAAAAGAACAAGAACAAGAACAAAAAGAAGAAGAATAAGAACAACAAAGAATAAGAAGAAGAACAACAAAGAAGAATAAAGATAAAAGAGGAAGAAAGAAGAAGAGAGTGGCGAAGATGATGATGATGATGATGATGATGACGATGATGAGTGTAGTGATGATGATGATGATGATGATGATGATGATGATGATGATGATGATGATGATTTTGATGATGATGATGATGATGGTGATGGTGATGGTGATGGTGACGGTGATGGTGATGGTGATGGTGATGGTGATGGTGATGGTGATGGTGATGGTGAAGGTGATGGTGATGGTGATGGTGATGGTGATGGTGATGGTGATGGTGATGGTGATGGTGATGGTGATGGTGATGGTGATGGTGATGGTGGTGATGATGGTGATGATGATAAAGAAGGAGTTTGGTATTTTAGATAGGTAACTTGAAAGAAGTTGGCATGCGCGAAGTTGTGGAGAATGAGTTTTTTTGCGAACTAGAGATTGACATTGGATGTGATAATTGGGCCAAGTTTGTCAAAAGCCTTCTTTTAGCAGAGCAGTAGGAATGAAGCATTGCGCGCATTGCTCATCAGAAGATAAGATTAAAAAAGAATCTAGAAACAAGATTAAATACGAAGGTAGGATTAAATAAGAATCTCGAAATAAGGTCATCCGTAGAAGGAACATTCTAGAAATCCTTAGAAATCCTGAGATTGAGAGTTCTTGTATGCAAAAGAACTAAGAACCTATCGACAAGGTGAGTAGGAAATGAATGCCATGACACTTTTCTGTATCTATCACACTGCAACCGAGAAGATCCACAGGGTCTTCGAAAATCAACAATCCGCAGTAGCATCAAAATTGTAATTCGGTAAGAAGTTAATTTATTCAGGACGGAATGGATATTAACTTGGAAAAACATTTTTGTTTCAAGACGGTCAAGTCCAGGGTTTAGCTCAATGTAGCCTGAAACAAGCTGCAGAAGGTAAAATTATCAATATACAATTCCAGTAGGCTAAACTTTGTATCCAGATATAGAATTCGATATGCGGGTCATGGCTGGGAAGCAAAGGCTTAGAGAAAGGGAAAGTAGGACAACCTTAAAGAGAATTGCGTTAAAGGTGCATACGTCAAATCAGTTTGATAAAATTATGTAACAGCGACAGCTTGTAAAGAAGTCATAATGTATCTAACAGGCAGCTCAAAAGAAGTCAGATTAAAACTCTTAAACTTCTGGACTGACTCATACGCGCAGCGAATAGGCCTACATAAGAGAGTGCCTTGTCTTTGCTTTATGTTTTGGATATATGTTAGTTGTTATTTAAAAGAAAAGAAGGAGCTTGCTGTACGCAAGGAATTGCAGAATAAATAAACGAATGAACGGTAATGCAGTGTGATTCTCCTTACAGATTTTATTTTAGTTACAGTTACAGTTATAGTTAATGGTTTTTCATTTTAGTTATAGTTACAGTTATAGTTAATATTATTTTTTAGTTACAGTTATAGTTATCGTTAACGAAATCATTTTGCTTTCGTTAACGAAAACATTTTCGTTACCGTTATCGTTAATGAAAATCACACTGAATTATGAAGACGTGTTACACAATAATTTGCTTAGAGCTTTGACGAATGGGTCCATTCAGCTTCATGAATACACTGCGCTCCATATTCACCGACATAAAAGGCGAACATAGGAATCATTTTGCTTTCGTTAACGGGTGTATTTTCACGTTTTCACGTTAGTTGGTATTGCACTTTTTTTATTCGTATTAACGAAAATAGCAATGAATTTTCGTTAGTGAATTATGAAGACAAGTCATAATGTATCTAACAGGCAGCTCAAAAGAAGTCAGATTAAAACTCTTAAACTTCTGGACTGACTCATACGCGCAGCGAATAGGCCTACATAAGAGAGTGCCTTGTCTTTGCTTTATGTTTTGGATATATGTTAGTTGTTATTTAAAAGAAAAGAAGGAGCTTGCTGTACGCAAAGAATTGCAGAATAAATAAACGAATGAACGGTAAGACCTACGGCTAAATTATTTCATAAATCGCAAGCATGAATAACTCGGGATGAGAACACGATAAATACACGAAGAACCGATAAACTAGAAACTATTATCCGGGAATTTATTATTATAAATTTAAATCGTGTTTAATAGCCTATTTTAATCAGCATAAATTTTAGTTTTAACCAAAGCAATAACATACATTATGGCGCCCTCTGACAACATCCGCCTCGTCGAATAACCATGACTTAACGCGATTATGTAGAATATATAAGCTATTATATCCAAGTACGGTCTCTGTAACTCTGACTTGAACTCCGGGTTCATGAGCTGCCAGACAAGGTCTGAGGTCAGCATCGTACGCAATCGTAAACTGTGCTAGATCAAAGTACAAAGCTGACTTATATACGCACACAAGCATTAATGTCAGTCAAAATATAGGGCCTACAATTGAGGCTTTCAGGGGAATACAGTATAATATGTAGCGAGTTGTAATTCAAATAGTTCGGCTGCAAATACTTGAGTTTGGACGTAGGCCAAACAGTCTGATTAAGTGCGGGGCTGTATATGTAAGACTGATTGATCTGGAAATTATTGATGAGATGAAGATTATGTTCGAGATGGAGATCTATAGCGAATGCAACATCGCAAGCATACAATGGAATGTGCAGTAAAAGTTTAATACGATCGGTGAGAATACCTTTTATGTCTTGTGTAATAGGTCGATCCACTTGTTCATTTGTTTGCAGGCTAAAACCGTGGTTTGTTAAAACAAGCATTATAAATTTGGGCCATGGTAACTGAATTACAAAATATCAAAGATCATGCCGCGAGATTTGCGGACGGACCACCTGCAGTTGTTCCGGAGATTGAAAGCGGACACGTGACGGTCGACAGACTGAACAGTTCTCCAGAACACAGCGAATACGAATCACGGTTGAACGGATCAACACAGCAACAGGAAGCCAGAGAAGAAAACGTCGTAGCAAAGGAAAGCTTGGCTGACTGGGGCGTAGTAGCGTGCGTATTCCTGAGTTACTTATTAGCTGCGATTGACTTCAGTGGTTTCGGAGTTTTCTATCCATTTCTCGTGGAACATTTCGAAGCGACAACAGCGGCTGTCGGATGGTGCTCCTCAATTTGCGGATTCTTCCAAGCTGTTGTCGGTGAGTAAAGATATTGTCAGTCTTGTTGTCAAGACCTTAAACCTCAAGACCAAGACCAAGACCAAGACCTTGAACCTCAAGACCAAGACCTAAAACCTCAAGACCAAGACCAAGACCAAGACTTTGAAACTCAAGACCAAAAGCGAGAAAAATACCCAAAAAATCACAACAATATCCAGACTTCTATTCCTTACTAAAAAATTGTCAAGTCGGACTACTCGCTATTTTAATTGAAACATGAATCTTTTATTTTATTCAAACAAAACGACTCCAAATGCAGACTGCAGAGAATTTCGAATTCGTATTTACAAAAGTCCTTCATGCGAAATGTTATTCCAAATGCCTGTTGTATTTTATAAAAACCAATTCGCTCAGAATTTTCTGACCAAGACGTGACCTGTGGGGCCTCATAAAATTTCTGCCATGTGAAAATTACGTTCTACAGGTGCTGACATCGCTGGCACACACAGCAGCCTTTCAAGCACCTGATGTAAATGTGGCAATTGTGAGTTTGTGTTGAAATCGTTCCATGGTAAATAACAAGAAGTGAAAATGAATGTCCAAAATAGCAGTAAAGCCTCACTCACACCATGTAATTACTAAAGCAATTTATTGGTAAAATTTGTAAAATCCTTGCTTTTGATAAATGACTGCTTATATTGTCAAAAGTCTTAGTCTTGGTCTTGCAAAACCAAGACCAAGACTTTGAGCCTCAAGACCAAGACCAAGACCTTGAACCTCAAGACCAAGACCAGGACCTTTGGTCTCAAGACCAAGACCAAGACCAAAACTTTAAAAAACGAACTCGAGTGCACTCGAGATCAAGACCTTGGTCTCGAGGACAACAAGACTGGATATTGTTCAACCAAGCTATCACTTAACTATAAGCCGTGACATAGCTAAGGGAGACAAGTTTATCGGAAACAGACAAACGTGTGGCAACTGGCAATGAGAGCCGAAAATGAGGTATTTTAAAGACTTTTCCGTCTGCAATTTTTCAATAGTGATCAAATGAAAGATAGTAAAACCCTGTAACCCAGAGCTGTAAAAAATTACCACAATTCTCTCTCCCTCTCTCCCTCCCTCTCCCCCTCTCTCTCAGTATTATCGGGCACCGCTTTCAGAGTAGTCCTCTCTATCCTGCCACCTTCTTCCTATTCTGCTCTTTTATCTCTGTATTACACGATGAAATATTGTGCGTCTCACATAACTTCCCATTTAGTGATTAATAATGATGAAAATTTCTCCATTGGCGTAACTTTGGTCTGTGAAATTTTGATTTCCATTTGTACGTGCTAATATATAATATTAATTATGTATCATTATACTCACTGTTTATTAATTTATGCATTACATTTTTTTATATTCATTTGTTTCTTTATTGCCATTTTTAATTGTATGCCTTGAAAGTTATGCTCCAAAGGGTTGTGCAATCAGTATTTAATAAGACATAGGGCTAATGCATCGAAAACGGTTATGAATTATCAGAATCTGAATTGAAAGGTAGAGACAAATTGGAACTGTTTCTCTTGAGTCACCGGAATTGCGGGTGACACAACGCCCAAGATCCGCGAGAAATGCGCTCCATTGTTGTTGATTGGACCAAACGGATGTATTGTATGTGCATTGACAAGCGATCTGTATTTTCATGATCTATTTTGCTAGACTAGATTGCAGCCTGAACGTTTTGAAATTAGGGTGACCTTCAGGTCTCATTCCATCGGTTCCTGACATATCAATCAATCAATCAATCAATCAATCAGTTTATTGATCCACAAAGCAAACGTGACAATATACAAGAAAATATAATTTAAATAGCCACTATGATGCTGAAAAGGTTTGAAACATTAAGATATTCATGGGTTTAGAAGGCTATATCATGCTGTGAGTGGTCAATAGGAAGCCCTAAAAGGACCAGGGTCCCGCTAGTAAGGGCCCCCATTTACTTAACAAAACTCGACAACGGCCATGTACACATGAGCCTTTGAGACCTATTTAGAGACAACGAATTTGCAAAAGGTGGGCAACTAGTTAACAGAATAGTAAGACTTAGTGGCAAAAAAAAGGAAAAAGGAAAAACAACAACAACAAAAAAAACAACAACAAAAAAAAACAACAAAGTAAAATAAATCAGATGGGAGGGGGTCGCAGCAGGCTGTCACTGGGCAATCTGTCTAATAAGTAGGTGTGAACGAAGGCTTTTTTTAAAAACATAGTAACTTGGAATGTGTCGTAAATCAGAGGGGAGACTATTCCATAGTTTTGGTCCTAGATAGGTTATTGAGAATTTCCGTATGTTAGTACGTGCAAATTCAATCTGGTAAGTGTTGGATTTATTCCTAGTAGTATAGTTGGATCTTTAATTGCATGGAAGCCACACAGACGAGGCTCCACAAATGAGATAATTTAGAAAAGCCTGAGTATCGAAGCGGCCTGGAATAAAGAATCAGGAGGCTAATGCAAAATTGGCCGCCAACGATTCACAGGGACATTTAACTTGATACATTGTTTTTATCATTATTATTATTATAATCATTATTATAGTTGCTATTATTAGGCCCAATTATTTTTTCATATTGTTATTGTTGTTTACTCCAGCACGCATGATCTTTTAGGATTTCAAAATTTATGAATAATATTTTGCTGGGATGGCTTGTATTCATTGAAGTGCTCGACAGCAAATGTCCTGTGAAGAGCAATTGCGTTAAGGCTTACAGATGTCGTATATATGCATTGTTTCTAGTTATGTGGGCAAGGAGATGGCGAGAGCTGTTGAGAAAAGTCAGGCATTCTTGATTTATTGGGCTATTGTGTCCGAGGGCATAGGGCACAGAAGAGTACGAGGTCAGGATAGAAGTGTACTTACGTAATTCAGCTGCTATTTCAGCAGCAGTACCCGCGGGATCGGAAGCTCAGAGCCGATAAGACTCTGACAAGGTATTAATGAAAGTAGCATCCAGGTCAGACCTTTTCCTCTCTCCCTCGGTATAGGGTGACGCCGTCTGAACGTTTCCCGTCGGACCTGAAAAGACAGCCTGACTCAATTGTTGCAGGAAAACTGGCCTTCATGATTTCGTTTATGAGGGCGTGTCAATACTCACAGCCAACGTACATTCGCAAACTCTTCACCATCCAGCCATCCTTTTCTTTTCGTTCAACCTCATTTCTCACATCTCACACTCTCCCGTTCTCCAGTGACTACTCGCCTCAAGTTCTCCAACCGATCAATGTCCCACACTGCACCTCAACGTCGGAAACGAACTTCCTCTGAATTCCGCATATTCTCAGTTCCTCTACCAATACCGCCACTCACTCAGCGTCATCTGCCTCAGCTCCCTCTACTCATCACCCCACAGGCTTTCCACTCCAAATTGAAGTATCGCCTCTTCTAGAATTCCTGCCCTATTTCATTTGATCCTCTGCCTTCCAAGCATCTCCTCCTCAACGAAACCCGCCGTAACAGCTGCTCTGCATCTCTGGTCTCTCTGGCAACCAGACTGAGACCTCCAATGAACAACGATCTCTGGACAACCCATTGGATACGACGCAGCGCTCGTAAATAAGCTTGTGCTTTGCGCTTAGCTTATAATAGCGCTTTACAAATTTGAAGTTTACGATTTCGATTACCACTGATGCTGCTACTGCTGCTGCTACTACTACTACTGCTTTCACTATACCCACCCCCACTACCACCACCACTACCACCACCACCACAACAACAACAACTACTACTACCACTACCAGACGGAAACCAACTGCGCTAACCAAAATACCTCTGTGCCTTTCATTACATAACTTTAGTTAATGAATTACTGCCAATGAAATATATTTTTTTTAAATTTATCGTATTTCCGTCTTGAAATGCGAATCACACACCATGCTAAGAGAACGCAGTCACAGTAAAATTCCGAAAATGCAAGATTAACGAACGAATATTTCGTGCGAAGAACCCACCCGGTAGCGCATTGGATAACATCTGGCGTAGAGTGCGAGAGGTACAGAGATCGAGTCCCATAGGCGACATGCTTTGTAGGCTGCAAATTGCGCCGTGTATTGCAGGCTGTCTGTTCTGTTAGTAGTTAAGATTTATCGCATAACATGTACTGATTTGTAATCATACTGCGTTGTTGTCAGTTTGAAGATATTAAACGAAGATTATTAAATGACACTGTGAGCACAACGGTCATCTTGGTCACGGATGAAAACGGAATTAAGATTTGGTTGATGATTATGTTGAAATATATAGAAAGATCGAGAGTGACTCAAGAATCCTTTGAGTTTCCTTCTGTTGGATGCACAATATATAATTATATTCGATTAATCGATTCTTAAATGCTTCTGTTGACTATCTGTAGGTCTATTCGCCAGTTATTGGATACAGTCCTACGGATGTCGTTTGCCGGGTGTCGTTGGCAGTCTGCTGTATTCGATAGGACTGTCTCTCAGCTACTTATCCCCGAATCTAATAACAATCTACTTCACCTACGGGGTCATTGCAGGTAAACACAATCATAGGCGATTGTTCGTTTTCCACAGATTACTTCTATGTAAGGCTATTATTATGTGACTTTAGAGAAATGCAAGAGAAGAAGAGAAAAGATATGGAATGTTGATCACATCTATACAACTGCAAAACCCCTTTCCTTACAGGTTCATTGGGTTGGCAAAGCATTCTCAGTTTCAGAGGTGCACCATATTAAAGGTGATGTGGGTGTTGAAGTTGTAAGAGTTGCTTAATTCACTTTGCCTTGGAAATGGCCCAGAGAATTTGTTTGTGCGAGAATATATAAGTTTTACCCATTGCACGCTTGCTTTAGAGATTCATTCAATGGCTGAATTCATCCGATCGCTCTTAATCTCAATGAATATCAGTTATGAAAATGTCTACTGTGTTTAGGAATCAGGCATTGGTCTCTTTTGGTGTTATCTGCAAGGTACACATCCTCGCCATTGTTACAAAATTATTTATAGATTTCAAAGCGATTTGCTCCTTCACCTATAAAATGAATTCACTGGCAGTACCTTATCTATAATTATTTGTTTATCATCATTTATTACATTTATTACACAAGCAAGGACGGTGAATCTAAATCTGAGGACGAGACAACTTACTTACTTACTTATTGCTAAAGAATTATTTAAAGATTTCAAAGCGATTTGCTCCTTCACCTATAAAATGAATTCACTGACTCTACCTTATCTATAATTATTTGTTTATCATCATTTATTACATTTATTACGCACGCAAGGACGGTGAATCTAAATCTGAGGACGTGACCATTGTGAGTTAAATATTTGCTCAACGCCCTACATAATAACCGCCATGATCTTTATGTCCCACGTGCCAGGACTCCTATAGCCAAAACTCGAGTCTTTTCTTGCACTGGTCCTGCTCTTTGGAATCAACTCCCTCAACTCCCTCTTTATTAGCTGATGGCCAAAGTGCCTCGTTCCGCTGTCTTAAGACGACTTTCTATTCACTGGGTCTTTCGCACTCGGAGCGCCACTGATTAGAGAACACTGAGAGAGGCGCTTTATAAATGTTTAGATACAATACAAACAATACAATATATTTTTTGTACACAAAATCTGTCTGCTTCAATTGCATCATTATTATAATGCATAAAATACAGGAGTTGATGTTCGCTTAAGTGAAACAGCAACAAAAATTATGATATACGTGGATATTTGAATTCGAACCCATGACTGCCTCTTGGGTTAGCTTCATGAACAGTTCTCTTTGATTCATTCATTCATTCATTCATTCAATAATTCTTTCGTTTGGTTTTGGTTTAATCAAGCCAGTAATAGTTCTGTTCCTTGTAGGATCAGGTTCTGGCATCGCCCTGCTCTCGACAACTATCATTATCCATCAGAGGTTTACTCGTAACCAGAACCTGGCCACCGGAATCGCTAATCTTGGCTTCGGTTTGGGGGGCATAGTGGGACCCATCCTGATAAATCATCTTATCCAGTGGTATAGCTGGCGAGGTGCCTTCCTCATCCTTGGAGCCATTCAAGCACAACGCATTCTACTCTGTCTCTTCTTCCGCACACCAAAGAGATTAACCTTACTTTCTAAGTATGCTTCTGGAAACGGTTCACAAAAAATATCCGGTCAGGTGATTCTGAGATATCTGAAAGAAACCTTTGACTTTTCCATTTTTCGACAAGTGAGATATTCTGTGTATTCAATTGCCTTCTTTCTGCACACATTCTGTTTGCTCGGTTATTTGTATCACACTGTGAACAGAGCCATCCACGTGGGTCTCACTCGTGACCAAGGAGTGATCACAACAGCTGTAGTAGGCATTTTGTCCACGGTAACCAGGGTGCCCCTTTCGTTCATCGCAAATCTGCGTATGGTTAACTCGTCTTTGGTTTTCGCCACCGGAATGTTCTTTGCATTTCTATCCATCGTTGCAATCCTCATCAGTCCAGGAATCAATGGGACATTGACGTCCGCTGTACTGTTCGGAATGCATGTGGGTAGGAACATGATACTCTTTGAAATCAATTTATATACGAACATTAGACTAGACGAATTTCACGTCTGCGTGATCATGAGAATCTACGAGATTGACGTAGTGACAAACATGACTGTTTTAAATTAATTTATACAGGAACATGACTCTTACATTTTCTAAGTATATAGAGAAACCTGTGAAGCGAAAGCAAGATTACGAGGCTATTCGAAGTTTTTTTGAATATTAGGGCAGTGTTCTCCAAGATGCCTACCCTAACGAAAATTGTGTTCCTCTTCTATGTGGATTGCAAAAGAAGTACATGTTTGTACCCAATGCAAAGATTTTATCTTCAATAAAGCATTTAGAGGAACTACAGAAGTTAAGTCAATAAGATTAACTTTGTAAATTCAAATGTGGATGTCTTCAAACTCATCGTGTTATTTAGGAACCTGTATATAAACTAAACGAACCTAACCATAAATTAAAGACCCTGCAGCTACTAAGCAAATGATTACGTAAGTAGCAAAATATCTAAACCTATGCCTGATTCAAAGTTGATGTTCTAAGATAGGCAGGATATCAAACAAGCAAATAGGCATCTTTTATTTCTACGTGTCCTATACATTCAAGACGCCCTGGGCTTCCTGTAATTATCGAGTCCTCTACTGACGCCATTTTATTTCACAAGTTCGATGTTTACAAGTTTGATAAATCCATAAAAAAAACTAAAAATGGACCCATAATAAGCGTCGAAATGGGCAGTGCATAAGGTGTAAAAGTCAAGCAGATTAATAAATGTGTACTGACGTAAAAGTAGTCAAAATTAAAAAAATTGTTAATCGCGCCAATACCTCGAATATTGCAACGCTACTGCTAACGAAGGTTCTAAAGATGTCGCTATATGAAAAAATGCAACTAACATACAAATTTATATCTTTCTGTACGATATAAAATGGTGGACATCTTAATCGCTTTGGGCATCATGTAGCACTCTGCCTACTCATTCAGGTATGAATCGAAATCTTTTGAATTCACTGAGCGCCAGATTGTTGGAAATTCGTTTAGGGTTAACGGCTGCTTAGCTTGCGTTGTTGTACAAAATAATATGCTTGAACAATGTGTCCTCATTGAAATTTATTTTTTTCTGAAGGTTGTACAGTCACATTGATTTCCATCGTCGCAGTTGATTTAATGGGCGTGGCCCTTCTTCCGAAAAGCTTAGCAATACTGTATTTCACAGGAGGCTTTGCAAGACTCGTATCACCGCCTTTCATTGGTTAGTAGAATTTGCCTGAGGGAAGTAACTGTTTGTGTGAACTATGCAAGGAGTTTATTTATCCACGTAACGGGTAGAGAGATTCTAGATATTGTTCCATAGGCGGAGACGATTAATCATCTTTGAGAAACCCATTTAAAGTCTTTCCTGAGTGAAGAAGTAACTGGCACTCCTAAAACAGTTTCTGACCGAATCAAAAGTTGTTTACTTCGTTTCATCTGATCACGTAATTCTGTACAAGGTGAGGCATTCTTCGGCTCCACGCTGAGAACCAGCGTCTGGCCTCTCCTTCAAACCCTGATTGACTATTCCTATTTTACTCTTAGGTCCAAATGAGTGCCAGTCTCTCCTTCACTCAGAAAATACTTGAGATGAGTTTCCTCGAAGATGACTAATCGCCTCCGCCGAACCCGCTTCCAGTGTCTTCCAATCTCCACTTGACGCAGAGGTTTCATTCTAAATCTTTGATGGATTCGTGTGCTGTTTGTGCCATTAGGGCCATTATGCATTTTTCTAAGAATGTTGGACAAATGCGTACTACTTGAGGACTTTGAGCTATCTTTCACGAGCTTACTATTTAAGACTTCAGTGCTCAGTATTGTATGGCATTTTATTTCGGTCACCAAACACTGCGAGGTTAAAAAACATAATTATAATGCTTGTAATCAGTTAACATAAACTGGCAACACAGACGACCCCGCTACCAAGGCCACCTGGGTAGTAATACAATTTGATAAAAAGCAGTCGATCAAACATCATTCGATATACAGCGTTAACATTATGCTTCAGATCTTCAGTAGTTGGTAACTTCAGTGCTTGATAATAAACAAGCAATAGAATTTTTCTCGTATTGTATTACGACATTAGTGGCAAATTAATATTGCATATCCTGACTAGTCGTTAGGTTGTTAAGCCCCTTTGTAACGGCATGCGCTGTCTTATGGCGCTGCAGAAATTGTCTCATTCATTATCATCATCATTATGATTCATCATCATCATCAACAACATCATCATCAACAACAGCAACGACAACGACAACAACAGCACAGGTTCCGTGTGAACAGAAGTTCAATTCTGGATCTTGTTAAGAGATTTGGGTCAAATGAGCTCCGTTGGTGGTCGTTTGATAGACGTTGTTTTATTCATACGTTATTTTTTGGTGTCCTGTGAACTTGGTGACATTACAAGTTAGGGCTGCGTGCTATCTGCCATTATTCTTTGTCGGCTGTTATGTCGAAGCTGAAAGTTCGCCGAGGCATAGAACTAGTTGATTATTTTTACCAGAAGACAGTTGACCTTTCGTTGATTTTCATCTCGGCTGTTAACCACTTGGTCTATGTATTGTACTCTGTATGTAGGTTGGATGTTCGATGTGACTCGAGATTACAACAAAGCGTTCGCCATCATCGGCTGTATGGCATTCGTATCTAGCAGTCTCATGGTTGTCTTGACTTTTGTCACCAGATGCCACCGGAAATCCATCGCCAAAGAAACTGAATGTCCTCTCTCTGACAAAGCAATTCCAAATCAATCGGCATCGAATGGGCAAACGTAGCAAGCAATAGTTTAATTTTTACTTCGGCTATACGTGTATATAAATGTATAATTACTTCGGTTATGCGTGTATATAAATGTAAGTAGTTACGTGTGTTCAAAGTCATAATGGGTCTGTATTTCGTAATGGACTCTGTTGTTCAAGTCTGCCGTGATTTTTGTGCGTTGTGGTCTGGATGTCCGTATAGCTGAGTGACACCTGTAAGGCCCGTGATGATCCAGCTGTTTGAAACATAGAAGGGAGCGATTGGCTTGAGGGCGGGATCAAAGGCTTAAGATGCCATGTAAAAACTAATAAATACACCGGGCGAAACAACACAGGGCCTCCTTTTGTCTGCTTCTTAATGTGTTATTCCGTGGAGCTGAAGTTTGCTGCTGGTAGTTTTACTCGTGTGGCCGTGACCGTCGTACCACAGAGAGACACACGAGACCAGACCCTGGCCAAGAGAAACAAGAGTCGGGCAACTGAGGATATCTAGGAGGTTACTAGCTAAGTAGGAAGCCCAGGGTGTGAAGAAGTTAATTAGTTGTTGCTGTCAGAAAAAGAGTGTCTTGTGTTCATTGGAATATCTCTGATCCATTTCGTTTGAACTCGAGGGAACGATATCTTGAAGAGAGTCGTGTGAGTGGTGAGACACCAGTTTGTGTGGTCAACGGCCTCTCTTCTTCTGAATACGGCTCAATTTAGATTTTTGAAGATCGGGCCTAAGTAAAATGCCATTTGTTTTTGTTTAGTGAGCATTAATTGTGCAGAGTTGGCTCATTGATTTTGGTCTGTAAAGGTAGAACAATCTGACTTATTGTCTGTAGTGTGTCACTTAGTCTAGGTTATTAGAGCAATATATGAACCTTTTTGCAGTGTGAGAATTTTAGAAAAAAGACTGGGGGTCAAACGTTGATGAGTTTGATCCACGTGGAGTTAAATATTTATCCGTATTTTGCAAACTAAGAATATTCAAAAGTGCAGCAGAAAGCTTAATCTCCTCAAAGTGATGACATCAACAAGTTATTAGCATACAATTCACAGGGTCTCAAATCACACTAAATCAGAGAATTACTTTACTTGTATCCCACAAAGCGATTTGTGAAAGAAAATGCTAAAATATCTGTACAATATAATCACACTAACACAAATGGGGGTTCGAAACGACCCCTATTGGTGTGCAATGAAGTCTTAACTGAGAATCCTATGAAGGACTAGGGGTTAAACTCCCAACCCCAACAATTTTCACGCTGCAGATTTGATTGATTTTTATCAAGTTAGTCTTGATTCCTTCCAATGCTAGGAGGGATAATTCTTCAGCTGGGTCCCGTGATAGATGTGCACGCATGGAGTGAAACTTTCAAAGACCGAACTTATTCCATTTGCCGCTGTAGGCCTACTGGTCGCTGTGTTACTTTTGGACGCTGTCGTCATTGATGTCCTGGCAAGGCATTCTTCATCTCGCGCAATTTTTCCTCTGTATTTTTCTTTTATTTTGGTTTTGCTTTGAATCAGTTCATATTTTGGCGTTTTTGTTGATTTAAGCATTTTTATGCGTGTTTGGAAGATGGTTTGATATCATGCGATCGATGCATCAATCAGTTATGTTAGAGACATTCCAGTAAAAGTCAATGTCGTTATAAGCAGTGCAGAAACGCAGGGGTATGAAACAGAATCCAAACAGTGTTGAAAATATACCGAACAGCCGGGCATTTTGAAGTCAGCTTTTAAGTAATGCATAGTTTTTGAGTAATGCATAGGCAAGTAAATAAGATCCATTTATGTTTCTTTTTCGTCATTTAATATCGCACATCATATGCTCACTGTATGGATATGTCGATCCATAGGGCATTACGCATCAGCGTGTTCGAGAGATTCCAAGAAGCCGCTATTCGAATAATCTGATAACTAGAAAGCTCGACGTCACCCAGTCAGTCGCTCACTCACTCCCTTGCTCACTCCCTCATTCATTCACTCACTCACCAGAAAGGTCACGTCAGTGTTTGTGGTGGTGAAGTAGTATAGGCTATCCTAAGCTAAATCGCCGGTATCAAAGACGCAAAAAGATTAAAGTAGGCCTAAGTGAAAGCAGTTACGTTTTCTCTGTGATTGTAAACATAAGTAGTACGGTGTGCTTGAACGTGCCTCGAAGACGCTGTTCTACTCTAAAACCAGTTTTGGACAGGCCAGAGTTGTTGCACGTGCGTCCAATGTGTAAAAGCCTTCGTGCAGCTGTAGCTTATAGTGCAGACTGTCTCACAAATGACTAATGTGTGTACTAAAATCGTTTCAAGGTCATGCTAAAAGAAGAAGAATGTGAAGAATGCGAAGAAGAAGAATGCAGAGATGATGAAGAAGAAGGCGAGGAAAAAGAAGAAGAAAAAGAAGAAGAGGAAGAGGAAGAGGATAGAAGAAAAAGAAGAAGAATGACAAGAATAACAAGAACAATAAGAAGAACAAATAGAAGAAGAAGAAGGTAATGATGATGATGATGATGATGACGATGATGATGATGATGATGATCCTGATGATGATGATGATGGTGGTGGTGGTGGTGGTGGTGGTGGTGATGATGATGATGATGATGATGATGATGATGATGATGATGATGATGATGATGATGATGATGATGATGATGATGATGATGATGATGATGATGATGACGCTGACAAAGAAGTAGTTTGGTATTTTAGATAGGCGATTTGAAAGAGCCCTAGATATAAAAAAAGCAGCCTCTTACAAGAGCAGTAGGAGTTAGGCGTATAGGACATTACTCGTAAGAAGATGAGAAGATTAGATTAGAATCTCGAAATAAAGCCACCGTAGAAGAAAAAAATACTAGAACTTCTTGGAAATCCTGAGACTGAGAGACTAGTTCTTGTATGAAAAAGAACGATGAACCTATCGGCAAGGTAAGTAAGCGATGAATACCATGGCACTTGCTGTATCTGTCACAGTGCAAGACATTAGCAACTTCAGAGGAAAATATCTTTCGGAGATAATTTATCTGCTTAGAAAATTCACGAACAGTTAGAAACCGGATGATTATTGGGAGAGATGAAAAAAGTAAACCAGAGCGTCGCCAACAACTTTGAAGTCGTCTGCGCGGCATTCTGGTAGCTATATATCTGATATGCATTGGACAGGAAAGAGCGTCAAACAAGCCTGTGAAACTAAGTGGATATGGCTCTCCGTGATTTCAAATAAAGCAAAATTTACAACAACCTTGACAGCTGTCTGACTTTCGCGAAAATTATCAAACTTGGTAAGAGAATATGCTGCAGATAGGATACCTAAACGCTTTTTTGAAGCAGTTGTCAGCGTGCTCATGTGCGTGTTGAAGTCACATGTCATAATATACCTAGGGGGAGAGGAAATCAAGAACTGGTGCAGGGCAAGAATTCTGTGAAAAGTAAAACAGTGAAAAAGAGTGAGAACGATGAACAATCTCAAAAGGGAGATGCTGACTCACGGAGTCCAAAACCGAGAGATACAGATTTTGACTTATTTCGCAGTTGAAATAGGTCAAGATTTCTAAACGTCCAAGTTTTACATGTTAGTTTTTAAGGGAAAGCCACTGCTAAACTAAGTACATCCGGTCGAGGTTGATTTTAGAGAAAAGGATGGAAGTGTTATGTCCATCTAAAATGAAAATCCATAGTATCATCCAAAATGGTGTTTTCAGTAGAAAGAAACCTATCCCAGACAGAATGAATATTAAGTTGGCAAAGCGTCTCTGTGTCAATGCGACAATGTCCAGGATTTAGCTTAATAACACCAGAAACAAGTTGCAGAAGGTAAACTATTTATAGGCAATTCCAGTAAACTTTGGACCCAGATAGAGATGTCGATGTGAGCTGATGGCTGTGTGGATAGAGTAGGCATATGAGAAAGTGAAGAGACCAAACAGTAAAGAGAATTGCATTAAGGTGGATAGCGTCTTCTCAGTTTGATATAATGTAACTGCGACAGCTTATGACAAAAAGAAGTAAAAAATCTTAAACTCCTGGACTGACTCATAAACGCAGAGCAGGTCAACATAAAAGAATTCGTGGTCTATGCTTGATGGTGTGGATCTATATTAGGTCTTAGTTAAAAGAAAAGAAGGAACTTGCTGTACGCAATGGAATTGCAGAATAAATAAACGAATGAACGATAATGAACAAAAAAAGATTTCGGCTAAATTAATTCATAAATCGCAGGCATAAATAACTCAAGATGAAAGCACGATAAATATTCAATAAAGCGCTCATTAAACTATGAACAATTATCTGGAAATTTATGATTTTCAACATAAACGTGTTTAATAGCCTATCAAATAAGCAGAAATTTGAACCAAAACAACATTCAAATGCGCCCTGTGACAAACGACGTCTCGCTGTAATAGTATGGCACGCGTTTATGTTCACCTCCGATGTACAGTAGGCCTATATAATAGGGTGCATCGAAAAAAAAAATTTTTGAAAAGAATATTCTAATAGTTACCGATAGTTGCCTTTTATACTGCTTAGGTAGCATGCAAATTTTAGAATTTTTTGGATAAGTTCTTGAGGTGCCCCAAGGACCCTCAAATGTTCATGATTTGAAGGCTCCGGAGCACTGCATTTAACGTAATTTGTTGTAGGGCAAACTAATTAATGTATAGCTTTAAAGAGTTCTGTTGATCTTTTAGTAGGTAGGTAGCATGGACGGCGATCCCGGGGGATCGAGGGGACAAGACCCCACCTTTAACAGTGGGGGCACACCCAACATTTGCCCCCCTCCCCAATTTTGAAGAAACACGAAAAAAGGTAAAAAAAAGTTATCGTGCGTGAGCGGGAAAATTGTTTACCTCTTTTTAAGCCAGATCAGTTCAAAACTCTTTTTTGAGCAGATCATTTCAAAAGTATCCCCCACCTGTCAAACAGGATCGCCGCCACTGGTAGGTAGCAATCCATTCGAGTTCCCAAAGATGACCAGGAGTTTCTAACTGACCAGAGAACAGGAAGGTTGATGTGTATCAGTAATGTCGACAAACTTAAAACAAATAAGCTTGTTAACAAGCAGAGAGAAAAGCTAAGCAAGTTCAACGAAATATATTGCGTCATTGTGTGGTGAGGTTATGGATGTTAATGATGACTCAGTAGACGATTCTGAATCTAGTTTCAATACCAGCAGGTCAAACACTTGTAATTGACCAGAAGATGAAACTAAAGATCACACTGTTCAATTTAGTAGTAATCCACTTGTGATGAACCTGCATCGAACGTTGTAGTCAAGAGACTTTCGAAGTAGACTACCAACATTTAAGTTAAGCCTATGATCGTTATGGTGTTCCAGACAGAGCAGCTGCTGAGATAACACCATCCGTGCTGCAGGATTTCGGTGTTAGGCCTATGTGATGCTGATTTGTCATATGTAATTGACCAAAATAAAGTTAGACGTGAACGATGAAATTGACATTACGAGCTGGAAGACTTGAACAATGTAGGTGATTTAAAACTTACTCGGTTTATTTTTGATGGTCGAAAAGGTAAAACTCTATAGTACATAATGTCAAGGAAGGAAGGAAGTATACTACAGGTGAGCTGTTACCGAGGAAAACGTATCGTTGGTGAATGAAGGAACTATAGGATCGATTCACGTCAGACATATCACCCACGACTAGATCAGCCTTGCAAAATTGTTAACCACATCGGAGCATAATAGGCTACTTTCACTAGGCCTACATACATCGCCAGCATTTGAAGCTCTACTGATGGTTTGCAACTGCCAATGTACAATTGCAATATTCTATTGCAGTTGTCAACCACCGCAAGTGATTCAATGTTCCATGGTCTTTTTCTAGATTAATTGAACGAGCACTGGCCTCTAACGACCGTTCTACTAATGTCCCACAATACTGCCGGTCACTACTGAGGTCAGTTAAAGTTGCAGGTGGAAAATCCGATTCAATTTTATCAAAGAACACTACTGGTAACTGTTTACATGTTAATAAACCATTGTCAATTGGTCCAGAGAAAGCACGAGGACCGTTTGTTGCTCCATGTTAACTGACGACGCGTCATAGCCTGAAAGCTTGGAAACTGTGTGGTCTGGAATTCGAAATTCGTTCGTCCTGTTTGATGCCACTGATGAAACTGAACTCATTTTCTGGCAAATATGCGTAGCAGAACACCACTAACATTGGATGTATCTGATGAAGTAATGATGCAATTTGTATCGACGCACCCAGCACAAAAGTTCGACTCTCCTAGATTCCCATACCACTCATAGACAGTGGAGCGTTATGTTAAAGTTGGGACTGAGGCTTGCAGTTGCAGTCTGCGACATCAAAGCTAGGAACGGTTTCATAAGAACAAGATTGGAATCCAGGCGAATAATGCCGACTTTAAAACACTAAGAAAGAATATCGCGTAGCCTGACTCCTTATAAGCCTACTTGCATTAATGGGATAAGACTACTACTGTTGTTTACCGTTACTGTAGTTTAGACTCAACTCACTGTTTCATCATTGGTGTAATGGACATAATGATGGAATAATATACCTAATATGTTATACCAATATTGCATTCTACTTCTCATCAGATTCATACTGTAGATGCTTGTTTTTCTGTACATTACTCCTTCATAACATGGGCAAACACTGTGCGTCTAATATCAAAACTTCAAGGTCGTTGGGGCACCTCAAGATCATGTGCTAGATTGATGAAATTGCACCAGAATACTGCTGACATCAAATTGCAACTACTTTGCACTATTAGAAATAAAAATGAGACAAAAAAATTTTCTCCCATTATCATCGATGCACCTACTATATAAGCCATGGACGATATCTGTTACCATGACTTGAAGTTCGGTTGCACGAGCTGCTAAACAAGGTAAGAGGTCAACGTCTTACTCAATCGTAAAATGTGCTAGAATAAAGTACAAAGCTGACTGATACGACCACGAGCATCTGCACGCAGTGTCAGACAAAAAAATACATTTTAGGCTATCACAGGACAACAATATAACAAGTTACAGTTCATCCGGCTGTGGATACTTGACTTTGGACCTAGGCCAAACAGTCTGATTAAATGTGGTTCCGTATATAATACTGATGCGTCTGGAAAGAGATTTAGATCTATGGCGAATGGCTTACAATGGAAAGTGCCGTAAATGTTTAATACTCTCGGTGAGTGCTTTCTGTGGCAACTATTACACGCCTGTCTGCTTGTTCATCTATTAGGCCTAACAGACTATAATTGTGGTTTGTTAAAACAGGCATCATAAATTTAAGCCATGGATGTTGAATTAGAAAATAGCAAAGCTCATGCCGCGAGATTGGACGGACCACATGCAGTTGTTCCGCAGCTTGAAAGCGAACATGCAACGATGGACAAGAACAGTTCTCCAGAGCACAACGAACGTGAATTACAGTTGAGCGACTCACCACAGCAACAGGAAACCAGAGAAGAAAACGTCGTAGCAAAGGAAAGCTTGGCTGACTGGGGCGTAGTGGTGTGCGTTTTTCTGAGTAACTTACTAGTTGCGATTGACTTCACTGGGTTCGGAGTTTTCTATCCTTTTCTCGTGGAACATTTTGAGGCAACGACAGCGGCTGTCGGATTGTGTTCCTCAATTAATGGATTCTTCCATGCCGTTGTTGGTAAGTAAAGGTGATGTTCAACCAAGCTATCAAATAACTATACCCTGTGACGTATCTAAGAAAGACGACGACGATGATGATGATGATAATGATGATGACATTTCCTACAATAGGTTTCTCTCTCTCTCTCCCGCTGTGAAAACCTCTCAGCCAGTGTTATAGGTTACCGCTTTCAATGTAGTTCTCTCCTCTCTACCCTACCACTCTCTTCCTATTCCGCTCTTTTGTCTCTGTATTGCGCCAGACATTTTTGTAACCAGAGCATACAAGTAACCAGTGCAGAGGGCGATTTATGGAGAGCGCGGTAGCGCGAGCTTAAATGATGATCATGTGATGACAAATGCTACCGCGCTTGCCATTAATCGCCCCCGCACTATTATAGTTGTCTGTAGTCAGGAGGTCAGATGGGCGAAGCCCCCGGAAGCTGAACTGTTTTGACATTTGTAAAGCAAAATTTAACATTCCAGTGAATTAAGTTAATTTATATCTCAGGATATAACAATATATGCCCGAACAAAATATGGACAGGGCAAAAACTCTGGCAGGGCATCGACCAGGGCAAAGGCTTTTTACCAGGGCATTTGCTCTGGCGCGCCCTGGTGTAGCGCTGCCTCTGATTGCACGATCAAATATCGTGTGTCTCACATAACTTCCCCATTTCGTGATTAATAAAGGTGAAAATTTGTTCCATGAAGCTTGTTCCCGTTTGTACGAACTTATATATAATAATAATATGTATTACTATTATACTTATTATTGATTAATGTATGTATTTGTTTTATTAATTTGTGTGTTTATTGTCACTTTTAATTGTATGCCTTGAAAGTTATGTCCCAAAGGGTTATGTAATCAGTAATCAATAAGACATAGGGAAGATATACTTTCTTATTGTTAGTTTTATTGCTTTATTATTAATGTTATTATAGTCATTACTATTGTTTTTATTAAAGCTTCTACTACTATTATTAATTTACTACTACCTCTCGAGCACCTGCTTCATGCTATTCGTGACCTTCGGCACAGTCGATCCATGATTGACTTTTAAGCTGCATCCACTATCGTTACCTCCATTGCTTACTGTAAGCTTGATTACTGTAATTCCATTTTCCTCAACCTCGAATCTACCGATTAAGCGTCTACAACTCATCCAAATTTCTCTTGCCCAAGCCGTCACCAGGACACTCAAGCATCACCAAATCACTCCCGTTCTTAAATCTCTGAGCGCATTGACTTCAAAGTCCTATCGCTAACCTACAACTCACTACAACACTCTCTGCCGAGGTACATTCGCAAACTCCACCATTCAGCCTCCCCGGACTACCCGTTCATCCTCATATCCTAACCTCTCACGTCCCCCAGTCGCTACTAGCCTCAAGTCCTCTAACTGATCCATATCCCACACACGGCACCTCAACTCTGGAACGAACTCCCTCTGAATTCCCCATATTCTCAGTTCCTACACCAATAACGCCACTCACTCATCGTCATCTGTCTCAGGTTCCTCAACCCATCAACCCACAGGCTTTCCACTCCAAATTGAAGTCTCACCGCTTCAAGAATTCCTGCCCTATTTCATTCGATCATCTGCCTTTCAAGCATTCTCTCCTGAACGAAACCCGCCGTAACAGCTGCTCTGCATCTCTGGTCTCTCTGGCAACCGGACTCAGACCTCCAATGGACAACGATCTCTGGACACCCCCTTGGATATAGGAGACGCAGCGCTCGTAAATAAGCTGGTGCTTTGCGCTTAGCTTTATAATAGCGCTTTACAAATTTGTAGTTTACGACTACGATTACCACTGCTGCTGCTACTACTATTACTATTACTAGATTACTAGCATACCACCACCACCACCACCACTACTACTACATCAACAACTCCTAGACAGGAACCAACGCGCTAACCAAAATACCCCTGGGCCTTTCATTACATAACTATAGTTCGTGAACTACTGGCAATAAAATACAATTTATATAAACTAATCATATATCCGTCTTGAAATGAGAATCACACGCCACACTAAGAGAACTCAGGCACAGCAAAATTCCGAGAGTGCAAGATTAACGAGGAAATATTTCGTACGAAGAACCCACCAATGCATTGAAATGACACTGTAGGCACAACGGTCATCTTGATCACGGACGAAAACAGAATTCAGATTTGGTTGATGAGTATGTTGAAATACTTAGAAAGATTAAGCTCATTTGAGTTTTTTAAATGGATGCATAATATATTCCGTCGATTCAATGATTCTTAGATGCTTCTGTTGACTATCTTTAGCTCTATTCGCCAGTTATCCGATTCTGTCCTACGGTTGTCGTTTGCCCAGCGTCGTTGGTTGTTTGTTGTCTTCGCTAGGATTGTGTCTTAGTTACTTATCCCCGAATCTAGCAACGATCTACTTCACCTACGGGGTCATTACAGGTAAACACAATTATAAGTGATCGTTCAATTTCTACGGAAAACTTCTATGTAGGACTCTTATTGTTTAACTTTAGAGAAATGCAAGAGGAGAAGAGAAAAGATATGGAATTCTGAAACAGACCTCTTTAACGTGCTTAATTGTTCCTTTATCTTTAGTTTCATGGTCAAGAAGTTGCAGAAAATTTCGGCCAAAGTGGGAAACGATACAGATATACAACTGGAAAACCTTTCCTTATAGGTTCCTTGGTTTGGCAAAGCATTCTCAGTTTCAGAGGTGCACCATACAGACGAAGTAGATTTTAAGTTGTTAAAGTTGTTTATTTGGCTTTACCTTGAAAATGGGCGTACAGAATTAGATTGTCCAATAAAAATATATATAATTTTTACCCATTGGACGCTTACTTTAGAGATTCATTCAATGATTGATTCATCCGTTCATTCTTCATTTAAATGAATATCGGTTATGAAATCGTTTGCTGCGTTCAGGAATCAAACATTGATCTCTTCTGGTGCTATCTTCAAGGAGCACATGCTCGCTATTGTTAACAAATATTTCAAGATTCCTGAGCGACTTACTCCTTCATCTATAAAATGAATTCATTGATTGTACATTATCTATAATTTTTTTTATCATATTACATTTATTACGCACGCAGGGACAGTGAATCGTAATCTGAGCCAGGCTCCATGTAACGAGGGTGGACAAAGTTCAGGGGCTCCCGAGGTCCCAAGGGGCCCAAGCTTTATACTTATAAAATTTCATGTTTTTTCCGTGTAGATTCAGCCTCTCTGCAGTCTGAAATAGCCTGTATATAGGCTATGGCGGATGCTTCATGATACATGATACACAGGGCCACAGACGTGTGGTGTCTGTCTACGTATAGGCCTACTAGGTCACCCTGATGTGTCAGGTCAATGGTTGACACACAGTAGAAACGAATACCCAGTTGTACATTAGCCAGATTCTCCCATTCAGGCGTACAACCACTGCGTATACAGTTATACACACTTTAAATCGGTATATCTCTTAGCTCCAACGCTAAGAAATGCGTAAAATCATATCTGTCTTGTTCGTCTCTCTTTCGCTCTCTCTCTTTCTTTCGCTCTCCGCTCTGTCTCTGTAGTAGTCTGTCTCTCAATGTCTCGCTACAAGCCGTGTGGCCTGTACACACTACACTGTGTACACACTACTGCAGTATTCATTCTTAATGTTACTTGGCCTCATGTGAATTTATAGTAATCCTTCTTGTTCAGATTACAGTTATTCGTTTATTTGTAAAGATTCCGCTAGTAGGTGCACCTATTTACCAAGTGTTGTAAGAATGACGGACGACGGGGTAAGTACCCTGGAGAAAGCCAGGAAGGGTAGGTGAGCAGTTGGAAGTAAAGAGATAGAAGGACAGGTAATAGAATAAACTGTAGCGAAAAAGGATGGTAGCAGGACAGTAGAGTACATTTAAATACATTAATCGAGGAGAAAAATAAAAGAAACCTGTGAAAATGGGGAAAAAAACAAAAAGGAAAATCATGTATTATCCAAACTGCAGCTGCATTATAAATCGTACCTGCAGTGTGAACCTTAATTTTCTATGAGTAAAATGCGTATGCTTTTCTTAAAGACCAGTAAATTTGACGAGTCTCGAATCGATTGAGAGATCCGGTTCCATAGTAAAGCTGCAGCTTATCTCTTCTCCCGGCACGATCGTTCATTCAGATCCAAGTTACTTATTCGGAACGCTCCATTTGTTAACTACGATTCCACCTGGAGTTAGATAGTATCATCCTGCCAACGGAATGTTCAAATTCCTAAACGGATAGCATGAAGTCAACAAGCCCAGGGCAGCGCCTTTACGAAAATCTTCAGCTGGTAGATGAACGATCTACCTGACCATTAATTCAAAGTTTTACGACAGAGTTTTGGTCTCAGTGTAGATGCAGGACGCGGGAAATGTCCCCCTTTCCAATAGCCTAAAACATTATAAGTAAGTAAGTAAGTAAGTATATTCTTTATTACACCTTTAGCAAACGCACACTGGGACAGTAGCTAGATGCATTGAATGTGAAACATAGAAGTAATAAATCGAAATAAAAATTATAAAATAAGTAAATAAGTAAACAAGTGTTTTTCTTATCATTTATTCGGTAACCTGGAAATGTAACCATTCCCTGTCAGAGGATTATGCGAGCGAGGCCGAAGAGAGTATCCGGATAAGGGAGCAAATCATGGAGGACATGCACTGGGTCCCGAAGGATTGCAGTCAAGAGAGTATCATCCGCCTTAGAATACAACAGGTCAAATGTAGAAGTATCAGTTGGCAGTTACCCTTGTCGCTTAAGTTTACGTATCAAAGTACACAAACGCTCTCTCTCTCTCTCTCTCTCTCTCTCTCTCTCTCTCTCTCTCTCTCTCTCTCTCTCTCTCTCTCTCTCTCTCTCTCTCTCTCTTTCGTTCTCTCTCTCACTCTATCACTCTCTCTCTAGGCCATTTGTAAATCCCCAGGGATTATTATTATACCTTACGATGCATATTAATTACTTGATGCTACCAATTAATAATTGCAACCAACACATTTTATCCAAACTAGCATCATAATTCTGTACCATAAAATTCAAGATAGAAACAGATATCTACAGGAAGTGTATTTTTCTGTACACATAATCTGACAGTCTCAATTTCACCATTATTATTGTAGCGAAATTGGGGGGGGGGGAAAGACCGGCCTCCATCGCTGACCCTGATACAGCGAAAATTTCAATTCAACTAATTCAAGGGAAATGGGATCACGACGCCTTTGGGGTCTCCCTGGGGCACTGAGGCCTAGCCGAAGGCTTGGCCGATGCGGCCTAGTCCCTTCGATGACTTTAAGGGGGACCTCGACGCTCTTTAGCTTGTCCCTGAGGCACTGATGCCTGGCCGAAGACTTGGCCGATGCGGCCTAGTCCCTTCGATGACTTTAAGGGGGGGGACCTTGACGCCTTTTGCTTGTCCCTGAGGCATTGATGCCCAGCCGAAGGCTTGGCCGATGCGGCCCAGTGCTTTGACGGACTCAAGGAGTGGGGGTAGCGTCTGAGGCGCGCAATCCCAGCAGGGGCCTATAGCCTTTTGCTTGTCCCTGAAGCACGGATGCCTCCACCGAAGACATGGCCGATGCGGCCTAGTACTTGACGGACTCAAGGAGGGGGGGTAGCGTCTGAGGCGCGCAATTCTAGCAGGGACCTCTAGCCTTTTGCTTGTCCCTGGGGCACTGATGCCCCGCCGGGGACTTGGTCGATGCGACCTGGTGGCCTACGATGAACTCCCGGAGGGGGGTTTTCGCGCGCTGGGGCCCCTCTGAAAAGTATAAAAGGCGACAGTCGCCGAGAGACATTGCCAGCCAGTCGATCGCAGTGAGTTGCCGAGAGAAGCGCAGTCGTCGTCAGTCCTCGGAAGAGAGAGAGAGAGTCAGTGAGAGAGTAGAGAGTCCGAAATTGCGAGCGGCGACAGTTCGAATCTGACTGTGGCGCATCTTTGGAGTATACGTGGATATAGAAGCAGGTGATTAGTCGTCGTTGAGATATTTCTTGCGGTATTTGATTGCGTATTACGAGTTGTAAAGCGATCGTTCTGTGGAATATATGGATATAATTTCTAGTCACGACTAGTGTTTCTGTTCAATTGGAAATATCGATTGTTGCGTTGATTATCGTGGATATAATACAACCAGTGTTTCTGTTTCAATTGGAAATATCGATTATTGCGTTGATTATCGTGGATATAATACAAGTCTTCAATCGTTATTCGGTCTTATGATTTGCTGTCGATCAGTTGCGGGTAACTCGTGAAGTCCTTCGACGACATCGGAGGCCTTATCTACGCACATACGTCCAGGGCCTTCTTAACCACTCGGCTGGCCTTGGAAGTATACGGTATAGAGATATACCCCGGCGAGAGAGGAGTAGCATTTCCGCCACACTAACCCAAGAAGTGAGATAGTGAAGGGCGCAGTTTCGCCACACTGACTTAAGAAGTGAGGTACAGGGAAGTGCAAGTTCGCCACACTGGCACCAGAAGTTGGGGTGTTGAAACGACGAGTTTTGATCGACAGCGACCTCGTGAAACCGGAAAAGCGATGGAAGACGAGGTGATTATTCGACGAAGACCGCGGGATATCGAGGATCCGGTCTCGGGCACTTCAACTCCCGTAAGAAGACGGCGGGCGACGGAGGCTTCGCCAGAACGGAGTCTTTTGGAGGACATTGGCGATGGTGACCTGAGGTCCGATGAACTCGGCGGACGAGAGAGACCAGAAAAAGAAATGTCGCCACAGAAATTGCTGGAAGGCATCGGGGGCCTACTGAAGACGAGACCGATGCAGATGAAACCGGGGAAATTCGACGGAACAGGATCGTTGGAGTCTTTCCTGGCGCAATTCGAGGTATGTGCAACGCATAACCGATGGACGGCCTCGGATAAGATCGACTTCCTCCGATGTGCACTGGATAAAACTGCGACTCAGTTGTTATGGGACTTCGGCGCTCGCCAGGATGTAACATATGAAGAACTAGTCGGACGTCTGCGACAGCGGTATGGCATGGAAGGCCAGGCCGAGATGTTCCGGGCGCAGCTCTACTATCGACGCCAGCGCGCCGATGAAAGCCTTAGCGATATGCTTCATGACATTCGGCGACTTGTGGTCCTCGCGTATCCGGTGCCATCCAATGAGACTACGCAGATCATCGCCAGGGACTCTTTCTTGGAAGCCATGCGGGATCGCGAACTTTCGCTCAAGGTTCGCGAACGAGAGCCAAAAAGTTTGGATGAGGCCTACCGGGCGGCGCTTCGCCTTGACGCCTATCAGCGAAGGGCGGATGCGGACGATCGGAGAAGACAGCCGAACAGAGTAAGGGGAACGCAGGAGACCGACGTCAACGCTCAGATCCGGTCACAGCTCGACCGTTTTCTCGCTGAGCAGCGCGAAGAGCAACGGAGATGGCAGCGAGAGATGGAGAGTAACATTGAACGACAACTTCGAGAACTGCGGGGCCCAGCTACGATGACCACTGCGACCGGGCGAGATGCTCGGCCTTCGGAAGGCAACCAAGGAGTTCCACGGCGGACAGCGGCCTGCTTCAACTGTGGCCGACCCGGTCACTTCGCTCGCAATTGCCGGCAAGGCCGCCGGCCCTTCATTCGTCAGCCAGCAACGGCAACGGTCGGTACGGAACCGACCGAAGCAACGGAGGAAGTCGTCACTAATCATACGGCGCGGTCAAGGCTTCCGAACCGCGCAACCAACAACGCCATCTACATACGAGGTATAGTCAACGGACGACCGCAGACCTGCCTGATCGACACTGGATCAGAAGTAAGCCTGGTACCGCTTTCTACTGTTGAGGGGTTAGACTTACGTCCTTGTAATCGCTTTTTGATGGCTGCAAACGGGTCTAATATACGGGTCCTTGGAGAGGTAAACATTCCGATTAAAATTCGGACAGGTTTCGAAATTCACACGGGTTTTCTGGTATCCGATCAGATTACCGAACCTATGCTAGGTATGGATTGGCTAAGGGAGCACCGATGTCGCTTGGGTTTTGGTACGGGGGCCTTGTTTGTTGGCCGTCGACGTGTGTCTCTTGTAAGGGGCAATGGGTCCATGTGGTGCCGGCGCGTGATCGTCGCTGAGGAGGTTGTGGTATCGCCTAAGTGCCAACAAGATGTGATAGTTAAGACGCAGTATGGGGACTTAGCTACTAAAGCGCCTGCATGGATGACTGAGGCCGCGCAGGTCCAGCCTGGTGTTCACTTAGCCCGAGTAGTAGTAGGAGATCGTGCGCATATGACCCAGGTAAGGGTGGTAAACCTTAGTGAAGACCCAGTTAAGTTAAGTAGGGACCAGGTGCTAGGAGGCTTACACCCAGTAGAGGTTGAATATAGCAGCGTTCGTGAGGAAGGTAGAGGTCAAGTAAAGGGTGATTTTTCCCTTGACTTTTTGCTAGAAGATCTTCCGGAAGAGGTGAGGCCGGATGATCG
The DNA here is from genome assembly GCA_963556255.1 of Allolobophora icterica. Taxonomy (NCBI): domain Eukaryota; kingdom Metazoa; phylum Annelida; class Clitellata; order Crassiclitellata; family Lumbricidae; genus Allolobophora; species Allolobophora icterica. Next base: position 13,927,180 of record OY744606.1, read on the forward strand.
TATACAGCTGCGGAACTTGTTGGCAGAATATAAGGATATATTTTCTGCAACGGAAAGAGATCTTGGTAGGACGACTGTGACTACACATAAGATAGACACCGGTGATGCAAGACCGGTACGACAGCCATTAAGACGACAGCCACTGCCGTATAGGGTTACTATAGATGAGCAATTAGATAGTATGTTGGCTGCTGGGACTATTGAACCTGCTGTTAGTGAATGGGCAGCCAATGTAGTGTTAGCACGGAAGAAGGATGGCACTTTGAGATTCTGTATTGATTACAGGCAGCTGAACGATAAGACTAAAAAGGATTCGTATCCGCTTCCCCGGATTGACGAATGTTTGGATGCACTCGCTGGTGGTGGGTGGTTTAGCACCCTAGATTTACGTAGCGGCTATCACCAGGTGGCTTTAGACCCGAAGGACGCGAACAAGACTGCCTTCGTAACACGACGGGGTATCTTTCGATGGAATGTGATGCCGTTCGGGCTCTGTAATGCGCCGAGCACTTTTCAGAGGCTGATGGACATCGTCCTCTCCGGTTTGAATTTTGAGATTTGCCTAGTTTATCTGGACGATGTGATAATTTTTGGGAACACCATAGAAGAGCATCTAGACCGATTGAAGCAGGTGTTTCAGCGACTAAGGGAGGCCAATCTAAAGCTTAAACCGAGCAAATGCCGTTTGCTGCGTAGAGCAGTTAATTTCTTAGGACATGTCATCACTCCAGAAGGAGTGTCGATGGACCCGTCCAAGATACAGGATGTTGTTGAGTGGCCTGTCCCTCAACAGCTGAGGGATGTACGAGCATTCGTAGGGTTGTGCTCGTACTACCGACGCTTCATTCGTGATTTCTCGATGGTGGCGGCCCCGCTGTTTGCTTTGACGAAGAAGGGAAGGGCCTTCGTATGGGATTTGACCTGCCAAGAGGCGTTTGAACGGTTGAAAACCGTTTTGACAACCGCACCAATCCTTGCACTGCCTAACGATGAAGGAGTTTACGTGCTAGACTGCGATGCATGTGACTTAGGCAGGGGAGCAGTTTTGTCTCAACGCATTGAAGGTGAGGAAAGGGTAATAGCTTATGGCAGTCGCCTTCTGTCCAACGCGGAGAGAAATTACTGCGTCACCCGTAGGGAGTTGCTCGCTATCGTGCATTTTACGAAGCTGTACAGACAATATTTGTTGGGTCGCCCATTTGTATTAAGGACGGACCACGCTGCCTTGCAATGGCTCCAGCGTACTCCAGAGCCTATTGGGCAACAGGGGCGTTGGTTAGAGAGGTTGGCTGAGTTCGAATTCCAGATAATACACCGACCAGGCCGACAACATGGGAATGCGGATGCGCTTTCCAGGAAGCCATGCCGTCAATGCGGTTATGAAACATGGAGTGAGGTAGCCGCGGTGACTGAAGTGGCGGGATCTGGGGTTGCAGATAATGAGCCTGGGCCCATGGAGTCGATAGAAAAGGCACAAGTGGAGGATCCGGACCTCGGCATAGTGAGATCGTGGTTGAAGGAAGGTGGGCAGGTCCCCGATCTCGTACAAATCTTGTATGAGAATGCAGCTATAAAGACGTATTGGCATCAACGTGAGCAACTGTATCTGCTAGGAGGCGTGTTGTATCGCCGAACGCCTGACGATGTAGAACAATTAGTAGTGCCTAAGGCCCGACGCGAAGAGTTCCTTAGGTTGGCTCATACGGGTATCACGGGAGGTCACTTGGGGGTCCGACGCACAAGATGGCAAGTGCGACGTAGAGCATACTGGGTAGGTTGGTCTAAAGAGACCAAACGCTTCTGTCAGCGTTGTTCACAATGCGCCCAGTATCACCGCGGACAACCTCCTCGGCAGGGCCCGCTGCAACCTCTGCCTTGTGGCGAACCCTTCGAGCGACTTAGCCTAGATATAACTGGTCCTCACCCGAGGAGCCGTCGGGGTCATGTTTATATTTTAACGGTCATGGACAATTTCACTAAATTTGTTGAGGCAATTCCTATGGCAAATCAGGAAGCGATATCGGTGGCTAGAGCGTTAGTCGAAAATGTTATTGTACGGTATGGGGCCCCGCTACAGATCCTTATGGATCAAGGGACTAACTTCGATGGGAATCTGTTCCGGGAACTCTGTAAAATATTGGGCATCGATAAGGTCAGGACCTCTGCTTACCACCCAAGCGGAAACGGGATGATCGAGAGGTTTCATAAAACTTTAAACGCAATGTTGGGGAAAGTTATTTGCAGCCATCAGAGGGATTGGGACGACGTCTTGCCCCATGTCCTGGCCGCCTACCGGGCGTCGCTGCATGAAACGACGGGCTTCAGTCCGAACTTCCTCATGTTCGGTCGTGAGACAAGAGCCCCACTGGATCTCGTTTACGGTCGACCTCCGAATGCCGACCGCAATGATGCTACCTACGTGAGCTATGTTCGAGACTTCGCTGAACGTATGGAGAATGCATATCGACTAGTCCGCGAACAGCTGAAAGTCGCGGCGGAACGACGCCGTCATACTTACGATCTACGAGTTCGTCTCGCGCGGTTCAAACCGGGAGACCGCGTATTCTACTACACACCGCGTCGCCATCGAGGGCGCACCCCGAAATGGACCCGTATGTACACTGGGCCATTTACTGTGGTGGAACAGAGAGGGGCTGTGAACTATATACTTCGGAAGACGGCCAATTCTCGACCGTTTACTGTCCACGTTGACAAGTTGAAACCGTGCTTTGACGAAGAAGTGTTGGAGAACGATGACACGCTGCTTGAGCAACCGCCAAGCGACGGGGTCATCGATAGTCGGCCCCGGCGTCAAATTCGCCGGCCCGCACGCTATTTGCAGTGAAATTTATAGATTCTTGCGATCCGGTGGCTCGGTGACAATGCCGCTGATGATTTAAGGAGTCGCAAGTGGATGAGAAGGATGCAGACATATTGATGTTTTGTGTAATTCAGTTTTGTTAGGGTTAACGTGTTGTTTGTGTAGCCCTGATTTCACTTTGATCGCAAATAGGGAGTAATGCATTATTTTGGTTCTGTGCTGTAGTTGGTCGAAAATGGCAGAGGAAATGCCTCAATTTCAATTACCTCCTGGCTTTGATGTCATGGACATGTCGCTGCTGCGGCCTCCAGCGTTTGATGCCTTTGACCTAATAACGTACTTGGACGACGATGCTGATATAATGGAAACGATGTTGGACTACGGCGTCGACGATGGGGAAGCATCCTTGCCACCCGACCTCGACGAGATAGAGATGTCCTCGTTGTTTTTTTTATCATGAAGATGTGATAGAATTTGAGGGCCTGGGCCCGCTTTACAGTCTTGTTGAGGAGCGGCCTACTCTTGTTAGTTGCTTCAGAGCAATTTGGTGGCCGTACTGTTGGGGCTCACCCTTTTAAAAGGTTTTGTGGGGTGATCAGGTCCCCATGTGTTAGATAAGCGGTTAATGTTGATGCGTTATTTTCACGGGATGTTGAATATCTAATTTTTGATCAGTTGTCTAGATAAAGTTATTGTGGGGTCTTGTGGCGCATTTAAATGATAATTGCTGTTCAGTTTTGAGAGCAGGCCCAGTGCCCTGCGCCCACCGTGGCCCAGTGCCCTGCGCCCGACGTGGCCCAGTGCCCTGCGCCCGACGCGGCCCAGTGCCCTGTGCCTGGAGAGGCCCAGTGCCCTGCGCCGATGCGGCCCAGTGCCCTGTGCCTGAAGCGGCCTAGTGCCTGCCTCATGATGACTCAGTGCCCCGCGGGCCGTATATATTCGGAGAGGGTACGTTGATTGGGCAGTTGTAATCATCATGGACAACGTGCAGGTGCGACGGTGTACCATCTGCACTACATTGTTTAGGGGGAGATATGCGGCACATTCCCTAAAAAAGCATATGAGACTGTTTCATGGGGAGAAAGTGCGCCAAGTAAAGGAGTACGTACCTTTTGCGTTGGGTGCTGCGGTTGAGTCATTACTCCCTGAGCGGATGGAAGGGGACACACTTACCTTGCCGTTTCCGGAGTCGGTCGCGTGCGAAGAGGGCGAAACCGGTGATTCGATTTTACCCCCGGAGTTAGCAGACTTAGTCTTGCAGTGGGAAAGTGAATTTGCTGGATTAAACACGTTGTGGGACATGGATGGTGAAATGAAAAATTTGGATCTATTTCCAGGCATCAGTTCTTCTGCGCTGAACCCGGATACCGTTAATATGGACGCATCCATAATTCGTCTGGATTCCAGTGATGATTCTGTTGGCGAACCGGGGTCGGAAACACCAGCGGAGGACGCCCAGGTGGGCCAATCGGGACTGAATCTGGAGAATTTTATGGAGGAACCAGAATTGGACGGTATAGAGTACCAGGCTGCTTGGGAAAGGTTCAACCAAGCCAACCTGAAGTTTACATCTGCGTCGGCTCTGTTCACTGCTGCTTTTGCGGACTACACCACAGTGATCCAGGCGGTTAGCGCTGCCCTGGAGGCAGATGGTACTGAACGAGCCGGCCAGGAGGTCGTGAGAGGTCTTGATCCGGTCCACTATTCGCCTATTTCCTCACCTTCCGTCGAGGAAAGCGCCTCCTCTCTGGGTGAACGTCTTTCCTCCGGGGACCCGGAGGTCGACGTGGTTGTGATTAGCTCCGGAAGTGAAAACGAAGACGATTAAAATGGAAGGAAAGAAAGACTTTGGAGTCACAGATGGTACTATAATTTCTTTAATTAGAATTTCGGGAGGTGGTTTACCACAGGAACTTGCGGAAATATTTAGAGTTAATTGTAAATGGTAGTGAACTACTTTTTGTTTTGTTGAGGGGTTTGAGTTCGGTTTTGACATCCACTTTTGACCAGGAGTAAAGTGTTGAAGTTGACCGTAATTAAATGTTCGCAGTTACGAGTAGTCTTTTTGTAGTTAAGTTTCGATGTAACATGATGTTTCTCTTGGGTGTTGCAATCGAGGATGGGGACATCCTCTCGCCCTGGTCCGCCGAGGATGTAGCGAAATTGGGGGGGGGAAAGACCGGCCTCCATCGCTGACCCTGATACAGCGAAAATTTCAATTCAACTAATTCAAGGGAAAGGGGATCACGACGCCTTTGGGGTCTCCCTGGGGCACTGAGGCCTAGCCGAAGGCTTGGCCGATGCGGCCTAGTCCCTTCGATGACTTTAAGGGGACCTCGACGCTCTTTAGCTTGTCCCTGAGGCACTGATGCCTGGCCGAAGACTTGGCCGATGCGGCCTAGTCCCTTCGATGACTTTAAGGGGGGACCTTGACGCCTTTTGCTTGTCCCTGAGGCACTGATGCCTGGCCGAAGACTTGGCCGATGCGGCCTAGTCCCTTCGATGACTTTAAGGGGGACCTCGACGCTCTTTAGCTTGTCCCTGAGGCACTGATGCCTGGCCGAAGACTTGGCCGATGCGGCCTAGTCCCTTCGATGACTTTAAGGGGGGGACCTTGACGCCTTTTGCTTGTCCCTGAGGCATTGATGCCCAGCCGAAGGCTTGGCCGATGCGGCCCAGTGCTTTGACGGACTCAAGGAGGGGGGGTAGCGTCTGAGGCGCGCAATCCCAGCAGGGGCCTATAGCCTTTTGCTTGTCCCTGAAGCACTGATGCCTCCACCGAAGACATGGCCGATGCGGCCTAGTACTTGACGGACTCAAGGAGGGGGGGTAGCGTCTGAGGCGCGCAATTCTAGCAGGGACCTCTAGCCTTTTGCTTGTCCCTGGGGCACTGATGCCCCGCCGGGGACTTGGTCGATGCGACCTGGTGGCCTACGATGAACTCCCGGAGGGGGGGTTTTCGCGCGCTGGGGCCCCTCTGAAAAGTATAAAAGGCGACAGTCGCCGAGAGACATTGCCAGCCAGTCGATCGCAGTGAGTTGCCGAGAGAAGCGCAGTCGTCGTCAGTCCTCGGAAGAGAGAGAGAGAGTCAGTGAGAGAGTAGAGAGTCCGAAATTGCGAGCGCCGACAGTTCGAATCTGACTGTGGCGCATCTTTGGAGTATACGTGGATATAGAAGCAGGTGATTAGTCGTCGTTGAGATATTTCTTGCGGTATTTGATTGCGTATTACGAGTTGTAAAGCGATCGTTCTGTGGAATATATGGATATAATTTCTAGTCACGACTAGTGTTTCTGTTCAATTGGAAATATCGATTGTTGCGTTGATTATCGTGGATATAATACAACCAGTGTTTCTGTTTCAATTGGAAATATCGATTATTGCGTTGATTATCGTGGATATAATACAAGTCTTCATTGATCTTCAATCGTTATTCGGTCTTATGATTTGCTGTCGATCAGTTGCGGGTAACTCGTGAAGTCCTTCGACGACATCGGAGGCCTTATCTACGCACATACGTCCAGGGCCTTCTTAACCACTCGGCTGGCCTTGGAAGTATACGGTATAGAGATATACCCCGGCGAGAGAGGAGTAGCATTTCCGCCACACTAACCCAAGAAGTGAGATAGTGAAGGGCGCAGTTTCGCCACACTGACTTAAGAAGTGAGGTACAGGGAAGTGCAAGTTCGCCACATTATATTGCACAAATATGCAGGAGTTGGTTCGTTTAAGTGAAACGGCAACAGAAATTATTACAGCAACTATAGAATCATCACATATCCGGATATATGAAGCCACAATTCGTACCCATGCCTGCCTCTTGGCATCATGAAAGGTTCTTCTTTTTCATTCATTCATCCAACAACTGATTCATACCTTTGGACTTAACGAGTGAGTTAAAGTTCTTTTCATTATAGGATCAGGTTGTGGCATCAGTGTGCTCTCGACGAATATTATTGTCCATCAGAGGTTTGCACTTAACCGGAATCTGGCCAGCGGAATCGGTTGGCTTGGCTTCAGTTTGGGGGGCATAATCGGATCCATCGTGACTAATCAGCTTATCCAGTCGTATAGCTGGCGAGGTACCTTCCTCATCCTTGGAGCCATTCAAGCACAACGCATTCTACTCTGCCTGTTCTTCCACACTCCAAAGAGGTTAACCTCGCAGTCAAATCTTGCTTCTGGAACCACTTCACAAAGAATATCCGGTCAATTGATTCTGAGATATCTGAAAGAAACCTTTAACTTTTCCATATTTCGACAAGTGAGATATACTACTTATTCAACTGCCTACTTTCTCCACACATTCTGCTTATGCGGCTACTTATATCACACTGTGAACAGAGCAATCCACGTGGGACTCACCCGTGACCAAGGAGTGACCGCAATAACTTTAGTCGGCATTCTGTCCACGATGATCAGGCTGCCGGTTTCCTTCATCGCAAACCATCCAAAGGTAAACTCGTCTCTGGTTTTCGCCACCGGAATGTTCTTTGCCTTTCTATCCGTCGTGGCAATCTCCATGAATTCAGGAATCATAGGAACAATGACGTCCGCTGTACTGTTCGGGATGCATATGGGTAAGAACATGATAGTTTTTAAAATTAATTTATTATACGAACATAAGCCTAGATAAATTTCACCTCGGCGTGATCATGAGAATCTGCGAGATTTATTGTCCAGGCAATCTAGCTCAAAAATCCATTGAACCTGGGAAAAATTGCTTCACAACTTTTTTAAACAGTTTACTGTCCAGACAAAAATGCTGAATAACATATCCAAAATTCGACCAAATCGGACCACGGGAACACCCCCAAAAATGAATTTCAAAATGGCGGATTGGCGGTTTTCTAAGAAATACCAATAATCAGAGGTTTGCACGTAACCGGAATAATTTGGAATTAGAGCTGTGCAAAATGATTCACAAGATTTTTAAACGATTTCCTGTCCAGAAGACATTGCTGAATAACATATCCAAAATTCGAAAACATTGGGCCACGGGAACACCCCGCAAACAAATTTCAAAATGGCGGATTGGCTGTTTCAAAAAGAAATACCAATTAAACTGTACTTTGCCTGTGGACCTGTTTGGTGTTGGGGGAATATCTCACTTCCCGTTAGTGAGTGGGTCCCTAGACATGAAAAATCACCGAGGTGCTTGTCGGCTACTTTGTCACGAATGACGCTATGGCCAAATCCAATATGTCCGCCGTCAACCATAGTGTAAAATTCACCTTTTTTGTTTTATTTACAGTATATGCACTTGTAACACTTTTAATGTCCCTGATTTCGGTATGCAGAATTCATTTGTGAAATTGTTTTTGCCAGTGCTCGAAATGGACCGGAACGCACCGGAACGCCGTTCCGGTTCGTCAAATGAATTAGCGTTTCCGTTCCGGTTCGTCAAATGAATTATTGTGGAAAATATTATGAAATTAACGTGAATGCTCCCATATCTTTGACTAGCGTTCCGTTTCGTAAAATTTTCCATTTCAAGCACTGGTTTTTGCCATTCGGGGTCATCTTCACCTTGAAAAGTTATGGTCAAGGTCATTTTATTACGTCGATGACGCTATCAAGCTAACTTCCCATCAGTCGGTAAATGTAAATTTTTATGTCACAGATAAACCTCTAAGCTAAGAGATAGGCAGACTCCAGCAAGGACAGGTAGACCCCTAAGCTAAAGATGGGCAGATCCCAGCCAAGGACAGGTAGACCTCTAAGCTAACTTAAGACAGGTAGACCCACAGGCTAAAGATAGGCAGATCCCTGCCAAGGACAGGTATACCCTAAGCTAAAGATGGGCAGACCCCAGCCAAGGACAGGTAGACCTCAAAGCTAACTTAGGACAGGTTGACCCGTAAGCTAAAGATAGGCAGACCCCAGCCAGCCACGGGTAGACCCCTAAGCTATAGATGGGCAGACCCCAGCCAAGGACGAGTTGACCTCTAGGCTAACTTAGATCAGGTAGACCCGTAGGCTAAAGATAGGCAGACCCCAGCCAAGGACGGGTAGACCTCTAAGTATTTTGCCCAGCTCTAATTGCAAGTTATTTGCATTATTATTGGTATTTCTTAGAAAAACCCCATCCCCCATTTTGAAATTCATTTTTTGGGGTGTTCCCCTATTCCGATTTAGTCGAATTTTGGATATGTTATTCAGCATTTATTTCTGGACAGGAAACCGTTTAAAAAGCTTGTGAAGCAATTTTACCCAGGTTCAACTGTAGATTGCCTGGACTATTATGTAGGTACAAATATGACTGCTTTTAAATTAATTTATATAGGAACATGATTCTTACATTGTCTAAGTATAAACAGGAAAGATCGCGAGGCTCTTTGAAGTTCATTTGAATACTAGACCTACTCATTTTAATTCATTTACCTATAGCTATGACTGAAATTACTTCAAACTCCTCGAAATTCATTAATTCATTAATTTATAAAGAGTCTCTTAAATTCACTCAGGTATGAACCAAAATCTGTTTAATTCACTGAGCAATATATTGTTGGAAATTCGCTTAGTGGTGAACAGCTGATTAGCTTGTGCTGTTGTACACAACACTATGCTTGAACAATGTGTCGCTGAAATTTCTTTTTTCTGAAGGCTGTACAGTCACAATGACTTCTGTAGTCGCAGTTGATTTAATGGGCGTGGTCCTTCTTCCGCGAAGCTTAGCAGTACTTCAGTTCATTGCAGGTTTTGCAAGACTCGTATCTCCGCCTCTCATTGGTTAGTAGAATTTGCCTGACGGAAGTTAATGTTTGTGTGATCTATGCAAGGAGTTTATTTATCCACATAATGGGTTGAGATTCTAGCATTGTTTTACAAGGAGAGAGGATTAGTCTTCTTTGAGAAAACCAGTCTCAAGTCTTTCCTGAGTGAGGGGGAGACTGGCACTCCTAAAAACAGTTTCTGATCAAAACAAAAGCTGCTTACGTCGTTTCCATCTGATCACGTAATTTTGTACATTGGTAAGGCAATCTTCGGTTCCACGCTGAGAACGAGTCTTCCATTCTCCACTTGGCACAGAGGGTTCACTATCCATCTTTGAAGGATTCGTATGCTGCTTGTGTCATTATCGCCAGTATGCATTTTTCTAAGAATATTGGACAAATGCGTACTACTTCAGGACATGCAGCTAGCTTTCAGGAGCTTACTAATTAAGACCTTCAGTGCTTAGTATAGTACAGCATTTTATTTCGGCAACCAAACATTGCAAGGTTAAAAAACATATATATTGCTTATAATCAGTTAACATAGTCTTGCTACACAGGAGACACAAAAGGGGTCGTAGACCCCGCTAGCAGGGCCACCTGGGTAGTAATGCAATTTGATGATAAGCAGTCGATCAAAAATCATTCGATATGCAGTGTTAACATTATACTTCAGTTCTTCAGTAGTTGGTAACTTCAGTGCTTGATAATAAACAAGCAATAGAATTTTTCTGGTGTTGTATTATGACATTAATGGCATATTAATATTGCATATCCTGCCTAGTCGTTAGGTTGTTAAGCCCCTTTGTAACGGCATGTGCTGTGTTACGGCGCTGCAGAAATTGTGTCATTCATCATCATCATCATCATCACGTACGCCCTACCAGAATTACTGGTTCTAGTAATACTTTAATTGACAATATTATTTCAAATCTCTGGCCCCGAATGGTAAACGCCGCTGCTGTGGTAACTGACATATCAGATCATCTACCCGTAATAATTTGGTTCGAGTGCTTGTCCTCTCGTAGCAAACCAGCTTTGCAACCCTTAAATAGAATAGTAAATGAGTCTAACAAAGAAAAGTTTTCATTGCTCCTGGCCCAGCTGAATTTTTCCCCCATATATGATCTTTGTATCGATAACGATCCTAATGGAGCCTATGATGCCCTTTTGACTAAATTAACAGAGGCCTACAATTGTGCCTTTCCAAAAATCCAAGTAAAAAATTGTAACCGCAAAACTAATCATCAACCATGGATGACTAAGGGCCTTCTAAAATCATGTAATAAAAAAAATAAGTTGTACCTCAAATATATAAATAATCCTACTCTTGAAAATAAACATAAGTTTACAGCTTATAGAAACCTCTTCAAAGGGCTGAAAACCAAAACTATGCAGATCTACTACACGTCTGAATTTGCCAAATATGGAGCTAACTTGAAAAAAAACTGGTCTACCATTAGAACTTTGCTTAATTATAATCCACCTGAGACTAAAATTGATGCAGTAGCTGTGGATGGCCAACATATCCAAGATAGTTCTGGTATAGCTGAAAGTTTAAATACCTACTTTACTCAAGTTGCCCGGGACCTTCGAAATAATATTCCATATACTAACGCTACTTACAAAGATTATCTTCCTCCCTCCTCTTCTTCCTCCCTTGCTCTTTATCCAACCTGCCCAGAAGAACTCCTTTCAATTAATGCCTCAATGAAACTTTCACATAGCACTGGCCCTGACCTTCTGGATCCCACTATTATTAGTCCTAACCTATCATTAATCTCAACTCCATTAGCCCATATATTTAACTGCTCCTTGAAAACAGGCATTATCCCATCACAGATGAAAATAGCTACTGTAACTCCTATCTTTAAACAGGGAAATAGAGAAGAACTGAATAATTACAGACCGATTTCTATCCTACCCTTCTTTGCTAAACTGCTAGAAAAAGTAGTATACCAACGCCTTAATGACTTTGTAATAAAACACAATATTCTCTATCCTTTCCAGCATGGCTTTAGACCTGGACACTCAACAGATCTGCCTTTAATCAACATTCATAACAGAATAACCCAGGCAATAGATCATAATGAATTTTCTATAGGATTATTCTTAGATTTATCCAAGGCCTTCGATACTGTAGACCATTATATACTACTCAAGAAACTTAGTAACTATGGAATCAGGGGCCTTCCACTTGCTTGGTTCGAAAACTATCTTACTGCTCGCTTTCAACAAGTTAAATGTAATGGGACTTACTCAACTTTTAAACTAATTGAATTTGGGGTACCACAGGGATCGATCCTAGGCCCTTTGTTATTCCTAATTTACATCAACGACCTCCCAAGGGCCTCTTCTGTATTACATTTTGTTTTGTTTGCTGATGACTCTAATGTCTTTTTTTCTCATAGCTCTTACCTTGAGCTATTTAGAATACTAAATAATGAACTAAAATTGCTATATGACTGGTTTAATGCAAACAAGCTCTCGTTAAATCTGACCAAAACTAATTATATTCTATTTTCCTCACACAAAAAGAAGGCTCCTCATCCACCCCAAAAACTTATAATTGACCAGGTTGAAATTCCCCAAGTGTCCTCTGCAAAATTTCTTGGAGTCTACTTAGACCAATACTTAACCTGGAATACCCACATTGAGCATATTTCTCATAAAATTGCAAAAAACATAGGAGTTATAAAAAGAATTTCTCACCTGATTCAACCTAGCATTCTAATAACCCTCTACTACACAATGATCTACCCATACTTAAACTACTGTGCTATGGTTTGGGCCTCGAATTATGCCACCAGACTTTATAAGCTTAAGATATTACAGAAAAGAATCGTTCGCATAATTACAAGATCCCACTGGCTAGCTCACACGGAAGGTCTTTTCCCCCAACTAGGACTCCTAAATCTTGACCAAATATTAGTTTACCAAGTCAGTATCTTTATGTACCGCTCCACGAACAAAGCACTACCACATGAATATGAGTCTCTCTTTACCACCAATTCCCTGGTTCATTCCCACAACACACGTACTGCCACAGACATGAGACATGTATATGCCAGAACAAATACTCGTAAATTTACAATAATATGCAGGGGCCTCTTGTTTTGGAACCTTTTGCCCAAAAGTATCAAACTTCTTCCAACCCTCAGTTTGTTCAAAAACCATCTCAGGAAATGGCTGCTCTCGGAGGGCATCTCAGTCTCCTCATTGTCAGATCTAGAACTTCCTTTTAGTGGCTAATTGTTGTTTATTGGTCCTGACTAGCATGGCTCAACATTAATAGCAAAGAAGTACTAATTATGACCCTACCATCGTTATTAATTACCGAACTAGGGGTGCTCTACCCAGCGGGAATTTTTCCCTTCTGAGCATCCCATTGAGATCCTACTCCCTATATCTCGAAGACTACTTCTTGCATATTTCTTCTCTACTTTGATTTATTATATTATCCTAAACAAACAGAGTTTTCCTTCTTAACCTGAATAGGAACTGATTTATTTAAGAATTACTATTATTTCTGTTTGTTATATAGAGTTGATTGTTTAGAGTTTGTTGACTGTTGTTACAGCCTATGAAAAAATGTGATATCTGCAGTTCTTTTTTTGGGACCAATAAACGATATGTTATGTTATGTTATGTTATCATCATCATCATCATCATCATCATCATCATCATCAACAACAACAGCAACAACAACAACAAGAACAACACAGGATCCGTATGAATAGTCGTTCAATTTATGGACCTTGTTAAAAGATTTGGATGAAAGGAGTGTCCGTTGGTATTCGTTTGACAGACGTTGTTTAATTCATATGTTATTTTGTTGGTGACATTATCTGTTATGCCACGTGCTAACTGCTATTATTCTTTGTAGGCTGTTATTTCATTGCTGTGAGTTCAACGAACCTTAGAGCTTGTTGGTTATTTTTGCGACAAGACATTGGACCTTTTGTTGATTTTCATTTCGGCTGTTGACCTATTGATCTACTACTGTATGCATTGTGCTCTGTGTGTAGGTTGGATTTTCGGTGCTAGGGCAATTCGTCGCCGGACAATTCGGCGCCGGACAATTCGTCGCGGGCAATTCGGCGCCGGACAATTCGGTGCGGCAAGTAAAGGGTCGCAAGTAAAGTAAAGGGTCGATGATCTCTGAGAGAAATAACTGCAATAAACGAACGTCTATTAAGTTAGAACAGCTATGATCGTTCTTGTAAAGGGCGCTGCCATACATCAAATGGGGAGATATAGAAGCCGCCATCTCAACATTCACACGCATCGTCTAGCGGGCAACTGGAGAAGGCTCGAGTCAGATCAAGCATCAAGAGACGTGCTGAAGAATCTGAAGAACCCGCCAGAGCGATTGTACAGTCTGTTATGGGAAATGTGAATCCGTCAGCTCAAGCCACTGTTCCGAAAGTGGAAACCGTCAAACGGACCATAAGAAGATATCGCCTACCTACTCCGGTCGACGGCATTCTTCCACCTGAACTTCGGAATACGTTAAATGGTCAACCGTTCTTGATAAATGACGACGATTTTCTCATGTTTGCAGCCGAAGAAGATCTCAACTTCCTTGCGGGATGTCGAGTCTGGTTTGCAGACGGCAAGTGATCTACTTATGCCTCATCAGTGGGACCCCATCGCATCGGATCGAAGTGTCCGCGACGAATTGTCCGGCGCCGAATTGTCCGCGACGAATTGTCCGGCGACGAATTGCCCGGTCACCGGATTTTCGATGTAACTCGCGATTACAACAAAGCGTTCGCCATCATCGGTTGCATGGCATTTGTGTCTGGATGTCTGATGGTTATCTTGACTTTTGTCACCAGATGCCACCGGAAGTCCGTCGCCAAAGACACCGAAATTCCTCTCTCGGACAAAGCAATTCCAAATCAATCGGCATCGAATGGTCAAACGTAGCAAGCGATAATTTATTTTTTACTTCGGCTATACGTGAATATGAATGTAAGTGGTTCTGCGCGTTCAAAGTCATTATGAGTCTGAAATTCGTAATGGACTCCGTTGTTAAAGTCTGCCGTGATTTAAATGCAGCGTGGGCTGGCTGTCCGTACAGTGAGTGAGACCTGTAAGTTGCACGATGATCCAGCTGTTTGAAACTTGGAAGGGAGCGACTGGCTTGAGGGCGGGATCAAAGGCTTGGAGTGCCATGTGAAAACTAATAAATGAACCGTAGAGTTATGTTATTCCGTGGAGCAGATGTTTGCTGCTGATAGTTTTGCTCGTGTTGTGACAGTCGTACCATAGAGAGACACACGAGAGCAGACCCTGGCCAAGAGAAACAAGAGTGAGGCAACTGAGAAAATCTAGGAGGTTACTAGCTAAGTAGGAAGCCCAGAGTGTAAAGAAGTAAGTTAATTAGGGTGACCCGTCAAAAGAGCGTCAGGCAACTGAGGAAATCCAGACGGTTAATAGCTAAGTAGGAAGCTCAGAGTGTAAAGAAGTAAGTTGATTAGTTCTCTGCTGTCAGAAAATAAAAAATGTCTTGTGTTCATTGGAATATTTGATCCATTTCGTTTGAACTTGAGGGAACGATATCCTTAAGAGAGTCGTGTGAGTGGCGAGACACCCGTTTGTTCGGTCAACGGCCTCTCTTCTTCTGAATGCGACTCAATTTAGATTCTGGAAGGTCGGGCCTAAGCCAATTGCAGTACATTTTATTCAGTGAATCTTAATTGTGCAGAGTTAACTAATTGATTTTGGTCTGTAAAGGTAAACAATCTGAAATTCTGACTGATTCTGTGTAGCGTGTCACTTAGTCCAGGTCATTCGATTAATATGTGAACCGTTGTGTTGCAGATTTGATTGATTTTATCAAGTTAGTCCAAATTTAATTCTAGGCGGGATAATTCTCCAGTTGGGTCCCATGATACATATGAAATTATCCATGCATGGAGTAAAACTTTCAAAGACCGGACTATGATCCATTTTCCGCTGCACTGGTCGCTGCATTACTTTGGGACGCTGTCGTCATCGATGTCTTGGCAAGGAATTCTTCGTCTTGCGTAATTTTCCTCTGTAATTTTCTTTTATTCGGATTTTTGCTTCGACTCAGTGTATATTTTGGCGTTTTTGTTTGAGTTAGGAATTTTTATGGGTTTTTGCAAGATTTTTTATCTTTTACGATCGATGCATCAATCAGTCATGCTGGTAAAATGGCAATATCATTCAAAAGAGCGCAGAAACGCAGAGGTATGAAAACAGAATCGAAACAATGTTGAAAATATACTGAACAGCCGGGCATTTTGAAGTCAGTTTTTAAGTAATGCATAGTTTTAAGTGATGCATAGGTAAGTAAATAAGATGCATTGTTTATTTTTCGTCATTTAATATCGCACATCATATGCTCACTGTAAGGATACGTCAATCCATGGTGCATTACGCATCAGGGTGTTCCAGTGATTCCAAGAAGCCGCTATTCGAATTACCAGATAACTAGAAAACACGATGTCACTCACTCAGTCAGTCGCTCACTTTCTCGCTCAGTTAGGCCTACTCATTCATTCACTCACTCACCAGAAAGGTCACGTCAGTGTTTGTGTTGTTGAAGAAGTATATCCTAAGCTAGATCGCCGGTATCAAAAGCGCAAAAAGATCAATGTAAAATTACTTTGTCCATGAACATAATTATGTAGTTGTAAACAGAAGTTGTCGTGGCTTCAACGTGCCTCAAAGACGCTGATCTGCCCTAAAACCATGAGTCCTGTGTAATAATTATAATAATCTTCGTTTAATATTTTCAAACTGACAATTACGCAGTATGATTACAAATCAGTATGAACGGATGACCACAAGTTATTAACTGTACACGGCAGCCTTGCAACGTGCACATCACGTCCTACATCTCATTTTCACAAACGCGCGCGAATTGATAGGCTGCGTGGACCTTGAGAGGGCTACGGGAGGCGATCCCGCTACCTACTACACTTCACGCCAGTGTTGTTACCACTACTCTATGGACCCTCCCCCTCATAAAAATGTATAATAGCCTTTGTACAGCTGTAGCGTATAATGCAAAATGTGAGAACAACAAGAACAGCAAGAACAAGAACAAGAATAAAAAGAAAAAGAGCAATTAGACGAAAGAAAAAGAAAGAAGAAGAAGAAGAAGAAAGTGCTGCTGATGATGATGATAATGGTGATGATGATGATGGTGATGATGATGATGATGATGATGATTATGATGATGATGATGATGATGATGATGATGATGATGATGATGATGATGATGATGATGATGATGATGATGATGATGATGATGATGATGATGATGATGATGATGATGATGATGATGATGATGACAAAGAAGAAGTAGTTTGGTATTTTAGATAGGCAATTTGAAAGAAGTTGGCAGGCGCGACGTTGTGGAGAATGAGTTTTCGATCAGCGAATTACAGGTTGACATTGATGTGATCATTGGGCCAAGTTATCAAAAAGCCGTCTTTTAGAAGAGCAGTAGGAATGAAGCATTGCGCGCACTGTTCATCAGAAGATAAGATTAAATAAGAATCTCGAAATAAGGCCATCCGTAGAAGGAACATTCTAGAAATCTTTAGAAATCCTAAGATTGAGAGAGGAGCCTTTGTATAAAAAAGAACTAAGAACTTATCGACAAGGCGAGTAGGCAATGGATACCATGGCACTTTACTGTAACAGTGCAACCGAGAAGATCCACAGCGTCTTCGAAAATCAACAATTCACAGTAGCATCAAAACTGTAATTTCTGAAAGAAGGAAACTTATTCAGGACGGAATAGGAATTAACTTGGCAAAAGTTTTTGTTTCAAAACGGCAAAGTCCAGGGTTTAGCTTAATGTAATCAGAAACAAGCTGCAGAAGGTAAAACAATAGGCAATATTATTGCCAGATCGTTATGGATCCAGATATAGAATTCGATATGGGGTGATGGCTGGGGATCATAGGCTTTGAGAAAGTGAAAGTAGGACAACCTTAAAGAGAATTGCGTTAATGGTGCATACGTCAAATCATAGTTGTTAAAAACGATAGAAACTAAATAAAAAACGGAAAAAACGTCGTTTTTTTCTAAAAAATAAAAAACGGAAAAAACGGGAAAAAAACGACAAAAGAAAATAATTTGATTTTCTCGCATCTTGTAGGCCCTACTGCAATTTAAAATTAAAAACCTTGTTTACAGAATTTAATCATCAAATAACACAACTTTATTAGTAAACACTAAATAACATCATTTATTTCTTATAGGTTTGGTCTAATAAGAAATTGAGAAATTAAAAATATTGAAATTTTTTCAAATTTGAATTGTAAACATATGTCCACATAAGTTCATGCTGACTAAACTGATACAATAAAAAACTAAACTTTGTAGGTATTGATTATATAGTGTAAACTTTCTCACAGTAAATACATTTCAATTTAACCAATGTTGAGTTTTTGTCTTTCTCGTGTATCAAAGTAACGTGAATCCATTCCGCACCCTTTTCTTTTGGTATTTTAGATAACTTAGAAATAACTTTATAAAATTGTATTTCTGGTACTGTGGTCTTTCATAAAGTATTTATTTCTCAAAATGATGACGTAAATAGTGAGGTAAATTAGCTGGATCCTTGAAAGTACGAGACAACGTAAGGGACATCAGACAAAAAATTAAACAGAAACTGAAAAACATTAACAGACAGTAAATAAATCAATAAATAAAGTTACATAAAAAACGGGAAAAAACGACAAGAAAAATAAAAAAACGAAAAAAACGACGTTTTCTGGAAAAAAATAAAAAACGAAAAAACTTTTTAACATCTATGCGTCAAATCAGTTTGATAAAATTATACATAACACTACAGTAACAGCGACAGCTTGTGACAAAGTCAAAATGTATCAGACGGGCAGCTCAAAAGAAGTCAGGTTAAAACTCTTAAACTTCTGGACTGACTCATAAACGCAGCGAATAGGCAGTGATGGGCACTAAACTATTTTTGTTTAGTAAACTAAAACTATTTTCCAACTAAAAAAAGTGGTTTAACTAAAGTTTGCAGCTGATTTTGGAAATTAGTTAACTAAACTATAACAAAAGTAGTTAACCTTTTTCAAACTTTTTACGACAAACATTTTCACAGCAACAGATTAAGTGAGCATCAATGACAATTTCACCTTCAAACTATGCAATGTGTACTGTTTTAGCATACAGTTACAGGTAAGTAGTGTATGAATTTGAAAACACAGGCTGCTAATGCTAAAACCATGCATTGTTAATCATTAATAACTATTTTCAGAATGATCTCAGGCACCCCTCCATATCCTTTGCGGACTCCTCTTAGTCCGTAGATTACAGTTTTAAAAACACTGGACTAATTGACTAATTAGTAATTATTAGCCCTAATAATGAATGGCATGTATACCCTGATGTGGTTCAGAAAGTTGGTTGTAGATGTAATATTTCCAGAGATCCTTTTATTCATACAAAATCAACATTTTGCAGTGAAGTTCTTACACTTGCTCTTGTGTTCTTTCAGTTTAACCTCAGTGAAGCAAGTAGTGACTAATAAAATATTCATTTTTAGTGATGTAGCCTTAAATTCGATTCTTTGCTACAGACTCAACTCACATATTATAAAGAATAACTGCGCCTTACTACAAACTGTATCTTTGCAGAGGCAACACCAGTGTTAATAAGTAAACGTCACGTTGAGTTGTTGACAGTGTTTAATGTTCATTGCGGAAAATAGTTACGAATTGCTGATTTTTTAGTTAAACTTTTTAGTTAGCAACTAATTTTTTTAGTTAAACTATGGTTTTAATTAACTAAACTAATTTTTTAGGTAAACTTCATCCTTGACAAAAAATTGTGGGTAAACTAAAAAGTTAGCAACTTTTTAGTTAACTATTTCCCATCACTTCGAATAGGCCTACATAAAAGAGTGCTTAATGTGGTGGGTATATGTTAGTTGTTATTTAAAAGAAAAGAAGGAACTTGCTGTAAGCAACGGAATTGCAGAATAAATAAACGAATGAACGATAATGGAGAACACCTACGACTAAATTATTTCATAAATCGCAAGCATGAATAACTCGGGATGAGAACACGATAAACATTTGAAGAAGCGTTAAGCTAGAAACTAATATGTGGGAAATTATGATTATAAATATAAACGTGTTTAATAGCCTATTTTAATCATCATAAATTTTAATTTTAACGAAAACAATAACATGCATTATTTCGCCCTCTTACAACATCCGCCTCCGGGAGGAACCATGACTTAACGCGATTATATAGAATATATTAGCCATCAGTGATGGGGAAAATACTTTTAAAAAGTATTTTGAGTACGAGTATAAATACTTGCTCACAAAAGTATTTAAAATACAAGTTTAAAATACAGTATCATACAAGTATTTTAAATACAAGTATAAAATACTTGCCTGGAAAAAGTATTTTAAATACTAAGTACGAGTACTTCAGGCCAAAGTTTATCACAAATGATCAAGTCATATAAAAATGAGACTGAAATTCTTAATATAGAATATTGAACACTAGCAAAACGTTTGCCCAGTTCTGCAGTCATATCGCACTTAGGCATTGGCCTTGATTATCAGTAGTTGCTGAAAATGCTTGTCATTTAAGCGATCATGTCTTGGCAATGAAATTAGAGATCCTTTGGAGAACAACCTATGACCAGAGGCATACAAGTCTCTAAAAGCTGGTTTCTCAACAGTGCATATTGGTCTAACTTCTTCAACAATATAGTTCATGATTAGCTCATTAACTCTATCTTGGCTGATCAACTTGACTGAGTTTGCATTGGGAAAAGCCAGTTGTCGATGACTACTGGTATCAAGTTTAGGACTCTTGGAACAGCTGGACATGCTTGTAGTTGCTAATTCATCTACAGTTGTACATGGCAGCCTCTCATGTTCAGTATAATCGGTGAACTTGCTCTTGTGTGCATTCTTAAACACATTATCAGCATTATTTTCTAAAGTATAGTTTCTCAGCATACCAAATGACTAAAATGTTATTTCATTGCTTTTATTATATCTGCCAGGTTAGTCGGTGTGAAAATGAGTTGCAAAGTTGTAATGAAGGACTTGCTCAATGTCCATACACAGTAACCATTTCAGGCAAGGATTTAAGCCTCCAACCCGTAATCTTAGCATGTCAAAAATCGCTTTAACAGGAGATATCACTATTTGAAATGAAATCTCACTCACAATAAATACCCACTTTGTTAACGGGTTAAGTCACGTAGTTATATTCAAGCCTCGTTAGTGAAAGACCAACAAGTAAGCGGGAACAGCTCATGAAAGTCTATGAGTCTATGGCTATGAGTGTTACAAGAGTGAACAATTTTTCTTATACTTTACGGTAATTTTACATCTGAAATTATCACTTGCAAGTTTTTAGGACGCAAATTTACAACTGGGATGCAAAAGAACAGGTAAACACAGTGCTCAAATTCCTTACCTTCAAATGTTTCAATAAGTTCGATGTAGCATTAGTTCGTGCACTCAGCAGTTTGTTTGGACAAAGCAGACACTGAACAACAACGATTTTATCAGTTTGTTTAACAATAAAAAAATTTGCCATCTAAAATAGCTGGTGAAACCATCGACGTCGATGGGTGAAACAGTCTTGCTTCCTTAGATTCCGCCATTATTTTGTTCAAAGCATAGATATAATAAGCCATGTTCACGAGCATCGATATCTATATTTAGACCACAGAAGTATAGGTATCGATGGTAGTTCTAACCAGCAGTTGAATGATCCAAGCCCAACAAAAACAGCCCACTAGAAATTGCAGGCCTTGTGCATGCAATAATTGTTGTCTTGTTAATGGTTATTAATGAGAAATAAAAGTATTTTAAAAAAGTATTTTAAAATTACAATTTAAGTACGAGTACTTCCAAAAAAGTATTTTAAGTAAAAGTAGAAGTACAGTCATTCCAAAGTATTTTAAATACAAGTACAAGTACTTAGAAAGTATTTTAAGTAGTATTTTAAATACTAGTATTTAAAATACTTCCCATCACTGTTAGCCATGATATCCAACTGCGCTCTCTGTAACACTGACTTGGACTTCGCGTTCATGAGCTACCAGACAGGGTCTGAGGTCAGCATTGTACGCAGTCGTAAACTGTGCTAGATCAAAGTACAAAGCTGACTGATACGCGCACGAGCATTGATGGCAGACAAAATATACAGTTGATGCCTTCACAGGAATACAGTATAATTTATGTAGCAAGCTGTAATTCAAATAGTTCGGCTGCAAATACAGTCTGATTAAGTGCGGGCGTTTGCAAGGCTGACCAATCTGGAAATTACTGATGAGATGGAGATAGATGTTAGAGAATGGAATGTCGAAGGCGTACACTAGAGTGTGCAGTAAATGTTTAATACGATCGGTGTCTTGTATAATAGGTCTACCAGTCCTGCTTGTTCATTTATTGGCAGGCAATTATCGTGGTTTGTTAAAACCCGCTTTATAAATTTGGGCCATGAATGTTGAATCAGAAAATATCAAGGCTCGTGCCTCGCGTTTTGAGGACGGACCACCTGTAGTTGTTCCGCAGATTGAAAGCGGACACGTAACGGTTGGCAAACAGAAGAGTTCTCCAGAGCATAGCGAATGCCAATCACGGTTGAGCGACTCACCACAGCAACACGAAACCAGAGAAGTAAACGTCGTAGCAATAGAAAGCTTGGCTGACTGGGGCGTAGTAGCGTGCGTGTTTCTTAGTAACTTATTATCTGGGATTGACTTCACTGGGTTCGGAGTTTTCTATCCATTTCTCGTGGAACATTTTGAGGCAACGACAGCGGCTGTCGGGTTGTGTTCCTCAGTTATCGGATTCTTCCAAGCTGTTGTCGGTGAGTAAAGATATTGTTCAACTATACCCTATGACGTAGCTAAGGGAGACGAGTTTATCGGAAACGGACGAACATGTGGCAACTGGCAAATGAGGGCCGAAAATGAGGTATTCTAAAGACCTATTTTTCTCATCTGCAGCTTTTCAATAGTAACAACATAACATAACATAACGTTTATTGGTCCAAAACAAAAGCTGCAGGTATTACATTTTTTCTAGACTGTAACAACAAACTCTAAACAATCATCTCAATATAACAAACAGAAATCATAGTAATGCTTAAATAAATCAGTTCCTATTCAGGTTAAGAAGGAAAACTCTGTTTGTTTAGGATAATATGCAAGAAGAAATATGCAAGAAGTAGTCTTCGAGGACTATATGAAGATCAGTTAGCGGTGATAAGGACAGAATACGGAGACACTGATAAATTCAATATCAAGAAAGGGGTGAGACAGGGATGCATTTTGTCTCCATTCCTGTTTAATTTATATGCTGAAAGAATAATGAGAATGGCGGAAATGGAAGGGGCAAAAGAGGGAGTAAAAATTGCGGGAAGGACATTGAACAATCTTAGATATGCGGATGATACAACACTAATGGCAAAAAGAAAAGATGAGCTGATTGAATTAATAAGAAGGGTAAGGAGAGAAAGTGAAAAAGCTGGCTTCAACATAAAGAAGACAAAAGTCATGACAACAGCAGAATGGGATACTTTTGAGATTGACGGAGAAGAAATAGAGGTGGTAGAAAGCTTCACTTTCCTGGGATCATTGGTTGAAAAAGAAGGAAAATGTGATACAGAAATAAAACGAAGGATTGCGATTGGGAAAGCTGCAATGATTGGACTGGAAAAGATATGGAAGGACAAGCATGTGAGCATAGATACAAAAAAAGGCTCGTAAGAGCCCTAGTCTTTCCAACGGTTCTGTATGGTTGTGAATCGTGGACAATGACAAAGAACATGGAGAAAAAGGTCAACGCATGTGAAATGTGGATATGGAGAAAGATGCTGAGAATATCATGGACAGAGAAAAGGGCGAACGAATCAATACGAGTGGAGATTGGTGTCGAGAATGAAGAGTCATTAAAACAAAAAAGGCGACAAGATTGAAGCTTGGATTCTTTGGTCATGTTATGCGATCTGATGGGCTAGAAAAGGAAATGATGTTGGCTTGTGGTGAGGGGAAAAAAAGACGGGGTCGACCAAGGAAGAAATGGATGGATGAGATTCATGATGTAACTGGCATGAATCTGGAAGCACTAAGGGACCTGACTTCGAATAGGAAGCAATGGAGAGTGTTTATCATGACGATCGCTAGAGCTCCAGGAGTTGACAGCACAAGGTGACAAGTATTCGAGGAATAAGGAGTAGGATCTCAATGGGATGCTCAGAAGGGTAGAAAATTCCCGCTGGGTAGAGCACCCCTAGTTCGGTAATTAATAACGATGGTAAGGTCATAATTGGTACTTCTTTGCTTTAATGCTGAGCCATGCTAGTCAGGACCAATAAACATCCATTAGTCACTAGAGGGAAATTCTAGATCTGACAACAATGAGATTGAGATGCCCTCCGAGAGCAGCCATTTCCTGAGATGGTTTTTGAACAAACTGAGGGTTGGAAGAAGTTTGACCCTTTTGGGCAGGAGGTTCCAAAACAAGGGGCCCCTGCATATTATTGTAAATTTAATAGTGACCAGAATTATGAGAGACAGTAAAACCGTATGGCCCAAAGCTGTAAAAAATTTGCCCAGTCCCTACCATATGTATACATATCGCTCGCTCGCTCTCGCTCTCTCTCTCTCTCTCTCTCTCTCTCTCTCTCTCTCTCTCTCTCTCTCTCTCTCTCTCTCTCTCTCTCTCTCTCTCTCTCTCTCTCTCTCTCCTCTCTCTCTCTCTCTCTCTCTCCTCTCCTCTCTCTCTCTCTCTCGATCTCGATCTCGATCGATCGATCTCGATTTCTCGATCACGATCTCTCTCGATCTCTCGATCACGATCTCTCATCTCTCTCGATCTCTCTCACTATTATCGGGCACCGCTTTCAGTGTAGTCCTCTCTATCCTGCCACTCTCTTCCTATCCTTTATCTCTGTATTACACGATGAAATATCATGCATCTCACAGAACTTCCCCATTTCGTGATTAATAAGGATGAAAATTTCTCCAGTGGCGTAACTTTGGTCTATTAAGTTCGTGTTCCAATTTGTACGACCTAGCACATAATAGTAATCCTAATTATTATTATTATACTCATTATTTATTAATATAAGTATTTGTTTTATTCAGTTGTGTTTGTTCATTGCCATTTTTAATTGTATGCCCTAAAGTTATGCTGCAAAGGGTTATGTAATCAATAATGAATAATACAAACAGGCATCTAAAACGGCTACGAATTATCAGAATCGAAAGTGAAAGGCAGAGCCGAATTCGAACTGTTTCTCTTGAGTCATCGGAACTGTGGGTGACACAACGCCCAAGATCTGTGAGACATGCGCTCCATTGTTGTTGATTAGACCAATAGTCTCAGAGGCCAGTGGAACAAACTGATGTATGGGCAATGACAAGCGATCTGTATTTTAACAGAATGGGCAATGACAAGCGATCTGTGTTTTAACAGAGTAGATTGCAACATGAACGCCTCAGAATTATGGTGACTTTCAGGTTTCATACCATTGGCTGTTGACACACCAAGTTGGATTTCTAATTGTATGGAGGCCACAGAGACGAGGCTCTACAAATGAGATAACTTAGAAAAGCCTGAGTGGCAACGCGGCGTGGAACCAACTAGCCAGAAGGCTTATGCAAAACAGGCCGCCAACGATTCACAGAGACACTTAAGTTGATAAATTGTATTTATCATTACTATTATTATAAGTATTATAGTTGCCTTTATTAGGCCCTATTATTTTTTGTTATTGTCATTGTTGTTTACCCCAGGCACGTGTGATACCTCAGGATTTCAAAATTTATGACTAGCATTTTTGCTGGGATGGCTTGTATCAGGGCCGTTTTTAAGGTTCCTCGAATGTCGGTGCAAAAATTTACAAAAGGGCCCGTGTTGGTCGAGCGGCCGTTGGTTTGCCAATACCATGTAGGCCTACGGCGTAAAAATATCATAAAAAATATCTAAGGCTTTTCTAGTAGCTATTGTTGCTATCTGCATGATCTGTTCACTGTTAATAGGTTTTTATAAATTATCCTATTTATCAATTAGTTATAATCCTTATGCAAACTATGCACACTATGACCCTATAGGGCCTAAGTGACGGCCACTGACTGTTTGAGAGTTAGTGTAGGCCTACATATGGACACTTCAACAGTGCATAACAACAATTTGTCAATAAAATCTGATAAATATCAAATATGTAATTAATTCTTGAACGCTGCAGCCTGCAGCAAATGAGCAAATGTCATAGGCCAAAATATCAGCTAGGCCTAAATATCAGCAAAGTCCTTTTAATCTCTCACATACAGCCACACAGTTTGGTTAAATCCAGCAAATTCAGGCTAAACAGTCGAAATCCCACGTCTAGCTTCTTGTGACATGAACGCGTCAAAAACTTGGTCCAGTTGCAAGTCGTTTGCTAGATTGCTCTCAATTTACAAAAACGCCAAGTTGGAAGACCTATGGGTTGTCATTATACAGTGTGTACTCCGCAAAGGAATCTTCAAAAGACGCCGCGACACTAAAAGAACGTTCAGCGGACGAGATTCCGATTGGCAACGTTACGAAGAGGTGTAGCAACACTTCAGTACATGGGAAAACGGCTGTTATGTCTCCTGTGTCAAACAGAAATGCCGAGATGTGTCTTGAATTTGCTGTGTTCAGCTAATCTGATACTCAAGTGTCCCAAGTCTTTCCACAGCTTTGGCTGCCCCTCACAAAACAACTAGCATGCAGCTGTGGCAGTATGCGGCATTCCCATCCCCATAAAATTTGTTCATGGAGGTTACGTTTTTGCACTGAAGAACAAATTTGCATAGAAAAAAAGAAAAAATAGTGATCAAGTAAAGAGTTTGCACAAATATTCCCTTACTCTATTTTCCCTCCCTCAAAGTAGGCCTAATACGAGCAAACCTACCTTCCCAATCCAAGGCGGAATCGGTTTCGTTCAGGGACAGCAAGACAACACACGTGAAACGGATACGTAGATAGCTGACTTTTTTAGCACTCATTTTCAAGAGAAAGTACCGGTACATATGTATAATCGCGAAACAAACTTAACCAAGAACGTCACGCTTGTATTACAAGAACACTCGTCCCTTTTCTTCGGTAGTCTGACCGACTACAGAACGCCTGTTCGAGCGAAACACAATCGACTCTTGACATGTCTGTTCCGTTCCTACCAAGTTTTTTCGACCTTCAACGCAGTCGACCCTCACAGTTCCTACGAAATTGTCCTACTCAGAAGTGTTCGTCTTCTCCGTACCTGTAGGCCTAATACTGCCCGACTGACTCAAAAAGCGTAGTAGTAGAAGTTTCAGTTTAACGACCCGTGTGACAATAAAGATCAATAGATTCGCATTCCTCCTTCATCCAGGCTTGGAACTGGTTCCTAAGCTAGCGGGGTATATTTAAAAAGTCTGGCAGAACGTGTGTTAGTTGGCGTCTAAGTGAAGAAGCTCAATACTTAGAAACTGTCGCTCCAGCCAGTGTCAATTACATATGTATATGTATTTATTTGTGTGTGTGTGTATATATATAAATATACATATTATATATATATTACGTTCTGACTTAGCGGTTCACCAGCCCGACCTGTTATCTCGCAGCGATCGGCTAAAAACAACACAAGAGCCGCTGGTAAAGGGAATACGATACCAATTAGCCCGTGTCGGCTGAATGCATTTCGAGGTCTCGGGGTTGACAATATGAATTTCCATATTACCAAGACAGAACTCTATACGTTAAATTTTCAAGAATACTCCTAAACAAAGACGCCCATGACAGTACCATGTAGCAAACAGCGTAAGTGAATTAAATCAATATAATGCCTAGTGTTTCCTTACACTTAGGCCTACACTTATAATTTTACAGAAACTTTTATGCGACATTTAGCAAATAGCAACAAAACTGCTATACACGCTCGGCTCAGGGGCCCTCGGTGCGCTGCACCGTTTGCACCTGTGTTAAAAACGGCCCTGGCTTGTATTCATTGAAGTGCTCGGCAGCAAATGTCCTGTGAAAAGTAATTGCGTCAAAGCGTTTAATGGCAACAAATATGGGCTTAGAGATGTCGTTTCTGTATTGTTTCTAGCTATCTGGGCAAGAAGATGGCTAGAGCTGTTGACAAAAGCCAGGCATGGGGCACAGAGCAGTATGAGATCAGGATAGAAGTGTGCTTACATAATTCATCTGCTATTTCAGCAGCAGTACCCGCGGCTTCGGCAGCTCAGAGCCGATAAGACTCTGACAAGGTATTAATGAAAGTAACATCCAGGTCAGACGTTTTCCTCTCTGTCTCTCTGTCTCTCTGTCTCTGTGTCTCTCTGTGTGTGTGTGTCTCTCTCTCTGTCTCTCTCTGTCTCTCTCTGTCTCTCTCTGTCTCTCTCTGTCTCTCTCTGTCTCTCTCTGTCTCTCTCTCTTTCTCTCTGTCTGTCTGTCTGTCTGTCTGTCTGTCTGTCTGTCTGTCTGTCTGTCTGTCTGTCTGTCTGTCTGTCTCTCTCTCTCTCTCTCTCTCTCTCTCTCTCTCTCTCTCTCTCTCTCTCTCTCTCGGTATAGGGTAAAGCCGTCTGAACGTTTCCCGTCGGGCCTTAAAGGACAGGCTGACTCAATTCGGGCAGGGAAACTGGCCTTGATGATGTCGTTTACGAGGGCGTGTTTTGCTGTCCGCCCGTGTCCTAGGTAACATGAAAGGCCGTGTGAGCCATTTTGCTGTGACCATTGTACCACATAGGCATTCGTGTTCTGGCAAAAGAGATTAACCTGAGGCGCAGGCCATCTGCTATGTGCGCCGCTTCGTTATCAAGCCTCAGATCATAGGTCCTGATTGGCGGTGCCAGAAGCCAATCGCCTGCAGGGTGCAGTGATATTGCTGTTTTTGTTCTGGTTTTGGGTTAATCGGATGTTATAAAGGCCATTTTGGGCGGCCAGGTCCCTTTTAACGAGTGGTTGACCCCAGGTCGATTATTTCCAACAGAGGGATATTTCCGCGACAGAAAAACTCGACTCAATTGACTATTAGTAGTTAAACACCTGTATCTATGAGACCAGGTTTTAGCGTCCGACTGTATCTATGAGACCAGCATCTAGCGTCCGAATGTATGTATGAGACCAGCATCTAGCGTCCGGCTGTATCTATGAGACCAGCATCTAGCGTCCGAATGTATGTATGAGACCAGCATCTAGCGTCCGGCTGTATGTATGAGACCAGCATCTAGCGTCCGACTGTATGTATGAGACCAGCATCTAGCGTCCGAATGTATGTATGAGACCAGCATCTAGCGTCCGGCTGTATGCATGAGACCAGCATCTAGCGTCCGACTGTATGTATGAGACCAGCATCTAGCGTCCGAATGTATGTATGAGACCAGCATCTAGCGTCCGGCTGTATCTATGAGACCAGCATCTAGCGTCCGAATGTATGTATGAGACCAGCATCTAGCGTCCGACTGTATGTATGAGACCAGGCTTTAGCGTCCGACTGTTACTATGAAACCAGCCCCTTCTAACAGAGTATTGTTTCTAATTAATTCTTTTATATTTAATATAGTTTAATATAGTTTAATATATTTTAATTATATTTGAAACCTAATTTGTACTCTTACACGAGGTATTTTAATTATGTTATTGGAGCAGCATATTTCAGATGTTGAATAAACATATTTCTCGCAGCAATTTTAAGTAGTACCTATATTTAAATTATTTTGAACTTCATCAATTTGCATAGCGCCCTAGCACAGCGAGGCTTATTTGAATTTGGTATTGGTTTAGCCTATTTGGTAGACATTTTAAAATATATATTATGTTATAATCTAATGTATATTAAAAGTTGTACTCTTCGGCGACATATTTGACAAGGTTGTGCATTAGTTGAATAAAAATTCAAAAAATAGCGTCTTATTTGAAATATAATTAAATCTAAGTTAATTTTAAAACATATTTCTAATATGTATTACAAGCTATATTCGTACAAGCACGCTATTTGGACAACATATTTTGACATCTTAATAATATGGAAGCTGTTTAAGCAAGAAGAGAGAGAGGACCCATGAGCTAACCCGGAGGTAGCCATGGATATGAATTGTTAGCAACCTCAGTTTCTTAGACTCGGCATATGAGGGTAGGCGGCCAGCCCTCACCCTCACCGTCTCATCTTCCTACCGACAGAGTTCAGTCAGTGTGCTCATTATAGCTGAGCTGGCTATGGGGTGCAGCAGGAGCAGAAATCGAATCAAACTTCTATCCGGACGGGGATTCGAACCCCCGACCTCTCCATCGACAGTTTAGCACGCTAACCACTACACTATCGTGCACCCCCTCTAGTTTTAACCAAAAAAGTGTTTAAATACATTTAATTACAAAACGTGAAGAAACAAAGATCGTTAGGCTCTACTGTTGGGAATGTACACACACACACACACACACACACACACACACACACACACACACACACACACACACACACACACACACACACACACACACACACACACACACACACACACACACACACACACACACACACACATGCACAGGATGTCATTTATTAGCCTATGGTTGAATTCTCTAAATTATTTGCTAAGAAATACAAAAACTGATAAGTAAAAGAGAAGGAAGAACTCTAAATTATTTGCGAAGAAATATAAAACTGTAAAGTATGAAGAATGAAAATGCGAGCAGAATTGAAGAGAAGGTACATTTTAATGGCTGAGCGGTGGGAGCGCTGAGAGGAGCGCTAGATGCTGGTCTCATACATACAGTCGGACGCTAGATGCTGGTCTCATACATACAGTCGGACGCTAGATGCTGGTCTCATAGATACTGTCGGACGCTAAAACCTGTTCTCATAGATACAGTTGTTTAACTACTACTATTGTTCCAGAGTTAATGCAAGAGGGCGATCATGTGGAACATTACAGCGAAACAGAACGGCGATCTGAAAAAAACGCAGTGCCTCCGTCTGAAGCAAAACAAAAACAGGATACGACAGCGAGGCACGTGTCGTATACCAACACCCCCTTTGCGGATGGGCAGATGGGTGACGACAGTTGCAATTGGCGAGAGAAACATTGAGGATATTTACAGGGCCCCTGCGTATTACCTGATCAAACTGAACAAGAAGTAGACGGTTGATGCACGGAAAGAAACGGAGAGTATGAAGAAGACCTGAAAAATTATTGCATCTTGTTTTCTCATTGTCGTTGTTGTTGTTGTTGTTGCTGTTGTTAAAACTGCAGTCATCATCGCTACCTCCATTGTACACTCTAAGCTTGATTGCTGTAATTCCATTTCGATTCCATTCAAATTAGGCATCTACAACTCATCCAAAATTCTCTCGCCCTAGCCTTCACCATGATACCCAAGCATCACCACATCACTCCCGTTCTTAAAATCACTGCACTGACTGAAAATCCTTGAACGCATCCACTTCGAAGTCTATCGCTAGCCTACAACGGACTACAATACTGCCAGCCACGTACATTGGCAAAATCTTCACCATCCAGCCTTCCAAGCATTCTCCTTTTCAACGAAACCCGCCGTAACAGCTGCTCTGTCTCTCTGGTCTCTGTGGCAGCCTGCCTCAGGACCGGACTGAGACATCCAACGGATAACGATCTCTGGACAACCTCTTGGATAAGACGCAGCTCTCGTAAATAAGCTGGTGCTCTGCGCCTAGCTTTACAATAGAGTCTTACGAATTTGTTGTTTACGATTACGATTAACAAAGTTGCTGCTGCTGCCGCTACCACCACCATCACCATCACCACCACCACTGCAACAACTATTAGACAGGAACCAAGGCGCTAACCAAAATACCTCTGCGCCTTTCATTACATAACTTTAGCTGGTGAATTTCTGCCAATAAAATATAATTTTATGAAAACTGCCGTAAACATATCCGACTTTAATTGTGAATCACACTTCATAATAAGAGAACCCAGTCCGTGTAAAATTCCGAAAATGCTAGATTAAGGGGCAAATATTTCGTACGAAGAACCAGTTCATTCAAGTGACACTGTAGGCACAACGGTCATCTTGGTCGCGGAGAAAAACAGAACTCAGATTTGGTTGATGGTTATGTTGAAATACATAGAAAGATTGAGACTGTTTCAAGAGTAATGACTTTTTTCAATTGGATGCATAATAAATTCCGTCGATTCATCGATTCTTAAATGCTGCTGTTGACTATCTGTAGCTCTGTTTGCAAGTTATCCGATACAGTCCTACGGATGTCGTTTGCCGGGTGTCGTTGGCAGTCTGCTGTATTCGATAGGATTGTCTCTCATCTACTTATCCCCGAATCTAGCAACAATCTACTTCACCTACGGGGTCATTGGAGGTAAACACAATTATAGACGTTCGATCAATTTCTACGGATTACTCCTATGTAAGGCTATTATTATAGAATTGTAGAGAAATGCAAGGAGCGAAGAGAAAAGATATGGAATGCTGATGCAGGCCTCTATAACATGCTTAACTGATCCTTAATCTTTAGTGTTATGGCCAGGGAGTTGCAGAAAACTTCGGCCAAGAAACATCTGCGCAGCTCCAAAACCTCTATCCTTAAATGTTCCTTGGCTTGGCAAAGCATTCTCAGTTTCAGTGGTGATGGTGATGTAGGTGTTGAAGTTGTAAGAGTTGTTTATTTGGCTTTATCTCGAAAAAGACCTTACAGAATAAGATTGTCCGATGATATATAATTTTTACCCATTGCACGCTTGCCTTCCAGATTCATTCAGTGCCTAATTCATCCGTTCTTTATTTCAATTAATATCGGTTATAAAATTATCTGCTGTGTTTAGGAATCAGGCTTTGGTCTCTTTTGGTGCTACCTGCAAGGTACACATCCTCGTCATTGTTAACAAAGTATTTCAAGATTTCAAAACCACTTGCTTCTTCAGCTATAAATGAGTTCACTGACTGTATCTTATCTATAATTATTTTTTTTATCATATTACATTTATTACGCACGCGAGTACCGTAAATCTCAGTCTGAGGTCGAGAAAATTGTGAGTGAAGCATTTGCTCAACGCCTTACACAATAACAGCCTCAGGTGAGGCTTCAATCCGCACTCTTTGCGTTGCAAGCCGAGTGCCCTAACCAATCGGCCACTGTGCCTCATCAATGTAATTATACTGCGACGATTAGCATGGGTTTTTTGCTCATCCTACTCCTCCTTACATTATAATTTCCAGGGTATATGTGGACATAGATGGGGCCTAGTCTTATACAATCGGTTTGTGAACCATGGACTTTTCTCGTTGATATTATATGAAAACTTTTGTACCGCAGCAAAACTTGCAATACATAATCAATCAATTGTTTCAATTCAAACAATAATCAATGAATATGTCCAATTAATTGTACACTAACTAAAGATCTACATAAGCCACCATCAGATTGAAAGTATGAAATGCACGATAGGATTTGTGGACTTATTGTCCAGAGCAAACCTTTAAGCGATCGCCACTCACATACGCTTGACCCCGTCCAAAAGCAAACTTATTTGGCTAGGCACACGCGTCAACAACTCGCTAAACTTTACCTCACTGCTCTTGCAATTGAATTCTCCAACTATACCTTCTCCACTCTTGTCCGTGATCTTGGTGTTTGGCTTGACCAGGTGCTTACTTTTGCTCCACAAATACACCGTCTTACTAGGGACTGGTACTACCAGCTGCGCCAGCTTCGCACTGTTACTCGTTCGCTAACGCTCAGTGCCACTGCTACACTGGTTCACTCCTTCGTGACAGCCCGCCTTGATTACTGCTCATCGCTTTATTTTGGTCTTCCTTCTAGTCGCATAGTGTGTTTAAAGCGAGTTCTGCGCTCTGAAGCCCGTCTCATTGGGCATATTCCTAAACATGGCCAAGTCTCTAGATATTTCCTGGAGGTCCTTCATTGGCTTCCTATGCGCATACGCATTGAATATAGGATCGCTGCCTTAGTATGGCGATGTTGTCAGGGCCCTGCCCCTGCTTATCTTCGAGAGCTTTGCTGCACAGTTTCAGGTGCCCAAGGTAATATCGTCCTGTCTACGGAATGTTTAAAGTCTTGAACGGTTAGCGTTAAAGCCAACAAGCTCAGAACAGTGCCTTTACGAAAATCGCCGGGTTGTAGCTGATCAATATAGCTCCATAACCATTAAATCGAAAAAAATTTCCGACAGAGTTCTTGCTCTCAGTATTGATGCAGAGCACGGTAAATATCTTCCCCTTAACCTAAACCTATATTATTAAACTTTGCGCTGCCGTTTAATTTATTGATTGTAGCAATTAATAACAATTACAACCAACCAGGGGCGTCTATCCCCCAAAGTCATTGGAGCAACTTCCCCTCCCCTCCCTCCTCTTCCCCTCCCCCTTCCCCTTACTTCCCCTAATAATGATGGTGTATACATTGACAGATCTTCCCCCTATTTTTTGAATGGAGCAGTTGCTATGGAGTAGAAGACCCTGCAACCCAACACATTTTACACAAACTAGCATCAGAATTTTATTATATGTAGTCATGATTCTATACCATAAAAAATAGATAACTGCCGCGACTTGAGACTTCGTGTGGTTCCCACTTCTTTGGTTCCGCTCCTACCTCGCTGATCGGACATAAATGGTTATCTGCGGAGACTCCAGAACCCATTGGGTCAGAGTTAAATTTGGAATGCCCCAGGGCTCTGTCATAGGTCCTCTCCTTTGCCTCCTATACACGGCTAACATTTCCGCTATATTTGCCAAGCACTTGTCAATCGGCCATTTTGATGCAGACGACGCTCAAGCGCTCGTTCATGGCACTCCCTCTGCACAGTTTGCATTAACTGGACGCATTTATGCTCATTCACGAGATTTACACTTTTGGCCGTCTTTTAAAAAATCGCCTGTCTCTGAACCCAGCTAAGACGCAGCTTATATGGTTTAGTACTCGTCAGCAGCTACTCAAGCTAAACTTCCCACTTCCTGCTGAGAAATTCCAGTCCTTCACTTTTCTTTGTAGTGTCCGTGACCATGCTGTTGTCTTTGACAATAGGCTCTCCTTTTCTGAACACATTGCTAATCTTACCCATTCTTTTTGCTTTCACCTGAGACTGCTTAGAGCAATCCGACGCTCTGTTTCTTCCTCCGTTACTACCATTATCATCCACGCCTTCATCTGCTCCAAAATTGACTTCTGTAATTCTCTTTTGATTGGTCTGCCAAAAGTCCATCTTTCCCCCTCAAGACTATTTTAAATGCTGCAGCCAGATTAATAGCCCGAATAGTCTCATATATCCTATTTCATGTTCGATCATCCTCTTTGGCTTCCGCAAACTGCTCGGATTCAGCTTTACTCGCTTTATTCCATCGATCTTATACAGGTTTAGCACCCAAGTTATAATAATAATAATACTAATAATCTGTTCCTTAATTAAGCGCCTGCAAACGCACTGCGCTGTACAGTTGTCGCGTGAGGAGATCGACGACAACGACGAGATGTCATTAGCATCATGATGTAATCGTCGTTGCTGGTCGAGATAGGACGATGACGGACGAAAGCCAGTCTCCACTTGGGCAACAATGAAGGCAGCGAGGCCCAGGTGTAATCGGACACCACACAGCCAAGGTGTAATAGGACACCTCGCGGCTATGGTGTAACCAGACACCGCCCGCGCTGCAGGCGAGCGACGACCCGCGTATCGAGGAGCAATCTGACACTAATTGACGATAGCTTGACGTGGGGAGGGGGGGCTGACTGATGCACGCTGGAGTTCCTACTTAACAGAAGGGAACGGAGAACACGGGACTTATACTACTGACGAGGGGACGCGTGAACATCGGTCGAGCGAACAACATCGAGAGGAGCGACCAGCGGCGACCTCCGAGTATTAGTCCGTCAGAATCAGAGACTGACGCGAAAGAACGATCTGTAGTTAGGCTGTACGAAGCAACATTTGAGATAGTCCGATCTAATATTTAAACGCTTTAATACTACGTGGAAGTTCCCGTAGAGTTAGTATATATATATTTGTTTCTTTAATTAAATTCATTTATTAATTAAACAAAGTGCGTCGTGAATCTTCTATAGAAAAGTTAGGCACGTTAAACAAAAGTGCAAGTAAAAGAACAAGCAATCGAGGGTCGACATCAACACACGGCAAACACACGACAGGGCGACCTCAGATTGCGACATTGGCGCAGTCGACAGGATTTTCAACTGAAGACGTCACGACGAAAAGCGGAACCGGAAACGGAAAAGAGGAATCTCAACAGATCGGGACCAGCGGCGAATACAACCCTTCGCAACTGGAGAAATCGAGTGCCGGACTCCGGAGACGAAGGACTCGAAGGAACCGACAGCAACAGGCAAGGACGAGGAACAAGAGCGCCAACGGACGACCGACCATCGCTAGCAACGACGGACGGGAGTGGCAACGGAGGACAGCGGATCAGCCAAGATACCAAAAGACGGAACTCGCTCGACGTATCAGAGGGTAAGTCCTTACTGGTAGTCGTGGTAATCTGTGAGGTTGCGGTTGAGGTCTGGATGAGGATTGGTGTGCGAATAGCCGAGGCTTTTGCGTAGCTCCTTTTGCTCAGTTCTGTTCTTGTTGTATTGATGGTAGAATTTTAGGACGTTGTTTTCTTTGATTTCTGACCAGCGGTGACTCTCCTCTAACTTACTTATCTTTTTCTATTAGTGAGCGGACTGTTGGAAGATGGATAAGTTGTCGGTAGGGAAAAGAGTGAGGGTGCAGAACATGCCCCGTCACAGACTAGTCGCATATCTGATAAAGATGGGACTAGGAGAGGAGGAATTGGGTTCCATGAGTACGGGCCAACTCCAAGAGGCGAGTGCTGAAATAATTGTGTCTGGACGGGAAACCCCGCCAGAAGTAAGTGAGGAAGTAAGCACGGGTAGCATAGAAAGCAGTATCGACTCGGCAGCGCAAACGCAGGTATACGAATTAAAACGCTTAAAATACGAGAGAGAGGAAGCCGCAAGGCTGAGAGAGGAAGCGGAGAGAAGAGAGAGAAGAGAGGAAGAGAAAGAGAGGAGAAGAGAAGAGAAAGAAGAAAGACTGAGGAGAGAAGAAAAAGAGGAAGCGGAGAAGCAGAGGAGAGAAGAAAAAGAGGAAGCGGAGAAGCAGCGAAGAGAACAAAAGGAGGAAGCTGAGAGGCTGAGAAGAGAAGCGAGAGAGGAAGCAGAAGGAGTAAGGCTTCGTGAGGAGAAGCAGAGAAGGGAAGAGAGAGAGGAAGCCGAGAGGCTGAGAAGAGAAGCAAGAGAGGAAGCAGAAGGAGTAAGGCTTCGTGAGGAGAAGCAGAGAAGGGAAGAGAGAGAGGGAGCTGAGAAGCTCAGGC
The DNA here is from genome assembly GCA_963556255.1 of Allolobophora icterica. Taxonomy (NCBI): domain Eukaryota; kingdom Metazoa; phylum Annelida; class Clitellata; order Crassiclitellata; family Lumbricidae; genus Allolobophora; species Allolobophora icterica. The sequence continues at coordinate 13,964,076 of OY744606.1, forward strand.
TTCAGGAGGAGAAGCGGAGAAGGGAAGAGAGAGAGGAAGCTGAGAAACTCAGGCTTCAGCAGGAGAAGCAGAGGAGAGAAGAGAAGGAGGAGGCAGAGAAGAGAGAGAAGGAGGTCCGAGAGGAAAGGGACGCAGAGAGGAGACTCAGAGACGAAAGGGACTACAACTTGAGGCATTCGGTCGTAGGACGAATGAAAACGTATAGTGAAAGCTTGCGAGGACTCTTACCGAGATTCCCCAGCGACCATGCGCAAATCCCTGGTTTCTTTGTGCATTGCGAAAGGTTATTCGACTCTTGCGCTGTCCCGGACGACCTTCGAAGCAGATTACTCTTGACCTGTCTAGATAATCAGGCCAGAGCATTGACGGCCAGACTCACACAAGAGGAGCTTGATAATTACGGGAAGCTAAAAACCTTCTTGTTGAAAGAGTTCAAAGTGAGCGCAGTCTCTTTACGAGAGCGATTCAGGAACGCAAAAAAGGCGGTAGATGAATCATACACAACATTAGCTTCGAGACTGCATAATTTACTTTCTTACTATCTGCAAGATCGCAAGGCAATGACATTTGATGAGGTTACAAGCCTCTTGATTGCAGATAAGATGAAAGAAATGTTGCCCAGAGGATGTTTGAATTTCATCCTCAGTCAAGAGCAGCAGAAGTGGTTAGGGCACAAAGAGTTAGCCGAAGCGGCTGACACTTATGTCGCTACACACCCTTGGGAAAATGACTATACGAAGCATAGTCTAGGCACGTGTAAGACGGAGGCACGCTACGCGAAAGCGCCAGCATCTCCTCAGACGACAGCTAAACAGACGGACACGTGGACTGACCGACCGGGAGGGACACAGACAAATAACAGGACAGACGGACGTCCAACCCCCGACGAGATTAGAAAGCGTGGCCTTTGTTTCCTATGCTTTTCTCCAGACCACAGAGCTAAACTGTGTTCGAAGAACAAACAAATTAAAAGCAAGCAGGTGAGCGCGTGTGCGGTCCAGCCAACCGTGACCAGAGCTCAAGGCAGACAGGCAGACAGACAAAGCGAGACGCGACAAGACGGGCCGCCATCGATACAAAAGATAGAACAGCATGCATTGCCGACAAGCCCGCATTGCATTGACGTGGAGGAGACTTATGTAAGAGAGTACATGAAAGTGTATATTACGGGGCTCCCTGTGACATCGTCTCTAATAGATAGCGGGGCCGAATACAATTGTGCGCGAGCAGAACTAATCAGGCCGCTCAACCTACCTGTGGTCAAGCAGATAGAGGTGAAGGGGCTGAACGGTCAATCAATGATTGTGGACGTGGTGCGGCTGAGACTAAAGGGGTCTCAGGCCGGCGAGGACAGGGAGGGGGAGGTAAATTACGCCCCTGATGTTCGGATATGGGCGGCACTCATTAAAGACCTTAATGAACCGTTAATTATCACGCCCACTACAGCCGACTTGCTGCGCGAGACAGCGTTGCATTCGAGTCACGCGGCCAGCGCTCCTGAAATAGATCAAATTTCAGAAGCGCAGGCGGTCGCAAGGACTGAGACGAGTGAGGAAGAGGAGAGAGGGGAGGAGGTAGAGGGACTTAGGACGCTGATAGGCGAGGATTACTTCACGGTCGCTCAAGCAGACAGTGGGAGTGTAGGAGAAATCGGTCCCGAAGAAACGGATAATGAAGAGCCATTCTTCAATCCGGAGATACCACCCCCACCCAAGGAAGACACAATAGTAGGCAGAAACAAGATGGCGGCTGAACAAGCACAATGTTCGACACTAGCACCATTCTTGGCCCACGGGAAAATTGGGGCGAAGAGCTTCTTCACTGAAGACAATTTGCCCTTTCATAAAGACAAAATAGCGGGGCATTCTGTAAAACAACTGTGCTTACCTAAAGAGAGAATAGACAAAGTCATCATCCAATCATCGGAAGCGCGAGGAGCAAAGAAGGAGGGCCAATGGCAAGGCCCGGCCATCATCGCTCAGGTGAAATCGCCCTACACATACATCGTGGAAATAGGGGGCAAAAGCCGCTTACTACACGCAAATCGGATCCGCAAATATAACGAAAGAATACAGCAAGCATTGATTAACAATTGCTCCATTCTGTTCGAGAAGGACGAAGACTTCGGTCACGGGGAAGCGGTGGGTAGCTTCGTCACGAGGCAGACAAGGCCCAGTGCACAAGTAGACCCTATTGCCGTTGCACACTTAACGGTACCCGAGCGGAAACAGCTGTTTAGTCTGTTAGACAGGTTTCCAGATGTGTTCTCGGACAAACCAGATTTCTGTCCCGTCCTAGAACACACAATCACTGTTAGCGCGGAGTTCAGGCCGAAGAGTTTGCGAGCCTATAAGGTGCCGGAACTGCTCAAACCGGAGATGGAGAAGCAGACCCGCGAACTTTTGGCCCTAGGTATCATCACTCCCTCACATAGTGACATGGCAGTACACTCGATGACGTGGCCGGATCACATGAAACACCTAGAGAAATACTTAATGACTATTCAACAGTCGGGTCTGACCCTTAACATTAAGAAGAGTTCGTTTGCTAGGCGACAAACAACGTTTGTAGGTCACCTGATCGGATCAGGGAGCATTGAACCGGATCCTATGAAAATCGCAGGGCTAGGGAAAATCCCTCAACCCGAGTCCAAAAAGGACATACGGAGATTAATGGGCTTCTTCAGTTATTTTAGGAACTTCATCCCTAACCTGGCTGAGACAGCCAGAATTCTCATTGACTGGACCCGGAAATCGGTGCATGTTAGGATACCCTGGCGAGCTGAACACCAAAAGGCGCTGGATAAATTCATGCACGATTTGAATAACACTGTATGTTTGCAGACAATTGACTACGGCAGAGAGTTTGGTCTATCGACTGATGCTTCAGACGAAGCAGTCGGTTGCCGCTTATTCCAAATTCAAGACGATGGAACAGAACGGCCAACATGTTTTGCCAGTTCTAAATTAGATGCTACGCAAGCGCGTTGGTCCACTGTGGAACGCGAAGCGCATGCTGTGATTTCTGCGTGGAAGAAGTTTAGGGATTGGATTTTTATGTCAAGGACCACCCTCTATTCTGATCACACCCCCTTGACTTTCCTAACTGCTTCTACGCCCACAAGTGCTAAACTTGCGAGAGGGGCTCTGGCCCTCCAGGACTTCGATATGTCTTTTGAATATCGACCTGGGGCGCTGAATATTCCCGCTGATCTTTTGTCCAGACTATGATTGAGGAAGAAGGCGGACTACCATGTAAGGCACCGCGACAACTGTAAATATAATTCCTAACTGTGCTGATATTTTGTATTTTCATGGGAACGACGAGGACATGGTCTGGAGGAAATCGATGGAGGGAACGACATCATTCTCAGCCGGGAGGCGAACCAATGACTGGCTTTGTCCTCCCCCGGGAAGGGAGGTGTCGCGTGAGGAGATCGACGACAACGACGAGATGTCATTAGCATCATGATGTAATCGTCGTTGCTGGTCGAGATAGGACGATGACGGACGAAAGCCAGTCTCCACTTGGGCAACAATGAAGGCAGCGAGGCCCAGGTGTAATCGGACACCACACAGCCAAGGTGTAATAGGACACCTCGCGGCTATGGTGTAACCAGACACCGCCCGCGCTGCAGGCGAGCGACGGCCCGCGTATCGAGGAGCAATCTGACACTAATTGACGATAGCTTGACGTGGGGAGGGGGGGCTGACTGATGCACGCTGGAGTTCCTACTTAACAGAAGGGAACGGAGAACACGGGACTTATACTACTGACGAGGGGACGCGTGAACATCGGTCGAGCGAACAACATCGAGAGGAGCGACCAGCGGCGACCTCCGAGTATTAGTCCGTCAGAATCAGAGACTGACGCGAAAGAACGATCTGTAGTTAGGCTGTACGAAGCAACATTTGAGATAGTCCGATCTAATATTTAAACGCTTTAATACTACGTGGAAGTTCCCGTAGAGTTAGTATATATATATTTGTTTCTTTAATTAAATTCATTTATTAATTAAACAAAGTGCGTCGTGAATCTTCTATAGAAAAGTTAGGCACGTTAAATAAAAGTGCAAGTAAAAGAACAAGCAATCGAGGGTCGACATCAACCAGCGGCAAACAATCGACTGGAAACCTCCGATTGCGACAACAGTGAACATACATATAGTAGAAACGGCAGCCGTGCAGGGCGCCTTACATACATGTATACAGTAAAGCACATGATAACAGTTTTACAGGAGTCGAATATAACTGCTTAAGCGGCAGCCACACGGCGCCAATCATGGCCTACTATTCATTCAACCACTGCCACCTAGCGAGTGGAAGGCTGAATAAACCTTACGGGGTCTACCGGGTTCGATCTTGTTATCTTCAGCTCTTCACGCCAGTGTGTTATCCATTACTCTACGGGCCTCCCTCCCAAGTGCTACTATCGTCAAAACTCGAATATTTTCTTCCAAATGTCCTGCTCTTTGGAATCATCTGCCTCCATTGACACGTTCCTCTTTATTAGCTGGTGGCCCAGGTGCCTCGTTCCGTTGGCTTAAAACCACTTCTTATTCACTGGGTCTTTCGCACTGGGAGCGCCTCTGACTAGCGCAAGCTTACAGAGGCGGTTTATAAATGTTCAGATACAATACAATACAATATATTTTTCTGTACACATAATCTGCCTGCTTCAATTACATCATTCTTATAATGCATAAAATGCAGCAGTTGATGTTCGCTTAAGTGAAACAGCAAGAACAATTTTTATATGCGTGGATGTGTGCAGCCACAATTCATACCCATGACTGCCTCTTGGGTTAGCTTCATGAACTGTTCTTTTTTATTCAGTCATTCATTCATCCAACCACTACTGATTCTTTCGTTTGGTCTTTGTTTAATCAAGCCAGTTATAGTTCTGTTCCTTGTAGGATCAGGTGCTGGCATCGCCATGCTCTCGACGTCTATTATTGTCCATCAGAGGTTTACTCGTAACCGGAATCTGGCCACCGGAATCGCTAATCTTGGCTTCGGTTTGGGGGGCATAGTGGGACCCATCCTGATAAATCAGCTTATTCAGCTGTACAGCTGGCGAGGTGCCTTCCTCATCCTTGGAGCTATTCAAGCACAACGCATTCTACTCTGCCTGTTCTTCCGCACACCAAAGAGATTAACCTCACAGTCAATGAATGCCTCTGGAACTAGTTCCAAAAAAATATCCGCTCAGAGGATTCTGAGATATCTGAAAGAAACCTTTAACTTTTCCATTCTTCGACAAGTGAGATATTCTGTGTATTCAATTGCCTTCTTTCTTCAAGTATTCTGCTTATGCGGCTACATGTTTCACATGATGAACAGAGCAATCCACGTTGGTCTCACCCGTGACCAAGGAGTGACCGCAATGGCTTTAATGAGCATTTTGTCCACGGTAACCAGGTTGCCCATTTCCTTCATCGCAAATCTTCGTATGGTTAACTCGTCTCTGATTTTCGCCACCGGAATGTTCTTTGCCTTTCTATCCATCGTTACAATCATCATCAATCCGGGAATCATCGCGACAATGACGTCCGCTGTATTGTTTGGAATGCATATTGGTAAGAACATGACGCTCTTTTAAAACAATTTATATACGAATATGAAACTCGACGAATTTCACGTCGGCGTGATCATGATAATCTGCGAAATTGAGGTAGCAATAAACATGACTGTTTTAAATTAATTTACACAGGAACATGACTCTTACATTACCGAAGTATAAACGGAAACCTGTGAAGCGAGAGCAAGATTACGAGGCTCTTTGAAGTTCATTTTTGAATATTAGGGAAGATCTTCCAAGATGCCCGCCTAACGAAAATTGTGTTGTTCTTCTAAATGGATTGCAAGAGAAGCACATGTTTGTACCCAGTGCAAAGAATTTATCATTAATACAGCAATTAGAGCAACTGTAGAAGTTAAGTCAATAAGATCAACTTTGTGAATTATAATGTAGGCCTAGATGTCTTCAAACTGATCGTCCTATATAGGAACCCTTTACTAAGAGACTCTCATAGGTTGTGTAATTGGGTATCATGGAACAACGGAAAGTAACTAAGCAAGCTCTATGGCAATCCTGCATTTTTATAGACTAAAACAGGAAACTGTATATGAACTAAACAATCCTAACCATAAATTAAAAGACCTTGCAGCTACTAAGCAAATCAACACACAAAAAACAAAAAGTGTAAACTTATGATGTAAGATGTTCCTGATATTTTCACCTTCAAATACAGTTAACGATAAAAGTAACACACAAATCCTTTGGAGTCTCTCCATCTGTACACTCTTCATGACACCAACCCCTACTCTTCCTGCATTCTATCCATTTGTTCCCAGCAGCACTATCACTAAAAAGTGCACCATCATCATCATCATCATCATCATCATCATCATCATCATCATCATCATCATCATCATCATCAACCATCATCATCATCATCATCATCATCATCATCATCATCATCATCATCATCATCATCATCATCATCATCATCATCATCATCATCATCATCATAATCATCATCATCATCATCATCATCATCATCATCATCATCATCATCACAGGGCGCCAATCAACCTGTGCTGGGCGCCTTACACAATAGACTTTTTTCTCCTTTCCAGTCGAACTTGAGCTTGTCATTAATTGTCGTTTTGACTTAGATCCTAGGACAGCACTTATTTCTTTTCTTCTCCTTAGTTTGTCTTGTCTTCGTGTAAGTTTCTTTTTATTCTTTAGTTCCTTCACTTTGTTTCTGCTGCAACTGCCCCTGGAGATACCGTGTCCTTTAACCTTGCCACAGATTTTGCCTGTGTTGGCATTGTTTTCATCTTTTGTGTTTGCTGCCTTTTCTAGTAACTTCTTTTTACATGGTGCCTCAGCCTCAATCGTCTCATTTTTCCTTTTCCGTGCTCCTAATTTCTTCGTTTTTGGCATTGGTGAAATATATTCAATAACACTGGTGACAACTGACAAATTTGCAGTCAACGATTCTTGGACAGTCGAAGGAGATATAATGGTTGGCATCGATTCTAGGTCAGTTTAATGAGACATCATAGTAGGCACCGATTTGTGGTCAGTTGAAGGTGACATCATAGTAGGCACCGATTCCTGTTCAGTCAAAGGAGATGCTATGGCAGATGACCCAATCAATTCCTGAGCCACTGAACTGGACACAGAGTTCTGGAGTACCATATTACTTAACACTTGGCAGTGCTCTATAGCTAGATCAGAGGTTCTTCTGCTACAAGCGTTACAAGCGATACAGCAAAGTCCTCTTCGGCAAAAATATATAGATTGAAAGGCCAATGTCCTGTACATTTCAATCCTGGGATGGCTTTCTGAATAGTTGCAGGGCGCTCGTACGTAAGCAGAACTAATCAAATTACCAAACTCGTCTGCGATCATTTACAGCACACACCACTTCGCACTGGCGTAAACTTGTCCAAATATTGGGGGGAGGGCATGGGGTCTGGGTCATAATTTGTGCAAAAAACAAGTTTTTCCAGATGAAATTTTTTTGTTTTGTTTTTGGGTTTTTTACTGGTTTTTGTTGTTTTGGTTATTTGTATTTAAGATTCGGATTTCTGATCATAAAAATCATAAAAAATAGCATGAACAAGAGCTCCAACTCAGTTCAATCAGTTGCGATTTCTGAAAATTAAAAATCATCAAATCAATGTTATTAAAATAACTTCTACAATAATATGGAATTTTTCTTTTTAAATTTGGTTTTCTTGTTCTTGTGTTTTTTAAACCAAAACCCGTTTTTTTCACCTCTGGTCTGGACAATCAGCGAGCCTCAGAGTCTTCCGGTGTTACGTTATGCGTATGAAATGGGTGCGTTTTTTACATGTAAATTTATTTCATATTGAAGATATTGAAGATAAATATTAATCTTTGTTTTCACTATGAATTTCTGATTGTATTTCAGTTCTGTGTCTCTGTTTTTCTGTTTCTGAAGACATTTGTCTGTATTGAAACATAATATTTAAATATTTGAAGAAATTCTGCTCCCGATTTTTGGGAGGGGCATTGCCCACCCTCCTCAATTATTGTGGAGGACGTGCCCCGGCTCCCCCAGAGTCTATGCCTATGCTACTTCGCATACTCACAGTAAACAAGTATGCGCTGCAACTCAAATTCAGATAGATGTGGAAACCAATGATAGCGTATGCTTTGTTGTAATTTTGAAATTTCGAAAATTTTGAAATTTAACAAAACGGAGAAAGGTGAATTTTACGGACGAGCCTCCATATGTTAGATTGTTAGTCTAGAGGTGAAATGTGAGTTAGAATGATACGAGAAATGACAAGAAAAACGAAGAATTTCGCAATATTGATCAAACGTATATTTACACTATGTACATAACTGAAACGATACTCACACATACGAGACAAAACCAAACGTCAAAAGACAGACTCTCCGAGAAGACGCCTGCACAAACTCCACAAAGGAAGATACAACTCGAGAACCGGCAATTAAACATGAGTAGCGACCACGTAGGGTACACTCTCTGAAAACGACCACAAAAGGGTACTTACAATGCGTGACACAACCAGTGCACGTCTTACGCCTTACTTAACTAAAACCGGTCTCCCTGTAGACACAAGAACACTGCTATATATAGCCAACGACAATCCTACTTTTAGCTTCAAACGAGGTGCGTCTTAACTAAGGTTAGTAAGTGCACGTGAGGATGATGGCGGGATGGCTGAAGGCCAACTCCCAACAATATATATATATATATATACACACACATACATACACACACACCGCACCTCCACACGACTAAGTTACAGCAATTTATATGTATTCAACATAGTTCACTGCTGCAGCTCTGTAAAAATAAAACAACATTGCAAAGATTTTGCTGTGTCGGGGCGCCATAAAACTGCCGTTGTTATTAGAATTAAACACCAGCAATTAACCAGAAGCATCACAAAACTCACTACAGGCCTACCTGTTCAAGTCGCCTGATCCAAAGTTGATGTCCTAAGATACGCATGGTATCAAAGACGTCCATAGGCATCTTTAATCTCTATGCTTCATATTCATTAAAGAACCATAATGGGCTTCTTGTAATAATCAAGTTCTTCTCTACTGACGCCATTTTATTTCACTAGTGCGATGTTTACAAGTTTAATAAAACCATTTAAACTAAAAATGCACCCATCATAAACGTTGAAATTTGTCTGTACTGAGCAGTGCATACGGTTTAAGAGAACATAAAGCAGAATAATAAATATGTACCGGCGTAACAGTAGTCAAAATTGCGCCAATATCTCGAATATTGAAACGCTACTGCTAATGAAGTTTCTAAGGATGTGGCTACGTGAAAAAATACAACTAAAATACGAATCTCTATCTTTCTATACGATTAAAGGGTGGGCATCTTATTCTCTCTGGGCATCTTGTAGCACTATCCCCTACTCAATACTCATTCTAATTTATTTACATATAGATATATGGCTGAAATAACGAATATGGAAAATTTCACATATATTTCACATATTTCACCTATTTCACATATATAGATATGGCTGAAAGTATTTGAAACTCTTCGAAATTCATTTATCCATAAAGAAGAGTCTCTTAAATTCACTCATGTATGAACCAAAATCTGTTTAATTCACTGAACACCAGATTGTTGGAAATTACTTAAGGGTTGGACAGATGCTTAGCTCTGTGTTGCTGTACAGGGTGCGGCAAAATAAAGTAATCCCCTGCAGTGTGTTGCAAATTCTGTAGCAACCGCTTAGAATTTTTATATAAAACTTGGTAATGATATTGTCTGTTCACATCTACATATAACTTCCAAATGTTATTTAACAATCTTGAAATATGACAAAGTTATGTTATTTCAAACACGACACCCCCACGATTTTACATGGTTAAAAATAGTTACTTTGTAAAGAAACAAGAAAATAAATGGTACAACTTGAAATATTTTTACAACAAAGCTTTACGAATTGCACTTTCAATTTTACATTAAGTGTTCAAAGTGTCCACCATTGGCCTGCACGCATGCCTTCAGCCGTTTGGTAAAGTTCTTGATGGCCTTGTTGATCGGCGCCTGTGGCATATCGTCCCATATTGACTGCAAAGCGGCTTTCAACTCGGCGATTGTCTTTGGCTTCGGCTGGAGTTTGTGATACCTTTCCAGCATGGCTCCCCACACGTGATAGTCAAGGGGGTTGAGATCTGGGGAATTTGGTGGCCACTGGTCCTTCTCAATGATCTCAGGACAGTTTGCGTGCAGCCACTCCTGCGTGACACGTGCCGTGTGCGCTGGAGCGCCGTTCTGCTGGAAAATGAACCCGACTGGCATTAACTGGTTGCTGTCCTCAATGAGCTGCGGAAGCAGTCGACGAAGGTAATACTGAGCGTTAACTTTCGCTTTCTCGTCGATGAAGTGGAGCCGACCTTTACCCCCAAAGCAGACCCCAGCAGACACCATAATGTGTTTTGCAAACTTTTCCCTCTGGACCAGCAAGCGACTTGGCCTGACATCGACCTTCTTTCCTCTTGACCACACGCGGTTGTTCTGGTTGCTGACAGGTGGGTTGAGGTAGAAGTTTTTCTCATCCGTGAAGAACACGCGTTAGGTATCACGATGACGTTGCTTTTAAGCTGGTGCCCTGTTTTTTGTTTTCATAATAAATGCTACAGTACAACCAATAACGCAACCGTAAAATTTGCACGTTATATAGCGTGGGCTTGTCTCTGTTCAAATAGCATAACTTAGTCAATTGTTGTGATAATAAAATGTAATTTGGCAATTGTACGTAGATATGAATGACCAATGGCCGTGTAAATTTTCTTATAAAAATCCAACTTCGTTCTTGAGATATCAACCAAACACTGCAGGGGATTACTTTATTTTGCCGCACCCTGTACATAACAATATTCAAGAACAATGTGTCTTCATTGAAATTTATTTTTTCTGAAGGTTGTACAGTCACAGTGATTTCTATCGTCGCAGTTGATTTAATGGGCGTGGTCCTTCTTCCGAAAAGCTTAGCACTACTTCAGTTCATTGCAGGTTTTGCAGTACTCGTATCGCCACCTCTCGTTGGTTAGTAGAAATTGCCTGAGAAAAGTTAATGCTTGTGTGAACTATGCAAGGAGTTTATTTATCCACATAATGGGTAGAGATTCTAACATTGTTCCATAGGCCGAAACAATTAGTTATCTTCGAGGAACCCATTTCAAGTCTTTCCAGAGACTAAAACAGTTTCTGACCGAAACAAAAGCTGTTTACTTCGTTTCCATCTGATCACGCAATTTTGTACATGGTAAGGCATTCTTCGGTTCCACGATGAGAACGAGTGCCTGGCCTCTTCTCTAATTCGTTATTGATCATTCCTATCCTACTGGTAGGTCCGGGTGAGTGCCAGTCTCTTCTTCACTCAGAAAAGACTTGAGATGGGTTTCCTCGAAGATGACCAATCGTCTCCGCCGAACCCACTTCCAGAGTCTCCCATTCTCCACCTGATGCAGAGGGTTCTCTGCTAACTATGATTGATTCGTATGCGACTTGTAGGTCTACTATTATCGTTATAATGCTATTTTTTTCATCAGAATGTCAGGCGAATGCGTACTACTTGAGGTCATGCAGCTTTCAGGAGCTTGTTAATTAGAACTTCAGTGGCTGATAGCAAAGAAGCAGCAGAATTATTGTCGCTTTATATTACGACATTAGTGGCAACACATGTTCTGTATGAATAGTAGCTCACTTCTGGATCTTGTTACGAGATTTGTGTCAAATGAGCGTCCGTTGGTAGTCGTTTGATAGACGTTGTTTGTTTGTACGTTATTTTTTGGTGTCCTGTGAACATTGTGACATTATAAGTTAAGCCTACGTGATATCTGCTATTATTCTTCGTGGGCTGTTATGTCAAAGCTGAAAGTTCGACGAAGAACAGAGCTAACTTGTTACTTTTTGCGACAAGACATTGGACCTATTGTTCATTTTCATTTCGGCTTATGTCCTTGTGTTCTGTTCTTTTGTGCAGGTTGGGTGTTCGATGTGACTCGCAATTACAACAAAGCATACGCTATCATTGGTTGCATGGCATTCGTGTCTGGCAGCCTCATGGTTGTCTTGACTGTTGTCACCAGATGCCATGGGAAGTCCGTCGCAAAAGACATCGAATTTCCTCTCTCGGATAATGGTGCCGCAAATCCACCGAAATCCGAAAGCGAATCGTAGCAAGCAATAATCTGTATATTTATTTATATTTACATGTGTGAATATGAATGTATGTAGAATTGTAGATATGCGCGTTCATAGTCCCTCTGGATCTGCGTTGTGAAATGGTTCTAGTATCGAGCCAGGCATTTCAGGGCCGCTTGAGCCATCTACAACAGATCGGTTTCTCTAGATATCAGCGCATACATGGCTTCAGAGATCTCAGAATCTGGATGGATCAGCGAAATATCAACCAATCGTATCAAACACAGTTCAGGAAGTCAACAATCGTCCGTTCAATGTTCGAAAGCTCTTTATCAAACCCTGGATTCGACGCTTCTAAGATGTTATATATATATAGGCCTATTATGTTACGGTACATCTCATCAGATTGCAACGGCAGCTTACAGATAGCAGCTCAACAGAAGGGCTACAGCTCCTGTAGCAAAGTCAATTTCCACACACGTCCATCTTATATATATATATATATATATATATATATATATATATATATATATATATATATATATATATATATATATATATATATATATATATATATATATATATATATATATATATATATATATATATATATATATATATATATATATATATATATATATATATATATATATATATATATATATATATATATATATATATATTAGGGTGGTTCTGACTTTCATGGAAGAAAATTAAAACTGTTTTTTCTTGACTTTCCGCTTTGAGTTGTGTTCCAATGAATATAAAAGAAATTTGTGCAAAGTTATAGAACATTATCTTGTCATTTAGAGGTAGCTCAATAACATTTAAATTTGACATAACGGTATTTTAAAAGAAATTTTTCCATTATCCATCATTTTTAATATTTTCTTTACCTAATGAAACAACAGTGTTTAATTGTTGTTATTATTAAGTGAACAAACTGTTTAAATAGTAGTTCTAAATGATTTCAATTAATTAGTGTGACTTTATGTTATTATGTAATAATAATATATGGCTCACAAATCATTTGCTGAAGTTTATTTTGACTTAAGCATTTCTTTCTTGCATTCTGGAAAGTTGCTTCTGTGATCATGCACTACTTGAAACAGATATTGTTTCTGGTTTTCTTTGTAATTATGGAATTGTACTCTTCAATCAAAGTAACTCCTCTTTCAGCATTGTCATTTACAACTTGTAGATGATGAATAATTTCTGAGGCAACTTTATAATCATCTCTAAGTTCCCATGTTTCAGGATCGCTTCTCAGGAAATCACTAGAGATTCTTAGCCAGTCAAAAGATAGCATGGAGTTCATTGTATGTTCATTGTATGTTCATGACCACAGATTTCTGAACATTTACCTATAGAAAATAGGAGGATCATCTTGCCCTGGTCGCTCGTGTAAAGCTTTCACCATTGCTCGTTTGGACTTGGCTGTCAATGCCAAATAAAAAAATGCCAAAGCCACGAGCTCCGCACTAAGGTACCACAGATGACCTGCAAATTTATTGCTGGCTACTTTGGAGAGAGCAGGATTTTCTTGTTGATAGCTAACCAGAGTTTTCAGTAAGCATAAATCATTCGAGCAACAATTTAGCATCAGCGGCTGCCTGTGCTTCTCCTGTGCCAGAATGTAGCTTGGTAACTCGAACAAGTTGGCTTTCCCCAACATCAGATAAAATGACAGGTAGACGGTCAACCAAATTTTTGCCTGTAAGATCCGGAAGGAATTATCATCCAAGTGCACAACCAGTGTAGATGATGTAGTTGTTTTAAATATATCTTTTAATTTCTTAGCAGTTTCTTCTCGATATTGTTATCGTTCTCTATGTATTGAAGAACGGCTGATTTTCAACTCGTCTACATTGTGGCCTAGACTCTGAGCTGCAGCTGCGGCACGTATGTTGCCTTCCTGTCACTTAGCTCTGTCCTGTCCAAAGCTGCTGCCAGACTTGGTGTCACAATATTTGTTGTTAGTGGCTTTTTAAAGGAGTTTTCTTTTTCACTAAATTTACATTTTGACTGCCACCATCTTTGCATTCTTCAGTTGAATCATCACTACTAGAGTTTTCAAGAATATTTTTTTCATTCATGGCTTCCAAATATTGATCTTCTTTCTGCTTTCTCTCCATGCTTGATCTTTGCCTTTTAGCTGCCCTCATTTCCTTTGAAGTAAGTACCATATCAACGGTTCCCATACAACAACGGCGACCTCTTTCTCTTTGAGCAGACAATCTTCTTAGATTTCGATTATGTTTAAGGCATCCAAGTGAGCAATGTCAAATAAATTATCTAAGGCATCAACAAATTCTGTTTAATTGTTTTTGCTGAGGCTCAGTTTTCCTGTTAACATATTTCTTTAATTTTATCCAATAATAATTACTAATCGTAACTTTAATCGTAAAACTGAAACTCTATCTTTTGGATGCACAGTAATTAGGCTATGTTAGACAAGCTCTGACAACTTCAACCTCGTTGAGCTACCTCTAAATATTCCTCAAATCAGCTCATATTTGGCCAGAATTATTTTAGTATGTACTAGAACAAGATAAAAAGCGGAAATAATCACATTTGAAATTTTCAGATTTCAGAACCACCCTAATATATATATATATATATATATATATATATATATATATATATATATATATATATATATATATATATATATATATATATATATATATATATATATATGAAGCGGCCGTTGTTGGCTACTTCGTTGATAGATAACACTCATTGATTTAATATTTACTTTATTGTTAACTTGCAATTAACTACGTTGACTACAATAGTTAATATTCGATTCACCTACACGCACTCTCAATTCACTCACTACACACTGTTGTTGTTCCTACCACCGTCGTTCGTTTCTCGTTCTTTCCTTCTCTCTCTCGTTTCCCAAAACATGCCTCTTAATACATAAGTGACTTGTGCTGATGATGATGATAGCTGAGCCTTCCTACCTACAGCTCGCATGCAACAGATACATTATGTGCACGACCGAATGAATGGATGACTGTATGTATGACCACTATATGACCATCCTTATAAAAAACACGAGCCAGGGGTTTTGCCCATTAAACCCCTCAACAAAATAACAAATAACCAACAGTGAAGAATACTAACACATAAGTCCAATTCAAAAAATCTAGTCAAATAGTCTATCAGTCCATAACTCTATCAGACCCCGTGCGGTGAATCGAACGCAGTGACAATAACAATCGAAATAGCAATCAAATAGTAAGCACGACATGAGAAACTAACGTAATATAACACAATACTCATAACTACCACTATATGACCATTAATGATCACAACACAATAACCATATAAAGTACCGAAATATAACCATGTAACCATAAAAATCGTCATCCCAATACGAACAAGTAGAACATGATAATACAAGCGTCAGCAAGATAAGCAACTAAAACTAAACGATAGCAATCTCTCGACGAATAGTTCAATCAACAAGCAGAAATTTAAGGTAACAACAACACTGATTATGGTTGCAACTCAAGCGGAACATTGAATTCCAAACTAGAGATATACAGTTGAACAGAATAACGTTTGTTAGGGCCAATAATAGTGTCCAGTTTTCGAGCCAAACAGTAAGAAATAGATAAGGACTGTGGCAACAACACTCGAATCTGAGAAGGTTTATGTAAAGCTGTAATATTCCACTGAAAACGTAACTGACGACCAGAACAATGACGAGAAAGACTAATGTTAGAAATAGCATTCAAAGCGACAACATCATAATCTCCTAATGCATAACGCAACTTATACCAAGGGATAACAACTTTAGCTTCTGTGTTAAAAATATGCATGGTTAAACACACAGGCTGAACAACCGACGACTTGCAACAACGGCGATAAACCTTCCGAAAAATCAGAACCAAAACCATAACCACAAGGAACGTGATAACAGTAATCTGAAACCATGGAAATTCCGCATATTCAAATAAAATCATTGGCCGGGATGTCGGAATCCCAGTTGACTGCGAAAAAATCCAAACTGGTGGAACTGAATTAGTTTGAACAGGGCGTGACAAAGTCAACACAATAATAGACAATTGATGCACACGAACCACCAAATAAATCGTTACTACAGCAAGGAGAACAATTATAAATGAACCCACAGGCACAAGAAAAGATATGGATGCAGAGTAAAAGGACGAATCCAAATTAGTCAAATGTCCCAACTGTTCTCGAAAAATATCATCCTTGGACTTGAATATCGCCTGACCTTCCTTAACAGAATTCATTGCAGTGGCAAAATCCTCAGCTAACTGTTCCTCAGCTACCAGAGAAGCATTTGAATGAGTAATGAAAACAGGCAACTGCATCGTAATCTGTTCAGCAACAGTAGTGTCCGCCTTAAGCAGAGCCCAATCCTCCTGAACAAAAAACTCTTGAATAATCGCCAAATTAAACGTATGCACAACTGAATCACTAGCATTAAGTAGGTCACTCGCTGAACACGAAGCAGGAAAAACGTAGTGTTCGTTTACCATAGAACATTCATTCGGAATAGAAACATGACAAGAACTGCATGCAGTAACCTTTTTCGACCGTCCTGGAGGACAAATCAGCATCAAATCAGACAACCCATTTTCAATTGCCATAGTATTCTCAGTTAAATACACAAACGATGACGGCTTACGGCTAAGAAGAAGAAATACACAATTCTTGCGTATAGCAACAGGGTCATTCACATACAAAGCAAATATACATCCTTGGACTTGAATATTGACCAACCCCAAGCGCCTTTGGTCAGCCATCTCTGGCCTCCTGGGCCGTTCATCGCGTACGTCTCCGTGTCCTTCCTTCTCAGCGGACGACTTCTTATCCATGTACGCGTCAAAACTGGATGGCCTCCGGAAATCTACAGCTGGAGCGCCATCGCCTTCCTTCACGTCTACAGACGCTGTTTTCAAGGAGTTTCAACCAATCCTTGAATCAGACTTACGTCGCCTGCTCGCTTCCTCTAACCTAAAATCATGTGAATTGGACCCTCTTCCCCCGTTTGTAATTGTAGACGTATTAGATGCCATCGTCCCCTTTCTGCTCTATCTGTTTAATAGATCTCTTTCTGAAGGCTCTCTTCCTTTCTCTCAGAAGCGTGCTATTGTCTTTCCTTCTCTCAAGAAACCCAATCTGGACCCTAGTTTATGCCATAACTACCGTCCTATATCTAATCTCTCCTTTCTTTCAAAGACTCTAGAGCGCTTGATCTCTTTGCAGCTTTTACCTTATCTTGAGCAATCGGATCTTCTCCCTTCCAGGCAATCGGGTTTTAGAGCTCACCACTCTACTGAAACCGCTCTTCTGTCTCTCCTTTCTGATATCTACTCTGCTATTGACAAGTCTCACGTTTCTCTTCTAGCCCTCTTCGATGCCTCTTCAGCTTTTGACATGGTTGATCACGACATTCTCTTAAGCCGTCTTGAAATATCCTTTGGCATTAGTGGCTCTCAACTTCGTTGGTTCCGGTCGTACCTGACCGACCGTTCACAGATGGTCATTCTCGGTGACTCTCGCTCCTCCTGGGTACCTGTCAAATTCGGGGTTCCTCAAGGTTCCGTGCTGGGTCCCCTTCTCTATATATTGTTTACCGCTGACATTCCTCGTCTCTTTGCCAAACACTCTGCTGTGGGGCACCTATATGCTGATGATGTCCAGGCCCTGGTTCATGGTCCTCCTGCTCACCAACTTGCCCTTTGTCAATCTATTGAGTCACTTTCCTCCGATCTCCACTGCTGGATGTCCTCAAATCGCCTCTCTCTTAATTCTGTAAAAACTCAGCTGATCTGGTTTGGCACTCGCCAGCAGCTCCTCAAGCTTGATTATGCAACTCACGCCAAGCGGTTTCCGCTCTTCTCTTTCTCGACAAGTGTTCGGGACTTGGGTGTCATTCTTGACAGTACTCTTTCATTTGCCGACCACATCTCAAGCCTCTCTCGGTCTAGTTTTTATCATCTAAGGCGTCTTCGTGCTGTCCGGCGTTCTGTTCCTTCCTCCACTTTCACCTCCATGGTTCATGCCTTTATCTGCTCACACATTGACTACTGTAATGCATTACTCATTGGTCTCCCAAAATCCCGTCTGTCTCCACTTCAATCGGTCTTAAACGCAGCTGCTCGTCTGATTGCCCGCCTTCCACGCTACTCTCATATCTCGACTTTTATGTCTGAGCAATTGCATTGGCTTCCGCTCACCGCGCGTATCCAGTTTAAAATTCTTTTTCTTACCTCTCGAGCGTTCCAGGGCAAAGCTCCTCGTTACCTTTGTGACCTTATCTGTCGACCTCTGTCGGTTGCCTCTGGTCGTCCTCTCCGCTCTTTTGACCGACATGACCTCTTGGTCCCTCGGACCCGGACTTCTGTGGCTCAACACCGTGCCTAAGCATCTGCTGGCCCGTCCCTTTGGAATGATCTTCCTCCTATGACTCGTTCTCAGATTCTAACTGGGGGAATTTCTGCTACTTCTCGATGTCTTAAGACTTTTCTTTTCTCACGAAGCTCTGCGCACTGGGAGCGCCTCTGATTAGGTTGTACTGCGAGAGGCGCTTTACAAATGCATAAATACAATACAATACAATACACACTTCTGAATCAGTCCGCAACTGAATATCATGCTTTGAAACAATGCGAAAAGCATCCCCGTCCTGCGACAATGGCAAAGAATCCCAAACCGCAAATGTGTTACTGACTGGAGCAACTGCAAAATAACTCGGTAAGCGATCAATCAAAGTAGCATGTGGATTATCAGCACTTATGGATTTGGCAACAACAGTGACCTTGTATAATTCCATGGAAAAGTTGACAGTAGTTAGAGGAATTTTTAAGGTAATGTAAAGAATATTACGTTGTAGAGTGGCAATGTGAGTATTAACCCGGTAAAAATATGCGGGATCTCTAACCAAAATCCGGACAGGCAGTCGCATAGACTTCAAATGCTTATGAAGCTTGACAAGAACACGTCGAATATCTCCTTGATGCAAGATAGTAGCCTCTAACCTGCCAGCAATAAGTGACTCAACAGACAACAACAAACTCTGCAAGTTGGCTTCCAGACATGTAAAATTATACAAAGTTTCACTCATGTAAAAAGCTAGTTGTAATGACAACTTAAAATCCACCCTCATCGCTTTACCAATATCAGACAAAATCTTATCATGACCCGTGACCTGGGACTTAATAGCATCCAATCTTTGATTCGTGATACTAGTAGCACTAGCCATGTTACTTACGTCAGCCGCAAACTGACCCAACGTACGTTGTTGACCCTCAAGAACCAGCTTAATACGATCTTGCATAGCTTGGATGTCTGAGTCCCGAGCAACCCCGAATAAAGAGTGTGCAACGTCCCCAATGAAATCCACAAATCCCCGTTTACGAACACGCGACTGACGACGTTCAACGCGTTCACTTTTAAAAGTAATTCGGATACGATCAATCAATTTATTAATTTTCACCTCTGCCCTCCTATGTAAGTCATGTATGGCTGTAAACGCAGTCAGGTAATCAGAACAATTGCTGTGTGTAGGTGTATTTCTGAAATGACAATACGGATTATCTCCCAATGGTGGCAATAACTTAACCCTAGGCAAAGCAATATCAAAGGTGTGAACCCAAACATCGGTACCGACTTCCAACACACCCAAAGAATGGAAATAAACACCATACGCTCCACGATTGAGAATGGGTGCAGGTGTAGCATGGATCACCAGGAACGAATGCAGAGCCAGAAATACCAATGTCCCGAAGATCCAATCTAGAGGAAAGAAAAAAAATATAAAAAAAATATAAAAAAAAATAAAGCAAACGATGACTCTACAAACCGCAGATATGTAGGGATACCCGCAAGCATACAAAGCAAAACAGCCGCCCCACGCAACGCAGAGCACGGCTTATCACAGCACACAGCGATAACAATATCAGCGCGCAGCTATACGGCATGGTTTTCCCCATTCACCTGCACAACCACTGGCCGTACAACGACACACCCCAGCATAACCACAGCATACACCCTCACATAACCACGTAATATGAGATGAACCCCAGGCCTATGCCAATTACGACAACTCCGCCAAAACCCATTATATCCCATACATTAAGCGTAGGCCTGTACGTACGTAGAACAGCATCTGTAACAACGGTGCATAAAACAACTACCATAGTAGGACCAAGAATAATATATATACAAGAATAATATCAACCAAGAAATCAAATCTCCACGGAAATAACCTCAAAGCAGTCCAACTCGTCAGTAACCCTGTCAAACAAAAAGCTGTCTGGATGGTGAATAAAGTGTCATTTCTCGACAGTATTCCACGACTTTAAATGTCGATTTTAGCGCTGAATGTATCAGTGTAATACATATGTAAATAATTGTTGGCCAACAAGAAATCCCAAGATGAATATATAATAAGCGCTGTATAGTAATTGCTCTAGTGACGCACAGCATACTCACTGACATCATTGTACAGCGGCTTTAACATAAGCACAAGAGGCAACTATCTCCTTTAAAACATATAAAATGCAACATTTCTCAGGAGCCAATAGTAATCAATCACGACAAGTGACCCTGTGACATTAGGCTTCAGGGTCAACATAACCTGTAATAATAAAAAACTACCATTCAGCAACTCGTCTAATCACCTAGTGGACCAATGGTAAACCGCTGAGGAGTAGGCCTTTTCCTAACTTTCCCCGTCATGGTTCGTTTAATGTGATATTCTCTCTTCAAGCAATCACTGACATCCTCTTCAGCTGTCCATTCAGGCTTGAGAGACCTATTCTTAAAAATCACTCTATAGAATCTTTTTTTATTAATGAATTTCATTCCACTAATTTGCTCCGCTTCAATCCATGGAGAATGCGCAGTCACAACATCAGATACTGTTGCTGGGTCGACAACTGCGTCAGTACCCTGTGAAGGTTGGACCTGTGAAGTAGGCGTAACCTGTAAATCTTGTTCATAATCCCTTCTATCAACATAACGCCTCAATCTATCAACATTGACTGGGTGACGTAACAGTTTGTTAGTCAAGGCGTGCCGTAGTAAGTAAGTAAATGGAGCAACCTGAGACGTAATGTAATAAGGTCCAACGAATTTCTTATACAGCTTTGGCTTCTTGCCAACTGGCGTAACAGGATTAAAAACCCAAACTTGATCCCCAACTGCGTAATCTGAAGAACTGGTCCTAAGATCGTAATTCTTCTTATTGCGAGCTTGCAAAACTACAGTCTCATCCACAGCTTGCTGTCTAGCCATTTCCAGTGCATTAGCAATTCTCCTGACATACTCATGAGTAGTCTCTGGTTGATCAGACAAACCCATCTGTTGATCCACTGGGAATTTAAAATCTCTGCCAAACAACAAGAACGCAGGACTGTGTCCTAAATTTGCACTCGTTGTTGCGCGAATAGAATACAGAATGGCAGGAATAAAAATAGGCCAGTCAGTCTCATCTTTACAGTGGAGTCTCAACATTTTCCAAATAGATCGATTCACAACTTCGCAAGCGCCATTACATCTAGGATTATAAGAAGCTGTGTGAATCCTTTTAACACCAAATAATGATGATAATTCGGTCACAATTTTACTCAAAAAATTAGCTCCTCGGTCAGACAACAAGGTTTCAGGTGGACCATATCTAGTAAAGATTTCTCTATACAGGGCCTCAGCAATAGTCTGAGCCGTCTGATCTTTCAGCATAACCATCTCCGGGAATCTTGTAAGGGATTCGACACAAAGAAGAAGGTAACGGTAACCTTCCTTACTCCTAGGCAGCTGAAGTATATCCATATGCCATCTACCAAAAATTTGTTTAATTGGCAATGACATCATCGGTGGTTTGTTCAACGGGAGAGGATATTTACACTGTTGGCACAAACCACACGACATGATATGATTCTGCAGATCCTTGTGCATGCCTTTCCAAAAATAACGACGTCGAACTGACAAATAACATCGGTGGAACCCTGGATGACTGCACTCTTCGTGATAACCATTTAAAATACCTTGTCTCATACTCAATGGTACAACAAGCTGATTTATATAGCTCCGTTGAGGACCCCGAGAACGAGGCTGATAGTAATGCCAAAGAACTCCCTCGTTTACAGCATATTCTGAACTCTCAATAACCAACTTCCTCGCCTCCCTATCATCCAGAGGTAATTCACCTAATTCCAAATAACGAATGATAGGAAGACACTCTAAACATCTATTTTGTTGCTTCGCAGTCTCTTGGAGAAATGCCTCGCCTTGAGGTTCCTCCGGTGCACCTAAATCACTGTCTGTGATTAAATTCAAATCCATCTGAATAATGTCAGTGTCAATAGGAGCCAATAAACTTTCAAGTTCCTCATCAGCATCCACGTGCATAGGATAAGATATGCGACTAAGTGCATCCGCATTCACATTACATTTACCCTTCTTGTACTTAACATCAAAATTGTACTGCTGTAACTGTAACGCCCACCGAAGTAAACGACCAGTTTGACTCGTTTTCAAGGACTGTAAATACTTCAAACTGATATGATCAGTATAAACGGTAAATGTAGCATTGGCAAGATAACAGTGAAATTGCTTGATAGCACAAATCACAGCTAACATTTCCAGTTCAGTGACAGTATAGTTTCTCTCACAAGTAGTCAAAGATCGGCCCCCAAAGGCAATTGGATGCTCCCTACCTGTAACATCCTCCTGAGCTAACACAAAACCCACAGCTTGAGAACTTGAATCACAATTAATGATAAAAGGCCTAGACATGTCAGGATAAATTAAAACCGGAGCAGTCGACAAAGCCTGCTTCAATTTAATAAAAGCTTCCTCACAGGTCTCATCCCACTCAAACTTCATGTCTTTACGAAGCAATCGATTTAATGGACTTGCAATGATAGAGAATCGAGTTATAAATTTGCGATAGTAAGATGCAAGACCTAGGAATGACCGGACCTCTTTAGGAGACGTCGGCCTTGGATAATCACGAATGACCTTGGTTTTCGATTCATCAACGGCTACCCCATCCGCTGAGAGCACATGCCCGAGATACAAGATTTTATCCAGACCAAAGGAACATTTTTCCGGATTAAGTTTCAAGTTAGCTTCATTTAGGCGATCAAAAACCTCCTTTAAATGCACCAGATGTAGGTCAAAGGTAGTACTATAGACTAATATATCATCCATGTAAACAATTAATGATTTAAAATGCAAATTCTGGAAAACTCTGGACATGAGCAGCTGAAAGAAACTCGGCAAATTTTTCAATCCAAATGGAGCAGTGGTCCATTGAAACTGACCTTGATGTGTCACAAAACTAGATTTTTCCTTAGTGTCAGGATGTAATGGAATTTGATGGAACCCACTCCTTAAATCAAGTAAACTGAAATACCTAGGCTTGACCTCTCCCATGGCATCAAAGACATCTGTCAATTGTGGCAGAGGAAAACTGATGGATTCAGTTACAGAATTGAGCTTTCGGTAATCAACACAAAATCTAAATTGACCCGATCGTTTCCTTACTAACACAACGGGAGAACACCAGACACTTGTACTCGGCTCAATGAGACCAGCCGATAACATTTTCTCTGTTTGCCTAGCAATTTCCGCCTTAGCAGAAACAGGATGACGGTAAGCTTTCTGGTGAATGGGTGGAGCAGACCCAGTGTGAATAGAATGCTGTGTCAAATGAGTCCTGCCCAGATCATCCAATGATGATGAAAACGTACCTAAATTGACTTGTAAGAACTCTTTCAACCTAACATTCTCATCTGCTGACAAATTATCAGAGTAAAAATTGACTTTAAGGTCGTCCAAAGACCTGGATCGCAAATCGCTAGTGCCATGTAATCTATTCAGCGGATCAGCAATCGGCTTATCTGATGCGGTTCCAGTGCTGCCAGAAACATTATACGTACGGACAAAGAAATCATCAGTATCGTAATTACTTTCCGATGGTCTGCCAGACAAACCATCCGCATAATGACTTTTACGGGCAGACAGATTATCCAAGGAAACGTAATCATGCGTGGAGGATGATTTGAGGACTCCAAGTGCAGAGGATGGCGTATGATTGCAATGTGTGGGTGGTGGTGGTGATGCCGATGGTGGTGGTTTATCATCAGCAAACATTGCTAATATCTCTGGAAAAATAGGCTCAACACATGCCAATGGTTTATGTCTGGCCAACCAAATGACTTGATTGGTAGGGTTCAAAACCTTGCAAACAGCTGTTTTCTTAGAAGAATCAATGGCACTTCGTGCACAAATAAATTTACATTTCGCCTCCCGTGCAAATGGTTCAATAATGGACATATCAGCTGAATACTTTGAAGGCAATAAAACTGGGACCAATGTCTCAGACATTGGCTTCAAGACAGTTGCATGCAGAGTACACACAGAGAAAGAATGCACAGTAGCAGTTGACAACCGAGTAGCAGCCAAATCATCAAAAAAAGTGACAACCTTTGCATCAAAATCAATTCTTGCCTTACTGTCAGTCAAGAAGTCTAACCCAAGAATCAGACTATATCCCATCTGTGGCAAAATCAAGAATTCATAAGGAATACTCAAACCGGAAAGTTTAACAGTAATGTCTGCACGACCTTGTACTCGAACAGGATGACCATCAGCCAAAAATACATTTTTGGTGTCATCATCTCTCAATGGTTGAACAGGAAGTTTCAATTTATGCAAAAATTCAGCACTGATGCACGAGACACTGGCGCCTGAGTCAAGCAAACATTGAGCAGTGCGGTTCCTAACTTGTACAGTAATTGTGTTTCTATACATCGCAATTTTGTCAGTCTGTGCATAAATTCTGTTCTTAGCCCCAACCGTCATTTGTGGACGGCGGGAAGCGAATTCCTATGTTTGGCTAAAGCGACCAGAGGGCGCTCTGGTGGACCTGCAAACAGACTGTAAGTGGCCCCTTTTTCCGCATCTGAAACAAGTGACACCCTTGGCGCGACAGAAGTTATTAGGAGCATGATTACCTCCGCAATTACTGCAAGATGACTTGGAAGCTGAACGCCAGGAGGTCTGTCGGTAAGGAGGTTGAGAGCAATTCCACGATCGACCTTGCGAGTACCTCGGAGTGTCCCCAAGATACCTCGGCGAATCAGACTGTTGTGGCGGTTGATAGTTACCAGGGCGTGGGTGATAGTCTCTTGCCGATGTCGTGTAGGCTTCCAGACGTGTTGTCTCCAACGATGGATCAGGTAGCAAATCAAAGGTGACATGACGCGGCGAAGGTGACAATGTTCTGTGGCCAGTAGAACTTACCGCAGCTACATTGGTCAGATGAAGCTGTTTCAATTCCTCACGGATAGCAGCTAGTTCAGAGACCGTTTGACGAATGTGTTGACCCGCATCAGAATGATCGTCCAGGGACAACTCCGTCAATCGACCCCATTTCTGCAGATCCTCTATGGTGGTTATATCATGGTGAATGACATGTTGTCGAATGTTAGAGCGTAGGCCGTTCAACGCCACGAGAAATGTTTGGTCAGCTCCAACTCCAAGTTTTTGGGCAGCCTTTTGGACAACAGTTAAAAAGTCACCGACAGTCTGGTGTGGCAATTGTCGAATCTGCCACAGGTCCGCAGATCGTTTCCAGGCATCCGAAGGATGTGGACCGTATCGCAGAATCAAGGCATCACGCAATGCAGTGAAACTGTCCCGAGTGGCCTGTGATTGAGTGTTGAACCACAGCGCTGCACCATCCTTAAGGAGGAGAGGTAACGCGGCCAATTTATGACCTCCGGACATAGCTCTAAAGGTAGCCCAAAGGTCATAGTTATTCAGGAACTCGAGAACATCTTCCTGCGGTTTGCCCGTGAATGGTGCAGGAACCAAGGTATTGCCAGCCATTTCAGAATCAGATGAATCAGCGTCAGAGGAATGAGAGGAATCAGCGTCAGAATCGTCAAGGACAGCGTAGACTGGCTGACTAACAGCGTTTGCTGGTTGTCCAAAATGAAACGGTGCCGCAGAGAAAAAATTGTCTGCCGGTGGTGTCAAAATTGTTGGCGATGGAGGCGTAGAGGTTAGAACGTCAGCAGCTGGAGCCAAGTAAGTAGATGAAGAATCAGTTGAAATGTTCGAAGACTGCGGCAGCAAGGATATGTGTGACTCCGGAGGAGAGAAGTCCAACGACGATGGTAATAGCTTACCCGATCGAAGATTGTATCTGCCAGATGTTGGATTGATGGGTACACTCATCGATATACCAGCGCTGAGCGGTCACAGAACTGCTGAAACGGAACTGCTCGATCGGATGTAGACGAGAGGTCGGATCGTTCTGAAGCGGTTCTCCACCACCTGAAGCGGCCGTTGTTGGCTACTTCGTTGATAGATAGCACTCATTGATTTAATATTTACTTTATTGTTAACTTGCAATTAACTACGTTGACTACAATAGTTAATATTCGATTCACCTACACGCACTCTCAATTCACTCACTACACACTGTTGTTGTTCCTACCACCGTCGTTCGTTTCTCGTTCTTTCCTTCTCTCTCTCTCTCGTTTCCCAAAACATGCCTCTTAATACATAAGTGACTTGTGCTGATGATGATGATAGCTGAGCCTTCCTACCTACAGCTCGCATGCAACAGATACATTATGTGCACGACCGAATGAATGGATGACTGTATGTATGACCACTATATATATATATATATATATATATATATATATATATATATATATATATATATATATATATATATATATATATATATATATATATATATATATATATATATATATATATATATATATATATATATTGTATTCATGGATGATTACAGTTGATGTTAGATTAAGTGTTATTAGATGCTAGCTGTTATGGAAGAATCTAGTCTTTAAACTTAATTAATCGACCAGCATCTGTGACCGGCATCTTTGGCCATAAAATATTATAATAGGTTTCAGGATAAAACTGTTATTCGAGACTATGGGAACTGAGTGAGATGCGACGATTTGAT
Organism: Allolobophora icterica; assembly: GCA_963556255.1. NCBI lineage: Eukaryota > Metazoa > Annelida > Clitellata > Crassiclitellata > Lumbricidae > Allolobophora > Allolobophora icterica. The sequence goes on from OY744606.1 coordinate 13,991,276, forward strand.
TGGTTGATTAAACCTCAACGGTATGTCAGAAAAGTCGTCTGTGGCGCCTGCGCAGTTGAACCTTACGAGACAAGAATTCAGTGGAGTGCTGGACGTTGAAAGTGATGGTGATCTTTCTTGAACGATTCGAGCGACTCACTCCTCATTCTATTGTGTCAATTTTACTCGGTTCAAAGCCCAGATCGATTAAATGAGTAAAATTATTCGATAAAAAGATCAGATAAAATCGAGTAAGGTGACAGTACTGAACCTGTTCCATCGATTAGCAAGTTATTAGAGTCGTTAATTACGAACTTAGACATCAAACGAAAATGTTGCGATGTCGCTGGCTTACCTGAAGCGCAGTAAAAGATATCGAACGTTAAGCTCTATAAATGCGCGGTAAGCTAAGGAAAAAGCGGGCTTGTTTTCTATAGTCGGACTCTGAATGAACGATTAAACTCTGCAGGTGAGAAGCACCGTTCGTTTAATCGGCAAAAGAATTACTTCAAAGAACAAGTGAAGAATTCAAACATGAAAAGTCATGGCTCCGTGAGTCCGTGTGTATATTAATGTAATTAGCAACGTGAGTTTAAAGTCATTATGGGTTCAGACTAGGGTTGCCACCTCCTAAGGATACGAATCCGGGATATTCAAGAAATTTTTTTAACATTTGCAGTTGCACTGATAGAACAAAATCTAAGTATAGTTTAAAAGCATTTTGTTTTAGACATTAGGTAAACACAAGAAACAGCTATCAACTAATTATTTTAATTGGTCATTCACTTTAGTCCACTCTGCTTCCAACTCGTTTTTCTTGGCCAACCAATCCTTAAAATCGTCTTCTTTGAGCCACTCATCGTTGAATGAACAGTAATACTTCTTTTTCTTCCTAACTACACATTTTTCTGGATTAGACTCAGACTCAGAGTCAGAATTTGAATTCGCCATTGCGACGCTATTTTGCTTATAACGATAACAACGGGCTAACCGTTCACGGCGAACTTCACGCGCACACTGCACGCGCAGTCATAAACAATTGAAAAGTGTCCGCAGAAAGTTAGAAAAATATATAGATATATAAATTGAATTTGAAAAGTGTCCGCTGAAAGTTAAAAAATACAATCTCGATCAGACATTCAGACTCTGAGTCTCTGACTCGATGTCGAGCAGTGACGCTTTGTGCAGTTTTCCTATGGAATAGGACTTTTCAGCATTCCGGGATATTTCAAAGTTTTCCAAATTAATTCCTGGAGACGGGAGATCATATCGAAATACGGGAGACTCCCGCCCAATCCGGGAGAGGTGGCAACCCTAGTTCAGACCCATAATGACTTTATAAATGTAAGTAGCTACGTCACTTGGTCTTTGAAGTTTCGCAGTGGATTCTGTTGTTCAGGTCTGCCTGAATTGCGTGCAGTACTGTACAGGCTGGCTGTTCGTGTAGCTGAGTGAGGCCTGTGAGGCGCATGATAATCCAGTTGTTTGAAATACGGAAGAATGTGACTGGCTGAGGGCTGGGCCAAGAAAGTATATATAGAGTGCGGTGTGAAAACTTTAAAAAAAACCGGACGGAAGAACATAGGGGTGTAGCGACTTATCTAGGTCCCTTATTAGGATATTATAACCTAGGGATACCCAGTTACATTGGTTATTCTTAGCTCAGAGCCCCATTTAATATTCATGAATTCATTCTACTTATGTAGAGTACAGTAGGAAAAGACTGCAGTTCGTAACATTTAAATTATATATAATAATGTCAAATATTGAATGAATGTCAGTTCACACAAATGAAATACCAAACAGTGAAGTTCTATTAATAGAGTCTATTCTATCTTACATAAATCAGCACACTAATTATTGATTATTAAATTATGATGAGATGTTAATTACCCTTCCCGCTTCGAGGATGCATCTTTTCTGTTGATGAGATGTTCGGCTCAAGAGAGTTCGATTTTACTCTTCTATTGGAGTTGACTCGATGAGACGTTGCCAGTGATCTTCCGATGAATGTCGTTGTGTGCTAGTACCCGGAGTCATTCGCTAAGGAGTTTCCGACTGACTTGATGAGTTAGCGACTGACTTAGCGACTCAGTCGACTAAGTCGCTTCTTTATTGACTGACTAAGTCGCTTAGACTTAGCGACTGACTTAGCGATTTGCTATCGACTTCTCTGGTAATGAGGTATGTATATTGGACATACCTGATTACCTAACAGTATAATCCATTTTACCACATACTATACTCACCGTGCCATCATTTCCGTGGGCATCAGATGGAACCCATATGAACTCTATACGGGTCCTATATGGGAATATGGATTCTACATGGGCTCCGCTCCATATGGGCATGCTGAATGGGGACAGACCGATGACTGTGAAAATTGAAGGTAGTGTGAATTTGTGACGTATTTGAGTGTTTATTGTTTATAAAAGGAATAAAGCCATGGACGTTCACAGCAATTTTTCAATGCGAGGGATGGGTAAAAATTGTCCAGGGACAAAATATGTTTGTAGGGGTAGCAAAATGACGTTTTTGCATGGAATAACTATTCATAAACATAGAACACGTGAAAACTTCAAAAATAAATGATGGTCAAGGACTTACCTAAATAATTAAGTTTTTATCTTTGAAAATCGTGTTGGGACTGTTGAAGTAATCAAAAAAATCAAAAGATTTTATAACTGTAAAATATTTGCAAAATCAAGGGGCCAAAAGCCCCTTGATTTTGCAAATATTTTTGTGTTTTCCAAATATTCTTGTGTTTCCTCCAGACGTCCATGAATGAAGCATAGGCCCTACCACTAAGTCAAAGGGAGTTATATTTCTGTTTTGAAAATAATTACAGTCTCAGTTTTAATTCAGTTTTGTGTTTGTAATCTATATTTCAGTTCAAGTTTCAGTTCCAAAATAATTTCAGTTTAATTACAGTTTCAGTTCTGAAATAATATCCGTTTTCGTTTCAGTTACTGAAAAATGTCAGTTTCAGTTTCTACATAGACATATTTGCGTTGATAGCCAACAACATGGACGTACACTAATATTATTGTTTATGTGTGATCAGCTGCTAACTAGTAGAAGCACGTGTTGTCCTGTCATTGTTTATTTGGAAACCGCGATTAAAACAACAAGTAAAATATTAAGTGAGTCAAGTCGCTAGCAGTCGATAGCTTAGCGACTGGTTTCGACTTGAGGGCTTAGCGGCGGCGGCAGCGGATGGCGGCGGGCGCCGGGGACTATTGTGTGCATGAGTCAACAATCTGTCGTTTTCTGTAGAACCTCCCTCAAAGTTCATCAAATCTCGCTCAAAGTTCATCAAAAACCAATAAATTTGAAAAACACTTGTACTTCTCGTCAAATCGAATCAGTCTATGCAGTGTTCACAACGATGAACCGCTACTGACTTCGAATGTATCTGACCTGTTCTACGCCCTCTTCACGCTTGAGCGGCTAATCGATTCGCACCGTTCGATTACATTTTCATCGATACGCAATCGCCGCACCTCGAATAACGCTCGAATAGTGCCCGCTATCCAATTCAACGAACTGAATCGGTTTCTTCAGCGTTTTCTCCTCCTAGTACGCCCAATTTAGGAGTCTATCGCCACAGTCTTACCCCCATCGACCATTCCTAACTAGATCGGCATCACGATTCTTCCTTCTTCGGTTGATAAGCTCTCATGGCGCAGCTACAGACGACCACTGCAACTGACCGGTAAATTTCAAGTCGACCAATCACGTCTTGCCAACTTGAAGGTAAAGTCTTTAACCTTAATTTTATCAACGTTCCATTTTTGGAACATAAATTGTAGTACTTTGAGAATATGTATAACCTTGGTAAAGTTATTATCTTTGGACTGCAAATGAAAGAACTAGGAACGGAGAATATAAAATAGGCCTATATAAGAGGTCGTTGTATAAAACAACGTCTATTTTCAGATAAGAAAATATTCGCAAGGGAAGAAAGAGGTGCTTTTGAGTACACTTGTGATGGCAGAAGTTGTGTTGTTAGGTGGTCAGACAACAATGTAGTTACATGTCCCAGTAACTTTGATACAATAAATCCTTTGGAATAAGTGCTCAGCAGCTGGGATTGCAAAGACAAAGAATTAGTATCTGGGCCACTCATGATAAACAACTATAAGCTTACAGCAGTACGGGAGGGGTTGATCTAATGGATCGGCTTCTGTCAGCGCATCGACCAAGAATCAAGCGAAACAAGTGGTAGTGGAACTTTTTTAGCAATGCCATCAACATGGTGGTAGTTGCTGCATAGCGACTGTATACACTATCGTGTCTTGAAAGCTCAACAGCTATGACCTATTTGGAAGGGTTGGTCAAGAGCTCATGGCGTTGTCGTTTAGGGAAACAGCATTACATTCGTCTTGAAAGTCAGGGTCGTTGCATTTTATGCAGAAAAAACACTACCAAATAATGTGCCAAATGTCTCAAGAACTGCGAACTGTTTTGAATGTGCGCATACCTTAAAGTAAATTGGTTTTCAATAGCTTTTGTGTCGTTTAGTCATGTTCCGCTGCCATTGTAAGAAATGCTAGTGGGAATGACCCAACGTTCCATATTTGGAACACCCTAAAAATTACCCTAAACTTGAAATATGAATAAAAGCTTCTCATTTATGTTTAAATACCATTAACATACAGCACATATTTAAGTGGCATCTGAAAATTCCACCTAAAAAGCATAGTGGTAAAATAAAGGTTAATTAAACCTCCAAACTGCCCCCTAAATCTATGTTAACTTGTATATTTACAGTGCTGGTCATATGTGCTGGTTGCACATATCAACTGATAATAACGACCCCCTTCAAATCAGACACACATTACACTCAACACACATCATACTTAGCAATTATAGAAGTGCATGTTGTGTGCAAAAGGGACATATTACAACTGGCCTTTTCTTATTCCGTTTATTAACTTCTTTTATTAACTTCTTAGGGTCCGCAAAGGTTCATCAGTCACTCTGGTTCAGAGTAAAGCAGGGAGGCGACCTGACCGACGTCTCTTTGAGCGTAGACTCGGATCCGACCTGGGCTGATGAACCAAAGTCCTCCATGCCCACCTTCACGTGGTGCGGACCGTTAATACCCTTCCATGGGAAGGGGAACGAACGGGCACGGCAGGCAAAACCAGGGGAAGGCAATGGCAAACCACCCCTGTTATCATGCCAAGAAAATCGTCATGAGACACAGCGACCTGACTTCGAATAGGAAGCAATGGAGAATGTGTGTCATGGCGATCGCTAGAGCTCCAGGAGTTGACAGCACAAGGTGATTAACTTCTTATGTTATTCCGTGGAGCTGAAGTTTGCTGGTGATGGTTTTGCTGACGTGGACGCGATAGTCGTACCATAGAGAGTCGTACCACGACAGGAGACCCTGGCCAAGAGAAACAAGAGTGAGGCAACTGAAGAAATCTAGGCGGTTATTATCTAGGCAGGAAGCTCAAAGTGTAAAAAAAGTAACTTTAGAAGATCAGAAGGACGCGGGTTCGATACCCGCTAGCCCCACAAGGTTAACTCAGCCTTCAAACCCTAGGTGGCGATTGTAAAATGAGATGTAGTACAGATGGGCGCCTTGCATGGCTGCCATACAGTTAAATTCAACTTCTGTTAAGCTTGTTATCGTCTGTCACTACTGTCATGTAATTTTACTGCGTATTTGTCAGTTTGAAATACTAAACGAAGATGATATTATTATTAGTAGTAGTAGTAGTAGCAGTAGTAGTAGTAGTAATTGTAGTAATAGTAGTAGTAGTAGTAGTAGTAGTAGTAGTAGTAGTAGTAGTAGTAGTAGTAGTAGTAGTAGTAGTAGTAGTAGTAGTAGTAGTAGTAGTAGTAGTAGTAGTAGTAGTAGTAGTAGTAGTAGTAGTAGTAGTGGTAGTGGTGGTGGTGGTGGTGGTAGTAGTAGTAGTAGTAGTAGTAGTAGTAGTAGTAGTAGTAGTAGTAGTAGTAGTAGTAGTAGTAGTAGTAGTAGTAGTAGTAATAGTGTAGTAGTAGTATCATTAAGTTAATTAGTTGTTTGTTGTGAGAAAAGAGAAAGTGTCTTGTGTTCATTTAAATATTTTATCCATTTCGTTTGAACTCGAAGGAACGATATCCTTAAGAGAGTCGTGTGAGTGGTGAGACACCCGTTTGTTCGGTCAACGGCCTCCTCTTAGCCTTTAAGGCTCAATTTAGATTCTGGAAGGTCGGGCCTAAGCCAATTGCAACACATTTTATTTCGTGAACCTTAGGCTTAATTGTGCAGAATTAACTGTTGATTTTGTTCTGTAAAAGGTAGAACAATCTGTATTGTGTCACTTAGTCCAGGTTATCAGAGCAATATATGAACCGTTGTGTAGCAGATTTGATTTATTTTTTTATCAAGTTAGTCCAATTCTAATTCTAGGCGGGATAATTCTCCAGCTGGGTCCCGTAATACATCTTCTTCTCAGTCTTCTGCTGTTGAGCAGGTTCGTGACATGGACGACCTCGTGTTCCCCTCCGACCTCCTCCATTCTGTTCTGTCCTGCGCCCTCCTCTTGGTGTGTCCGTATGTATCACCATTATCGAGATCACTCATCATATTTAATCTTCTTCTGCCTCTTGTTGTCTTTCCCTCCATACGCCCCTCCAGCAGCGTCACCAGCATACCCTCCCCCCTAAGTGTGTGGCCCAGCCACCGATGCTTTCTTCTGCTTATTGATTGTAGTAGATCCCTCTGCACCCCTGCCCTTTCCAAAACTGCCTGATTTGTGACTTTATCTCTCCAGCTTATTTTCAGCATTCGTCTCCAAGTCCACATTTCGAAAGCCTCTATTCTTTTCCTATCCGTACCAGTCATTGTCCAGCACTCAGCTGCATATGTTGCAACTGTCCAGATCAAGCATTTGATCATCCTTATCTTCAGTTCAAGATTCATATTTCTTAGTTACTTTGGGACGCCGTAGCCATCGATGTTCTGGCAAGATAATTTATATTCTTCGTCTTGCGCAATTTTTCCCTTTGTAATACATATGATATGCAATTTATGCACGTATGGAGTAAAACTTTAAAAGACCGAACTATGTTCCATTTGTCGCTGCACTGGTCGCCGCAATACTTTGGGACGCCGTAGCCATCGATGTTCTGGCAAGATAATTTATATTCTTCGTCTTGCGCAATTTTTCCCTTTGTAATTTTCTTTTATTTAGATTTTTGCTTCGACTCAGTTTGAGTCAGTTTATGTTTTGGGTTTTGTTGTTGTTGTTGACTTAGGCATTTTAAAGAGTGTTTGGAAGGTGTTTTTATCTCATGCGATCGATGCAACGATCAGTTATGCTAGAGACATTCCAGTAAAATGTCAATATCATTCAAATGAGCGCAGAAACGCAGAGCTATGAAAACATAATCCAAACAGCGTTAAAAATATATCTAACAGCCGGGCATTTTGAACTCAGTTTTTAAGTAATGCATAGTTTTTTTAGTAATGCATAGGTTAGTAAATAAGATGCATATATGTTTCTTTTTCGTCATTTTTAATCGTACATCATATGCTTACTGCATGGATGGATATGTCATAACAAAATGTCGATCCCTAGAGCATTGCGCATCACTGTGTTCGAGAAATTCCAAAAACCGCTATTCGAATGACCAGATCACTAGAAAACTCGATGTCACTCGCTCAGTCACTCACTCATTCACTCACTCATTCACTCACTCACTAGAAAGGTCAAACCAGTGTTTGTGTTGGTGAAGGAGTATATCCTAAGCTAAATCGCCGGTATGAAAAGCGCTAAAAGATCAAAGTTAAATTTCTTTGTCCATGAAGATAATTACGTG